>SJYV01038322.1:411688-536287 GCA_006410875.1 Neotragus pygmaeus
TATCGAGCCCATCTTTGCGTGAGAACATGTACTCTGTACTCAGTAGCATTTGCTAAATGCCAGTCAGAGCGTAAGGGCTTCCCAGGTAGCTTGATGGTAAAAGAATCCAGCTGCCAAGCAGCAGACACACAGCTTTGCTCCCTGGTTGGGAAGATCCCCTGGAGAAGGACATGGCAACCCATTCCAGTATTCTTGCCTGGGAAATCCCGTGGATAGGGGAGTCTGGTGGGCTATGGTCCGTGGGGTCGCAAAAGAGTCAGACATGACTTACTGCATAACCACCACACCACCACTCAGAACACCATTAAAGCAATAAGATGACTACAATCCTCCTGCTTTAGAAAGAGCAATTGCAAATCAAAGACACTGGAGAAAACATAGACTATGTGTGATCACCCGTCACACATACTTTAAATAGGTCTCATTGTGTCATAGGTTCTCAGACTTTGCTGATGAATATGGGGTTCTGAGGGTAGCTAAAATGTGCAAGGTTATCTGGTCTGGGCAAGGTCCAAGATCTAGAGCTATCAAAGCTCCTGAAAAGGTTCTTTACCCCAGAGCTTCTGAAGTGGGTGCAGATACTCTCTGCTCTCCTGTTATAATGAAACTTTACCCCAGATTATAGCAACAAAGGTGTTCTGACTCCTCAGAAAAATATCCAACATCATTCATCCCTTGAAAGTCCTGGCATGGACAGTATTGCAAGTAGGAAAGAAGCATTTCTTTTCTTCAGTCTAAAGAGAACTATCCTTGCCACGACTTGAAATAGCTCATAAAATTTGAGCAAAATGTTAATAAGGCATAGAAATTAATAATAAAACTCTAAACTGGCAAAATTTGACAAGATCTTGATTAACTGGGACAGAGATTGTTCTTAGGGTTCCATGGATGGGCTTTAGAAGGCCTAGGGATCCCTTGAAACATTATGTGTTTACTTATATGAATTTTATGGAGAGGGGTCTACCTGTAAAAGATGAAGAGCCACTCATCACACCCACTCCAGTATTCTTTCCTGGGAATTCCCATGGACTGAGGGGCCAGATGGGCTATAGTCCATGGAGTTGCAAAGAGTCGGACACGACTGAGCAACTAACACTTTCACTTTTCACTTTCAACCTATGACAAAGGAGACGACAATATACAGTGGAGCAAAGGCAATCTCTTCAATAAGCGGTGCTGGGCAAACAGGATAGCTACATGTAAAAAGATGAGATTAGAACATTTTCTCATACTATATACAAAAGTAAACTCAAAATGGATTAAAGATCTAAATGTAGAATGAAATGATAGAATTCCAAGAAGATAACATAAACAGGGCACTAGTTTTTAATTAAAGTATAATTGATGTACAATATCATTTAAGTTAGAGGTGTACAGTACAGTGAATCACAAGTTTTAAAGGTTATACACCATTTATAGTTATTATAAAATATTGGCTATATTTTCTGTGTTGTACAATATATCCTTATAACTTACTGATTTTATACATAGTGATTTGTACCTCTTAATAAACTATTTCTATCTTTCTCTCCCCCCACTCACTAGTAAGCATTAGTTTGTTTTCTACATCTGTGAGTCTTACTCTTTTTTTGCNCACCATTTATAGTTATTATAAAATATTGGCTATATTTTCTGTGTTGTACAATATATCCTTATAACTTACTGATTTTATACATAGTGATTTGTACCTCTTAATAAACTATTTCTATCTTTCTCTCCCCCCACTCACTAGTAAGCATTAGTTTGTTTTCTACATCTGTGAGTCTTACTCTTTTTTTGCTATATCCACTAGGTTTTTTTTTTTTTTTTTTTTTTTAAGATTTCACATATAAGTGATATCATAGGCTTTACTGGTAGCTCAGCTGGTGAAGAATCTGCCTGTAATGCAGGAGACCACGATTTGGTTCCTGGGTGGGGAAGATCCCCTGGAGAAAGGGTAGGCTACCCACTCCAGTATTCTTGGGCTTCCCTGGTGGCTCAGGCAGTAAAGAATCCACCTGCAATGTGGGAGACCTGGGATCCATCCCTGGGTTGGGAAGGTCCCCTGGAGAAGGGTGTGGTGACTCACTCCAGTGTTCTTGCCTGGGGAATCCCCATGGACAGAGGAACCTGGTGGGCTACAGTCCCGATGGGTTGCAAAGTCAGACACGACTGAGAGACTAATCACACATAAGTGGTATCATACAGTGTTTGTCTTTCTCTGATTTATTTCACTTAGCATAATATTCTCCAAGTCCATCAGTGTTGCAAATGGCAACATTTTATTATGTTTTATGTTATGGCTAGGTAGTATGTATATATAGATATATGCATCTTCTTTATCCATTCAAGTGTGCATGGATCCTTAGGTTGCTTCTGTTTCTTGGCAGTTGTAAATAATCCTGCTTTGAAGGCTGGGGGACACGTATCCTTTTTGAATTAGTCTTTCTTTCTTTTTTTTTTTTTTTCCCGATATATACCCAGGAGTAGAATTACTGGATCATATGGAAGCTCTATTTTCAGCTTTTGGAGAAACCACCATGTTGTTTTCCACAGTGGCTGCAGCAATTTACATTCCCACCAACAGTGTATGAGTCTCCCTCTTAGGCAGAAGACTCTGACATAAATTGTAGGAATACAGTCTGTCTTTGATCTTTGGATTTATCTTCTAAGGCAAAGTAAATAAAAGTAAAATAAACAAATGAGATCTAATTAAATCTTTTATACAGCAAAGGAAATGACTGACAAAATGAAAAGACAACTGAATGGGAGTAAATATTTGCAAATGATAATTTAAGATACGTGAACCGTGAACTCCCTGATGTTCAAGCTGGTTTTAGAAAAGGCAGAGGAACCAGAGATCAAATNTCATTCCAATCCCAAAGAAAGGCAATGTCAAAGAATGCTCAAACTACCCCACAATTGCACTCATCTCACATGCTAGTAAAGTAATGCTCAAAATTCTCCAAGTCAGGCTTCAGCAATGCATGAACTGTGAACTTCCCTATGTTCAAGCTGGTTTTAGAAAAGGCAGAGGAACCAGAGATCAAATGGTCAACATCTGCTGGATCATGGAAAAAGCAAGAGAGTTCCAGAAAAACATCTACTTCTGCTTTCTTGACTATGCCAAAGCCTTTGACTGTGTGGATCACAATAAACTGTGGAAAATTCTGAAAGAGATGGGAATACCAGACCACCTGACCTGCCTCTTGAGAAATCTGTATGCAGGTCAGGAAGCAACAGTTAGAACTGAACATGAAACAACAGACTGGTTCCAAATACAAAAAGGAGTACGTCAAGGCTGTATATTGTCACCCTGTTTATTTAATTTATATGCAGAGTAAAACAAACTTGCTTACATGCTAAATCACTTCAGTCGTGTCCAACTCTTCATGACCCTATTGACCATAGCACACCAGGCCCCTCTATCCATGGGATTTTCCAGGCAAGAATACTGGAGTGGGTTGCCATGCCCTCCTCTGGGGGATCTTCCCAACTCAGGGATTGAACCTGTGTCTCTTATGTCTCCTGCATTGGCAGGCAAATTCTTTACCACTAGCAACACCTAGGAAACCCCAAGTAGACAAGAACAAAATGTTGCTTTGACTCGCCTTGGTAACAGAATTTCCCTTTCCCTCAAAATGACCTACCAACTCCCGAAAATACACATTAAAAACTTCAGCCCACTCATTAACATCAAGAGTTTGCAAAATATAAAGTGTGCCCATTGAAATGATACCTAGATCGAAGTCTGAACTTTGTATTCTGATCTTAAGCCCAGAACAAGATGGTCACTGGCTCCCACTCTCTAATGACTGACAAGAGCCACATTGTTACAGTTTGGTTGGTTTGGGGGTTTTGTCTGTCTCTTATGCCTCTCACCACATTAAGTTTGTGCACCACAGAGAAAGCCCTCACCAAGGAGACAGGCGTCATGGGGCCGGTGAGAACTCGGATCCACAGGAAATCTGCAGGAGGAGATGCAAACCTGGGCTGAGGGTGCCGTGCAATCCCCTAAAGGCAGTGAGCGTTACTTGCTCGCTCTCCCGAGGCTGAAGACTCTGGCTGTTGCTATGGCTTGGCTCTCCACGCATCAGGCTGTGCCTGCTTCTAGCTTTGTATTCAGTTCTGTCTGGGCAATAACTTTTGGGAAGATGAAAAAACTCAAGGTATCACCAAATTCACCAGATGTCTGGGGGACTTAAGAAAAACGCCCGTCTGGCAAACGGAAGGGTACTCGACGAAAGGACTGAACAGCAACAAACAGCAGCAAATCGTGGAACTGGGAAGCGGGCAGGATTCCTGCTTCCAGTCCTCATTCTGTCCCCGCTTCCCGCAAACCCTTGGGAAATACCTTCCAGTCTTCAGTTTCCTTAGTTGGTTCACTGGCTGTTGTTCAGTCACTCAGTCATGTCCAGCTCTGGGACCCCCATGGACTGTAGCAAGCCAGGCCTCCCTGTCCCCTGCTTCTTCAAAGGGAGACCAAAAGGCAGGCAATCTCTGAGGGGCCTGGAGAGTGTCCCCCCCACCCGGAAGAAAATGCTGAGGCAGCTGGAGCCCAGTTAGGGGCTACTAATTGCTGAGGCTACCGCATTGGCTGACAGGTGAAGCCAGAACCTTCTCCCTGGCTCTGGGAACCCTGCAAGCAGTTGGGATCTCACTCTCACACAGAAGATGCAGGGAGTCATGAGGTTGGAGGGCCCCCTCAGGACCCCCTCTCCCAGCTCTAGGGTGCAGAGCAGGCTTCCTGAGTCACTGCTTGCAGCAAAGTCCCCAGAGCAGCAACCCAGGCTGCATGCGGGCATCTGTGCTCCTTGGCAAGGGGCACTGGTCAACGTGGTCCCGTCACTCAGTGCAGGCTTCTCCCAGGCGAGGGTCCGGACAACCAGTCCCCAGGCAGCTCATTCTAACGCTTGTGTGAGTCATGTGGGATTTGAAGCTCAAAAGACTTGTGATCACCATGACCTCTGTGAGAGTGAAAATGGATGGTAATCCCCATGGCCCAGAAGTTTCCTGGCCTGTCTGTGAGATGCCAACACCGTGACCACCCCACACTCTTCCTGGTCTTTCCTCTACCCCAGGAAGCAGGCTGGTGATGTGTTTGAGATGTGAACTTGGGCTTGAGAAAGGCGAACCAGGCAGGAGAGAGTGCTCACTTACCCTAGGTTGGGAAACAAACTAAACCACTCTTTCCCAACCTTCCCTTTGGTCCCTTTGCCCGGAGTGAAATCCAGGCCATGAGGACTCAAGAATGCGCCTCACAGGGATCCCAGACCCTAGCTCCTTATTAAACCTTTCCATACTCATTTGAGCACAATCAGAATTTTTTAATCATCTTCCTGAGCATCAATTTATGGGGAGAGATCATTTCCAGATGTGATTCAAAATTAAAAAAAAAAAAAGCACACTCATTGATTAACAAATGATTTCTAGATGGAGAATACATGTGACTCGCAGTCCCCAGTTGAAACTTGCATCAGATTCTGTCTGAGTGATACAGAAGCTAGGCGTTCCCTGGTCCTGTCCATCTCTTTTCAGCTGAGGTCTCTTCCCTAGCCTGGCTCAAGATGTCTCTGTTTCAGACCAGAACAAACAGGAACTGCAGAGAGGGCTCCGGCCTTGACCAGATTCTCTCTCCCACTTTAGTTGATTTCTCACAGCCCCCAAGCTCTGAGCCACAGGCAAGAGCAAACGATCCATGGAAGAAAAATTCAGTGCTAACAATCAAAGCACGGCTTCTGGTCCACACTTTACCACAAACTGTCTATGAGCTTCAGGAGGACACCTCCCCTGTCCATTCTATTCACGGCTGTTCACTGTACAAATGTTGCCAAATCGTTGACTGTGCACTAGTTCCTGATTAGCCTATGCTGTGTGTGTCCTTGTGCACCATGGACCTTGTTCATCCGTGATCATACACTTTCCCAAAGACCTTTCCCTTAGCACACTAGGCACCCACTAAAAACCTACTCCTGCTCAGAGATCCAAATCTGAGCATGACTTGGTGTTCTCAAGCAGAGCTGCCAAGCTGACTGAAGAGGCAGTCAGTTCTGGACAGTCTCACCACACAGCAGGCAGTAGGAAAGCGAAGCCACAAGCGAGGGGAAACTCAAGACTATAAAGGGTGGAACTGAGGCTTGATGTTGAGCTTTGGTGCAGGCACTTACCAGTTCAAAGCGGGATATGCCCACACTAGGAAGAAAATAAGCAGCCTGGACTTCCCTGGTGGCCCAGTGGTTAAGAATCTGCCTGTTGGTTATCCATTTTAAATATAGCGGTGTGTACATGACCTTCCCAAAGTCCCTAAGGATCCCTTCATGGAACTGTACCAAATGTTATGTGCCAGCCTGGATGGGAAGAGGGCTTGGGAGAGAATGGATACATATACGTATATGTATGGCTGTTCACCTTTGCCGTTCACCAGAAATGACCACATTGTTAATTGCCTATACCTGAATACAATATAAAAAGTTTAAAATTTGGGTTTAAAAAAAAAAAAGAATCCACCTGCCAATGCAGGGACACGGATTCAGTCCTGGGTCCAGAAAGATTCCACATGAGTAGCTTCAAAAACTACTGAGCCTGCACACCCAGAGCCCATGTTCTGCACCAAGAGAAGTCACTGCAATGAGAAGCCTGCTCACCGCAACTAGAGACGAGGCCCCGTTCACCATAACTAGGAAAAGCCCGTGTGTATCAGCAAAGTCCCAACACAGTCATAACCAAATTAATTCATTAAAATATATATTAAAAGTAATAATAAGGAGCCAGAGAATTTGGGAGCTTGCCCCAGTGCCAGTCCAAAACCACTAGACTGACTTTAGTTCTGCCCGGACTGAGCGCCAGCAGCTGACTCCTGTCCACCTGGGGACCCTCTCTGCGCTTCTGTCTTTTGGCATTTCAGAGCCCCTGCAGCTCCCCTGGATGGCTGGCATTCCATCAGTTAATTGGTTTGTTCCCTCTAGTCTGTGCACAGCAGATACCACGTGACACATGCATTGTTCCCAACCCTCTCTCAGAGGGTATCAATTCCTCCAACAGCCATAGTAAGTGATTCCTTACATGTTCCTGCGTGTTTCACAGGGCCACCGGCAGGGCGGATGCGCCTATCAGAAAGGAGAATGTCTGCCTCTTGGGCTGCAACCAAGCCACAACTTAATTTCCTCTTTTGGCTGTACCTCTCACGAAATAAACATGAAAAGTGGGGTTGGGGTGACTTGGTCTCAGATAAACAGGCCACACTCTGTAGCTGGACAAACAAGGGGCTTGGCTAGAAATAAGATGTTCTTTGGCTGGCATCTCTGAAACATGACAGCTTCTTCCCAATGCTATGTAAAGCAGCGAGCTTTTCCTTCCTTGAAGCGCTGCCTTCACCAGATTTCAAGTCAGGCAGAACCCAAATGTAGCACCAATAAAGCTGATAACTTTTCAAACACGTACTAAGTTGCTGTCATTTGTTGCTGTTCAGTTGCTAAGTCGTGTTTGACTCCCTGCGACCCCATGGACTGTAGCCCACCAGGCTCCTCTGTCCATGGGATTTCCCAGGCAAGAACACTGGAGTGGGTTGCCATTTCCTCCTCCAGGGGATCTTCCCAACCCAGGGATTGAACCCACGTCTCCTGCATCGGCAGGCAGATTCTTTATCACTGAGCCACCAGGGAAGCCCACATATTAGGTAGTAGTCATCACTAATAGAGGCATTTTGCCTGCATTTTCTTACATAATCCTCACTGCAGCCCTCTGAAGTTTTTTTTATTCTTATTATTTCCCATTTTACAAATGAGGAAACTGAGGCTTAATGGGATTAAACAAATTGCCTGAACACACACAACTAGTAAGTGATGCAGCAAGGATTTGAACCAAAAACCATGATCTTCGGCTGCTAGTGTGTGCCAGCTTAAAGGCTAGAGGCCACACCTATGGACTCTGTCCACTTCATGCCCAGAGAGTCTCTGTTGAAGCTTGTCATTGTGATAGCGAGCAATTACTTGCGTCACAGAGATTCTAAGCTCCTCAACAAATCAGAGATTCCTTTTTGTCCTTCTTCCAGGAAGTTTGGGGGACTTGTTCCACCAGTGGGGCCTCCAGCTGGCCAGGACAGTAGAGGGGCTTGAGTGCCAGGCTCGCTCTTAGAATTGTCACAGCTTTGGTAGAAGGACAGGAGTGTTTCTGAGGAGCCCGGAGTAGGCAAAGGAGGAGGTCTGTGCCTGGTTACTGCCTCACGGCCAGGAAGGAAATGCAGTGTGAAGGCCAAAATACAGACAGTTGACAATGTGCCACTTTCACAGCCAAAAGCTGGTTTTCCAGGCAAAGCAGAAATTCTATATTGAACATACCCGTCTGTCACAGCCCAGGGTGATGACTTTCAAATACAAATATAAAGTAATAACATGGAGAAATTTGTCACGGATCTCGGTTCATGACTCACTGTTTCTCTCTAGATAGATCCATTGCCACCAGCAGGCGTCACCAGCTGCAGTTTCTTTCCAGCTTCCTCTACATCTGCAGGGCCCTGTGAGTGGCTGGAGCCAGGGAGGACCGGAACCCGGCTGGTGCAAACGCCTCTGAACTGGCTGCTGAGAACTTCCAGACCAAAGGTGCAGCTGCCACCTGTGTGGCCTCCTCGTCGCTGTCACCTGCATTAGGTGAAGGCGGGTTAAACGGCTTCTTGACATGCCATCGTGGAGCCTCTGAAGGAGAACAATGGTGCTTTCTCTTTCAGGCTATCAGCTCAGCCCTGAACATGTTTTCTGAGTTAAATTGGATCCTTTACATATAGGACAAAGCTCACCTGGGCCGGTCTCTAGGAGATCATTGGTTTGATTTTTCCTTTGAGTCACTTTGTTCTTGGGGACTCTTCAGGCCTTTGAGCACACTCCTGCTGATCCCTGATCCTGTGTTTCCATCCTGGGATGTCTCTGGAGTTTAATCCCCTAAGACTGTCCAGTCCTCTTCTGGAGCCCAGGGGCTCACACACTCTCCTTTGTGGTTCTAGACTTTGCCTTGCTCTTTCCTCCAATATGTTTCTTGGATTTCATCTTTGTGGTTACCCTCTTGCCTCTGAAATGGCCTTGAAACCCAGGTTTTCCCAACTATCAGCTCAGCTTCCAGCCAAACTGCAGATAACTTCCAAGAGTGGAGCTCTTTTGGGGGTGTTTCCAGAGCAAACTGGCTCTATTTCTAAAGTTTCTTTCCTTAAGAAACTTGGGACAAGTTTCAGGGACAAGATTGGAGGAAACCATGGGACTCAATTCTCTCCCTCCCCACAGCAAGACACCCTTGTCTCACCTTTTCTCAGAAGGGTTTGTTTTTTGGTGTGTATGTATGATTTCATTTATATGAAATATCCAGAAAGGTAAATACATAGAGATAGAAGTAGATCAGCGGTTGCCAGAGTGTTACAACTGGGATGTTATGCAAATTTTACCTCACTGTAAAAAGAATAGAACAAGAAAATGTATAAAAGAGAAAAGCAGAAAGAAAAAATATCCTCTAGAGTTGCACCACCCAAAGCCAAATACTTTTCACACTTCGCTTCAGTTTACGCTCTACAGTAAGTGAGACAGAGAACGAGATGGTTGGATGGCATCACCCACTCAATGGACATGAGTTTAAGCAAGCTCCAGGAGTTGGTGATGGACAGGGAAGCCTGGTGTGCTTCACTCCATGAGGTCGCAAAGAGTCAGACAAGACTGAGTGACTGAACTGAACTGATGTTCTACAGTAATAATTCTTACTGCATTTATAGTTTATATTTTGTTTTCAAACTTAATATTATTTCCAAAGTATTGCTTATGGTCCATATGTTTCATGATCTTAAACACTAGCTAAAGTTTCTTGATGTTTATTTTTTAAATTGCTACTTAATATTGCTAGACTAATTTATACTATGCTATGCTTAGGTGCTCAGTTGTGTCCAACTCTTTGTGACCCCATGGACTCTAGCCCACCAGGCTCCTCTGTCCATGGGGATTCTCCAGGCAAGAATACTGGAGTGGATTGTCATGCCCTTCTCCAGGTGATCTTCTCAACCCAGGGACTGAACCCAGGTCTCCTGCACTGGAAGTGAAGTGAAGTGAAGTGAAGTCGCTCAGTCATATCCGACTCTTTGTGACCCCATGAACTGTAGCCTATCAGGCTCCTCTGTCCATGGGATTTTCCAGGCAAGAGTGCTGGAGTGGATTGCCATTTCCTTCTCCAGTGGACCTTCCTGCGGGTTCTTTACCATCTGAGCCACAATGGAAGCCCAGTTTATACTGAAGGGTCTTAATCTCTGCAGCCCAGGAGACTGTCCCAGGTGTGGGTCCTGGAGGACCTACCCTTGTATGTCAGTTCACCCACCCCACCACCCCCTGCCCCCGAGGGGGAGCATGGGTGTGGCTTCTATGCCTCCAGGCTGATCTGCCTGCCTGGTCAATCTTAGGGACTCTAAACACAATTTTCCCATCATCCCCCACCACTAAGCACCAAGCCTACTTAACGCCCCCCTCTCTTCTCTGTCTCCCTCTCTCTTTGCCACACTGTAGGGTTTATGAGATTTCAGTTCTCTGGGATGAACCCAGACCCTTGGCAGTGAGAGCACAGAATCTTAACCATGGGACGGGTTGCCACCTTAGAGTCCCCCCGACTCATCACCAGTCAGACACACCTCCAGAGCATTATTCTCATTCATTCAGCATACATTTGTGATATCTCTGGCATCCATCTTTGTTGAACTACCCCCTCACCACGCAGTCCCATTTGTGAACTAACGACTGGGGGTGGGGGAGAGGGAAGCCTCTCGGCTGAACCAATCTGTCTTCTCTCTCTTTTTATTTCTCTCCAGAATTTGAACTAAGAGATACAGAAACTATAGGAAAAGTTGTTTGAGGCTCTAAAGGTCATTTACAGTTTGGACTAGGGTAGGTGTCAGGGCAACCCAGAACTGTGAGCAAGTTGGGATTCTAAGTGAAGAGAAATGAACAGCCTTGTAGAGGAAGCTCCAGGGAAGGAGGCTGGAGCCAAGAGACAGAAAGAAGAGAGACGGTGTCATTTCGGAAAGCAAGACACAGAGAGTCTGACAGGCACCAGCTGGAAACTTTCCCAGCTCTATGAAGCCTAGCAGTACTTCCAGCCTCTCTCTAGGCTCACTGTGTATCCTCCCATTCTGCTTAAGTTCATTTGAATAGTCTTTGTTTGTTTGTTTCTTGTAATCAAATAATCCTCAACTGAGCCAAAAGCTTCATATGAGTATTTGCCTTTTACATGTTCATGATCAGATTCAGCCAAACTGGGTGACTCTCAAAGGCAGGTCCCACGCCCTGCTCCTCTGAGTCTCCCTAGACAAGCAGCAGATCTGGGCATCCCCTGAAGCATCTGTCAGCAGCTTCAACATTCACCAAGAGGACTTTCATTCCTTTAAATCTCTTCACTGCCAATCAGTCATGGGATATTGACCATGGCCCAGCGTGGCCATATGGTCCCCTCCCAGATTCTCTTTGTCCTCATGTCAACCTTTCCTGTCCCCAGAGACATCCCTAGGGTAGCAGATATCAGGGAAAGGGGCCAGGCATCATTTACCTTGCAGGAAGCTTACAAATGCCCTGAAAATTGCTTATTGTTCATTTTTCATTACACATCTATCCACCTGCTCACCCATTCATCCACTCACCCATCCACCTCTTCATCCATCCATGCTGCATATACAGAACCATTGAATGTTCTCTGGAGCACCTGCTCAGAGAATAGCTCCAAAGGCCAAGAAGTCACACATTAGCCTTGAACCACCAGAGTCTTCTGGGGAACAGAACTCACACTTCTTGACTTTTTCCTCAGTCCCCTAGCATATTAGATTTTCCAAACAAAAGTTCAAAAACTCAATCTATTGGCCCCATGCTCACGTTTCATTACATTTCTGATCCAGGAACTGGCTTCTGTACCCACAACACTCTGAACCAACCAGAGGCATCTGCAGTCAAAAGTATATAGTGCTGATCCACAGCTCGTTTGCAGGGTGGGCCATGTAGCTTCCTGACCTGCAGCTTCCTCCCAGGGGAACAAGTTCTTGAAGCTCATTCTATCTGATTCAATAGGGAGTCACAAGACCAACCTCTACTGCTTCTATTTGTTGCAGGAGGGTAAGGGGAGAGGAGAGATGGCAGCCCTCTTGTGATAGAAAAGGTCCCAGAGTAAGGGCTCATAGCATGCATAGGGGAGATAACGCTATTAACGGTGGGGATAGCAATGGGGGCAGAGGTGGTGGCAGGGATAGTAGATACACAGATGCTGGTGGAAAGTAAGCATTCAGGAATCACCTGTGTGCAGAGCTCCTGACTCAAACGGATAAGGGCAGCAGCAGACAGACCAGGCAGACCAGCTTCTGAGGTTGCTGGTCATTGCTGGCACTACTTGATTCCCAGGCACTACCTGATCATATCAGGTGTCTAGGATTTCTGAAAAGCCATGGACAATATAACACATTCAAATCCTCTAATTCAATCAGGTCATCTTAGGAAGATCCATGTTCCCATATTGTTCATGGAGCTAGATCATCTCTGCAGTCGATTAGAGAAGACAGTCCTCTCAGGAAAGGCTCATCTGCAGATGGTGATGCTCAGAACCTGTTGTTGTTGTTCAGTTCCCCAGTTGTGTCTGCCTCTTTGTGACCACGGACTGAAGCACACCAGGCCTCCCTGTCCCTCATCATCTCTCAGAGATTGCCCAAGTTCATGTCCATTGAATCAGTGATGCCATGCAACTATCTCATCCTCTATTGCCCCCTTCTCCTCTTGCCCTCAATCATTCCCAGCATCAGGTCTTTTCCAGTGAGTTGGCTCTTCACATCAAGTGGCCAAAATATTGGCGTCTCAACTTCAGCAATGGTCCTTTCAATGACTATTCAGGGTTGATCTCCTTCAGAATGGACTGGTTTGATCTCCTTGCAGTCCAAGAGCCTCTCAAGAGTCTTCTCCAACACCACAGTTTGAAAGTATCAATTCTTCAGCACTCTGCCTTCTCTATGGTCCAAATCTCACATCTGTACATGACTACTATAACCTTGACTATATGGACATTCGTTGGCTAAGTGGTGTCTTTGCTTTTTAATACACTGCATAGGTTTGTGCAAGAAGCAATAATCTAATTTCATGGCTGCAATCACCATCCCCAGTAATTTTAGAGCCCAAGAAGAAGAAATCTGTCACTGTATCTACTCAGACCCTGGCCCAGCTCTTAATCTAGGGCCTTCTCTTCTGACAGTTCCAAATGCTCCCTTCCCTCCTATGAGGTCCCTGTCCATCCAGTAAATTCTTGCATCAAAGAACTACAACATTTAGGAACAGGCTGATGACAGAGAAAATCAGAATTTAGATGAAATTTGCTTTAGTCCAGGAACCAAATTGCTCTGGGTGGGCCGGCCTCCCTCTGTGGGCCCCTGCTCACTTCTTCCCACCCAGTTCCACCAAGCAGGAGCTGGCCTCTTCCTAATTCAGAAAATACAGCTTTTCTTTAAAGCGTTGGATTTTCCCCTCAGATCAAACCTAGTATTCTGCTTCTAACCCCTGCTCTCAGGGTACAGGGGCTGGTAGTGGGGCATGACACACTGTCCCTGGTCCATTGACAGCCCTGGTCAACAGCTGTCAAATATTTGGATTGAAGGATGTTTTGAGTATTTTCACAGAAACATGGGCAGCCTACTCCCAGGAAGGAAAAAGAATTCATGGCCAAAAGGAAAGAGTCCTTGGTATTGTTGGTAATTGTTACCACGTGAGTCCGTTCAGCATTATGTGTCCTCTCGGGCCCACCGCCCTTCACTCAGCCCCTCCAGGTTTTGCTCACTGAAGCATTAGCATAAACATCCTTTGCCTTTACTTCCTAGGGATGACCCACAACTGTCCCCAGGAAGGAGCCAGCCCAGGTGCCACCACATCTCACAAATACCTCAGGGCAAGCTGCGGGTCCAGGCTGTGACAAGCAACAGATCTTTCCAGACCAACAACCCTGTACCCAGGCCTGTCCTAGGTGCTGCAGACCGCAAGCAAAGAGAATATCATCACCACCACCATCATCACCACCAGGATCATGACCATCATCACATCACCACCATCACCATCCTCACTACCTACCACCAGCATCACCACCACAATCTCCTTCACCACCACCATCCTCACCATTATCATCATAACCACAATCATCATGGCCTTCATCACCTCCACAAAATTTACACAGCGATGGGCTTCCCTGGTGGCTCAGTGGTAAAGAATCCACCTCCCAGTGCAGCAGACACAGATTCAACCCCTGACCTGGGAAGATCCCACATGCAGCAGAGTAGCTAAGCCCCTGCACCACAACTACTGAGCCTGTGCTCTAAAACCCGGGAGCTGCAACTCCCGAGCCTACATGCTGCAGCTCCTGAAGCTCACACGCCCCAGAGCCTGTGCTCCACAACAAGAGCAGCCATGGCAATGCGAAGCCTGTGCTCCACAACTAGAGAGTGGGCCCCGCTCCGTGCAACTAGAGGAAAGCCCAGGCGGCAGTGAAGACCCAGCACAGCCAAAAAGAAAGAAAGAAAGTTGTTTTCAAAAGAGAATTTCAAAATGTATCAAATAGGTACTTCTAAAGAATCTACATGTTGATCACTACATGCCAGGCAGAATTAAATAAATATTATCTCATGCAACTTTAGGACAACTCTACAGGACAGACTTTGTCAATATCCCTATTTCACAGACAAGGATGTTGAGACACGGAAGCATTAAGCAACTAGCTCAGGGTCACCAGTTTCTAAGGGGTGAGGCTGGAATTCCCTAAGCATCTGGCATCTGTGTCTGTCCTCTTCATCCCTCTGTGAAACTCCTTCTCATAAATGAGATGGACCTCCTGCCTTAGCGATGAATGGACAGTTGAGACCAGCATACAAGGACCAAGGTAAGAACAAGGCAGCAGGCGCCTGAAGGATTAAGTGAAAGGGAAGTCACTGAGAGAGGTCTGAAAGGTGGCCGATGGCTGGAGAAAGCCCCTCCACCTTCCAGTCACAACATGATAAAGCAGGTTTCCACTGGGTCAGACACTATGGAGGTCCTGGGGACAGATTTCTCTCTAAAACTTGGCCACACCTGGATGCCTTGTTGATCCTGAGCTTGCAGGACTGGGAATGAATTAAATCACCTCTCAGAGCCACAGAACCCAATGCTACCAGTTCCTGTGGCCAGCACTAAATTAATGACATGAATGTGCTCTTCCCATCACCCTTTTCTGGACTGAAACATGAAATATCCCTTCCCATTTTTGATCTTGTGACCTCTGGGGTGTCACAGGTACAGATCCACACGTGTTGCCTGCCCGCAGACTTGTATACATGATACACACTCGTGCACAAAAAGCATGCTCCCGCAACCTTACCTCTTGTGTCTGTGAAATCTCAGCTGCTTATCCACTGACAAAGGGGAGCCTAATATTTGAAACAGTTCCTGTGACTCCAGCACATCCACAATTAGCCTCCTCTGCTTCTGTAAGGGAGCCTGTTCTTTTCACTAGAGTAGAAATAGCCTTAGGCAATGCTGGATAAAGCTTTAGATAAAGCCTTAGGTTTGTGCTGTGGGGAAGGTAGCAGCAGAAAACGTTCAGTTGCCAGGGCCAGTGCCAACGCAACCAGCTGGGGCCCAGCCTGGTACCCACTGGGGGGAAAGAGGGGGATGAGATTTACCTCCTAGAAGAAGGACTCTTTTTTTAATAATTGTAAAGCTTTTTTTTTTTTTTTAAGAACAAAAGGGGATTTTTTTAATGATAAATTGAACACTTTGTTTTATATTTCTTAAAGTAATATTTGGGAAAACAATGATTAGTGTTTTCTCTTTCATATTCCCCTGAGCATGACCTATTCTCTAAACTGGCAAAGGTATATATTGGTTGGATGGAGTGGTGTGGGAGTAGCTAGAAATGTTATAACAGGAATGCATAGAGAAAGAGTTAATATTCAGCTCATATTATTGAAATACGATTTCACAGTAAGACAATAGGCCTGAAAGCTAGGCATTGACCAGAGAGAAAAGATGTTCTAAATCTCTTTAGGTTCTTTTCAACATACTGACAATCAATCAGTCAGGCATGCAGTCAGCAATATCTATTGAGCCCTTCTCTGTATGCTCCAGAAGAATAGTCTTATCCTCAAGAAACTTAGAGAAAAGAGACAGGCCACAAGTAAACAAGATAAATACCAGGCATTGATAAGTGCTAAGGAGGAGATAAAATTAGGAAATGTGATGTGTATGTTTTGCAGGATTGGGCATAGGGCCTGTCACCCTTAGGGAAGTCAGGAAAGACTGATTGAAGAGATGACATTTAACCTGAGACCTGAGCGATAACATAGCAACCAAGCAAAATCTAGAGAACACAGTAGTCACAGCAAGTGCAAAGGCCCTGAGACAGGAATGTTTTTAGGAAATAGAATACAAAGTATCATTGCTGCTGGGGGATGGTAAACGACCAGAATGGAAAAATAGGATATAGGAGAGGTCTACAGAGGCTAGGTTCTCCCATAGGAGGACTTGAAAACTAGTATAAATAATTTAAGATTTATTCTTATTACACTAGCAAGCCACATTGTTTGAAGGATGGGAGTGACACAATTTAATCTATACTTAAGAAAGACCACCCTGATTACTATGTTGGGAGTTTGGCAGAGTTTTTCAGCCTTACCACTATCAAAATTTGGGGCTAGGTAACTCTTTGTTGTGGGGGGCTGTCTGGTGTCTTATAGAATTATCAGCCGCATCCTGGCTTCCGTCCACTGGATGCCAGTAGCACCCCCCTACTTCCAGTAGAGACAACCAAAAGTGTTCCTAAACATCACCAAATGTCCCTTAGGGAACACAGTCACCCCCAGATGAGAACTTCTGTTCTATGGGGACCCAAGTAGAAGAAAGAGTCCCAATTCGGAGACTGTAGCTGCGGTCCAAGAAGAAGAAACAGCAGCTTAGATGCTGATGGTAACCATGGAGATGATAAGAAATGTTTGGGCTCNTCACCAAATGTCCCTTAGGGAACACAGTCACCCCCAGATGAGAACTTCTGTTCTATGGGGACCCAAGTAGAAGAAAGAGTCCCAATTCGGAGACTGTAGCTGCGGTCCAAGAAGAAGAAACAGCAGCTTAGATGCTGATGGTAACCAAGACCTATTTTGAAGCTAGAGCCAATGAGATTTTCTGATGGATTAGATGTGGGATGCAAGAGATAGAAGAGCCAAAGATGACTTTAAATTTTTGGCCTGGGCACCTAAGACAATGGCAGTTCTGACACCAAAATTTAAAATCCTTGGAATAAGGACAAAAACGGGGACAGGCAGCCAAACAGTTCTGGTGTTGATTATTGTATGATCGAGATTCTTCTCAGACATCCAAGTGTAAACATTGAGAAGCAATTTAGACAGATAGCTAGGTAGAGATTCAGGCAAAAGATAAGTATAAATTAGAGAGTAACCCACATAGCAGTTGAAGAAATGCAGACTATAGAATTTTTTCTGCAGTATATTCAGACCATGAGACTTGCTGTCCAATTCAGAAGGAGAATAATGCATAGAGGAAAGAAAAGCTAGAAGTTCACCTGTCCCAGTCCTGAGGGGTGAGGAGGAGAAGGTGGAAAATGCAGAAGAGGCAGGAGGTGAGATGCAACCCTCCCCTAGGTTGAGCTGGGCTTCTCTGATGGCTCAGACGGTAAAGAAGCTGCCTGCAATGCAGGAGATGCAGGCTCAGTCCCTGGGTTGGGAAGATCCCTTGAAGGAGAAAAAGGCCACCCACTCCAGTATTCTTGCCTGAGAATTCCATGGACACAGGAGCTTGGTGGACTACAGTCCATGGGGTGGCAAAAGTCGGACATAAATGAATTACTAACGCACACACAATGTGCTGAATAACTGGAGGGGAAAACCAGAAGGAAGAGTCTTCTGTCCTATCTCTTGGTTGGGACTCTGGGTTAATTTTACTTTAAATCTTGCACCAACATGGCAGCAACCACACCAAAGTAAATTTAATTGTGAAGCATACTAGAACTAAGGGAATACCAAGCTTGAATTATGTTTCTGAGCCATTTTCAATTTCCTTGGGGGAACGGGGGAGCGTATCTGGGACCCAGGCATTCCCACAGCCCTCCATGGAGGAGAGGGAGCAGTGTGTAGCCCCTGTGTTGGGAGCCAGGGGGTCTTCCTGGGTCACCATAGCAGGTAGAATAAGGACCCACTCCCTGGCAGGTAGAATAAGGATCCATGGGAGAGACCTCTCAGGTCAGAGTTAGAAAGGGTGCAGTCCAACCTGAGTCAGCCGAGTGGGGGAAACTGAGGATTGAGAGGTAAAATCACAAGTCTTGCCAACTGCTGACCTCAGCCATCAAAGACAGCAAGGTAAGCAGTGACCAGACCAAGGGCCACTGGCTCAGAAATCAGAGGATCACCAATGCCCGAGGGATCTGAGAACACAGTATTCCTCCTCCCACATCCCCGTGCCATATGGGGTCAGAGAAAGGAGAAGAGAGCTGGAATCAGTTTGAAATTTTTCAACTGGACCAAAATTTAGTTATATTTCTTCTTTCACCACCCATGTGTGGGAGCTCATGTGTAGTATCAGATCAGTATTAGGAAAACAAAGAAAGAACAATTGCTTTCGTCAGTGTGGTTAGCACGGATAAACTTACTACTACAGGACGTACTGATCAACTAGCCAGTCCAAACCATTGCTGAGTGCCAGCTATGCACTGACTCTTTCACGCCTACATTTCTAACTTGCAATAAATTAGAAATGCAAGGACCCGGTTCTTCCTTTTGCTCTGACACGTGTTCTAGAACCTGGGTGGTATTCTTTCCATCTCTGAATCTTCCTTTCTGGGCAATGAAGGGATTAAAGATTAAACTTTCTGTTAGTCTTCCAGTCCTGCCAGCCTGGACTTTGAAGAATGAACGTGGTGCAAGAGTAGGCTTCCCACCTGCCCTCCTTAACTGTAGAGAGTGGGAATGACCACACAACCAATCACCCCTCTCCTGGTCCTTAACTCTTTGACCTTCAGGAAACCTTGGGTCTCCTTCTCTCCTGGATGTCATTCTTAGCCCTGCAGAGTTGGCCCCAGGGCTGAGAGTGGTAAGACTTAAGAACATTCCCCTTGGAGGCCAGGAAAACCCATCAGAAAGAAAAGACCCCGTTTTCCTTCTTGGATTCCCTTAGCACTTCCTTGAAGCTGAAGGGAATGACATCACAACAAAACAAAGTTGCCAAGACATACTCTAGAAAAATGTCCTCACATGGTTACATTTTCTGCAAATTACAGCGTTTGGAGTATAAATCAGAGTAATTGTTTAAATCAGAGTGACTGTTGAAACAGATTTCCAGTGATCAAATCAAAAACGCAATCATTCTTGCGGTTCCTCCGGTGCTTGGAGCCCCACATACTTCTGAAACTGTCGGTTGTCAGTTACATGGAGTGTTTACATTAACATGCTGCCCTAACAGAGAAAATATATATTTTAAGAAGAAAATGTGAATCCAGGGTTACAAGAATGTTTCTGAAACAGCTAAGTCATCTTGTTTCAAGTAAAACCAGATGTTTGCATCAAGAGAAAGCCAATCATTTCTTTTAATTATGCTCAATGGTCAGGCCACCAAGAATACCCACATGTGTACACACGAGCCGGTGGAAATCAAAGGCTCTGTGGCAGAGAAAGCAATCAACAACTCCCAGACCACCAAATGGTATTGCCAGCACTGGCTCTGGGCACTCTCTGAGTTCCTTCCCTGAGAAAACCAGGGTCCCAAGCAAGGTCAGGCTCAGGAGTAGATTCTCTGGTAGAGACTGAGGCTCTATACACACACACACACACACACACACACACACACACTAAAAAAAAAAAGACTTCAACAGTTATGCTGTCCTCTTAAGCAACCTCCCCAGGACACCTCACTATCACCAAAGACTCAGAAACGTGAATAAAGACAGAGCTCTTTCTCCTTGTGGTGTTTATCCTGAAGGAGACGCAGTGGATCTGCATGCCAGCCTCCCTGCCCAGCTGGTGGAGGAGCCTGACTGAGCAGAAGGCACATTTGTCAGTTTGGTCTCCACTCTGATGCACTGTCAGGTGTGATAGACCCGGTGGAAGATTCTCCAAAGGCCAGGCAATCACGTCCCTGACAGGTGGGCAGGAGGGAAGACTTTGGAGTTATCACCTTCCCTCTGAGATCTAGGCTCAATCTGAGAAAAGATCCATTCTCCCAATCAGGGGCTGCTCCTGTGACTCAGAAATAAAGAATTCACCTGCAACACAGGAGCCACAGGAGACACAGGTCTAGTCCCTGGATCGGGAAGATCCCCTGGAGGAAGAAATGGCAACCCACTCCAGCATCCTTGCCTGGAGAATCCCAGGGACAGAGGAGCCTGGTGGGCTGCAGTCCATGAGGTCACAAAGAGTCAGACACGACTGAAGCAACTTAGCAGCAGCAGCTCCTGAGCAGACATAACTGACTGCTGGGGTCTTCACTGGGGGACTCACAGAGATTCATTCTGTTAATAGAAAGATTATTGTTCGTTAGTCCTTGTATCTGACTCTTTTGTGATGTAACCTGCCAGGCTCCTCTGTCTGTGGGATTTCCCAGGCAAGAATACTGGAGTGGGTTGCCATTTCCTCATTTCCTTCTCCTAGGGGTCTTCCTGACCCAGGAATCAAATCCTGCTTGGCAGGCAGATTTTTTACCATGGAGCCGCCTGGGAACCCCAAAATCCTAGAGCTAGAATGTTTCCCACACCAAAAAAGAATAGCCATGCCCTTAAGGCGTCCTTCTAAGCATGTCCACAGTACTTGAGCCTTTCCCCAAGAAGATGGCAAGTCCTAAACATTTGTTCCAAACAGTACTTATGAATCTGAGTTCTGCTTCTAATAGCACTGCAAAAGCTAACGCTCACTTTGCATCAGTTCACCAAACTTCATTATTAAGGTGCCGGCCTCACAATTTTCACTATTATTAGTCTTCTTTGAATTAATACTCCTACCTTTCTTTTTTGTTTTCAATTAAATGGATTCTTTAGTCTTTTCTAAAATGATCAAGAAATCACAGATGTGTTAGTTGTATATCTTTTAAATATTTGTTAAATATATGCCATTGAAATGGAAATATTCATCCATATTTGGGCGAAAATCTTCCCACAGGTACCATCAGTACTTGTCAATAGCTTTAGACAACTATTCTGTAGAATCCTGGTGGTTTTTTTTCTGATCCCTTCATCAGATTCCTGTAGATGACATGGTGATAAATGCACACAGGCCGCACCACTCTTTCTGCCTGCCTCCGTGAGCTCTGGAACCACCTCTCAGCAAGTTGTCTAGTGATAGGAGGAGTTCAAGACCTATTTTTTCTCTTCCTGTTAGAAATAACCACCATTTCCCACCAAGAGAATTGAGGGAGGGATATTTTCTCCATGATTCATTATGAGAGGATGTGAACAAGAACGCTAACAGGGACTAAATGTTTCCTCAGAGTCTTCACTGTGCCCCAAAGTTCCACGGACATTTCGGTGTTTTATTTTGTTTTGTTTTGTTTTTTCAAAATAGATCCAGCATGGGAAGTTGTAAAGGAAAGCTAATCCTGTATTATTATTAAACTAAGAACTCTGCTTTGAACTCAGCCCAGAAGTCAGACTATGCCTGTGCAACACGCACTTGATAATCACTTCTTGGCTGCGGTTGACTGGCAATGTCCTCAAAACCAAGCCATCCTGGGGATTCCTGAAGTCAGAAGGGAAGTGAATTATTTGAAAATAAAACACTCCTGCTTCGGGCCCGCAGATCGCTCATAACACAGTGGTCTAACAATCCAAATAACTGTTTTGAAATGTACTTCAACTCCATTTTGTCAAACATTTGCTTGCGTCTTTCAGCCTCATGGATATAAGTCCCCTGATTTGGCTGCAGGCCGTCCTGTCTGGCTGTGTAACAGCGGAGTTTACACTGTGACTGCAGAGCTCAGAAGCTTCATCTGAAGTGCCACTGCTGCGATTCCTTCCATTCATTCCTGCAACCTTTTAACAAACAATTATTAAGCACCTGTTGAATGCAATGACCCAAGATATTCACTTCAGGGGATCTGAAGATGCCTTACTCATGCCAGCAGCTGACGTTTCTCAATCCAGAGACAATGCCAGGAACATTCAGTCCTCTTTTAGTTTACTAGGCATAAATCTCAGAACACAGTATGCTGTTTAAGTAAGAAATTTTTCAGAAAACCACTTTTCTTGCAAGAGGTTGAGTCAAAGACTAAAGGATTTAGTTAGTGCCTTAACTGGAGATGCAAATAGGTGCTGATACCATTCAAAAAAGAAGAAATTGAGAAAAGTGACAAGACAAAGTTCACATTCTAAATGTTTGATCCCACTCACAGCAGCTTCAAAAAATACAATTTAGGCCCAGCAGGTGTATCCAGATGCCTGGCATACAGCTAAGTACCCCAAAGCAGGTGGACCCCATCACACCTTTGGCTACAAGGTCGTTCTCCTGGGAAGGAAGCCTCAGCCCTTGGCCCTGGAAATGGATGTTTGTTTGGTAAAAATACCTACAGGGAAGGAGGCCAGCTGTGGGCAAAAATCAAGAAGATACATCACCATCTTGGGACATAGGGGCCTCATGGCTTCCAACTGTGCCAGGCAGTGACCCACAATGAACTCCAACAGTGAGGAAAGTTATCAACTGACCAGGCTGGTGAAGACTGCTATCCTAGTCCCATAGTCCCATAGCTGAACTTCACACACTGTGAAGGGTCATTTCAATATTCATGGACAAATGGATCTTTGAGTGAAAAGTCTGTACTGTATATTATCACACGAGACCGCTTCAGCAGCTGGGTCTTTTTGGAGAACTCACAGTACTTAAGTGGGGGTGCTGTGCACTCCACTTGGGAGTGAGGCTCACCTGGAAGATGGAAAGCGGCATGCCTATCAGCAATCCCATATTGAAGTCAGGGCTGCAGCAAGTTGCAGAGTTCACCGCCAGAGGGCAGCAGTGCACACAGACACAACGGAACCGCCCCATTTGAGAGAGGAGAAAACTGAGGTGGGAAGGGAGCTTAGCGATGCGCCCACAGCTCACAGGGAGAACTGTGATCCAGCCCAACCCCCTGACTCAAACCCCACCCTGGCGACTCCTAGCCAGTGCTCCTCCACTGACCCCCAAGGTCCCCAGAAAGGAACATTTTGGATGCTTTATGCATCTTTATTTACAGTTGATAAAACTGCCTGGTCAAACCTGCAACATCTCCCCCCAGGGGTCATTGGATCCCCCCCCCCCCCAGTGATTCTTGAAATGCTCTATTTTTCCTTGACCCACAGTAAGAAATATGTCGCACTTTGCAACCCACACTTAGTATGCTGTTATTGTTTAGTCACTCAGTCATGTCCAACTCTTTTGTGACCCCACGGACTGTAGCCCACTAGGCTCCTCTGTCCATGGGATTTTCCAGGCAAGAATACCGGAGTGGGTTTCCATTTCCTTCTCCAGGGGATCTTCCCAATCCAGGGATCAAACCTGCATCTCCTGCATTGGCAGGCAGATTCTTTACCACTGAGCCACTAGGGAGGCCCTCATTTAGAATACTATAAACCATACACGAAACTGAAACACATTTTCACAAAGTAATATCCTTATTCCTGAGATACACTTGGATTTTTTCAACTGTGCTGGATTCTGTGTCTCTTTTTTTTTAATGCGAGGTGGATCTCCATCCACCACATTGACTTCACCACCCACTAACTGGTTGTCAAGCCTGGTTTGAAGGGTGACCTGGCGAATGATCTCCAAAGAATGGAGGATAAAGACTACCGTGTTGATTGCCTTGTACAGTCCAGGTCCTGCAGGCTTCGGAGGGCTGACAATGCTGGGCTTTTCCAGCCGAGGGGGAAGATGATGGCCTGGGGAAGTACCGAGGCAACCTTGATTTACCATCCAGCCTTACTTGGTCTGTATCGCGCCTTCACCCATCCTCTCAGCAAACATCGAGTCCCCCCAAGAGTTCAGCCCCAGGCTTTGCCTGCCCTGCCAGAATTTCTGGCTTCAGACATCCCTGTGATCAGCCTTCCCCTGCAGTCTGTGGCTCCCAGAACTGTATAGGGTCCCCATTCCGTAGCTCTGAGTGAAGAAGAAGGTAAGGGTGAAGGAGAAAAATCCGAGGCCAGAGGGCAGAAGATACTCAGAGCCAAGGACCCTTACAGGTGGACAGTGCGAGGGGAACTTTTCCTCTGGAGGCCAGAATCACCCCCGTATCCCCCAGCTCTGGCAGCGGCCCCCTCCCCCTGGGGCACAGCTGACAGATCTGCCCGGAAAGTCCTTCCTGACACTCTGCCAAGTATTTCAGTTGCCTGACTTCATCCCTTTGCTCCTAGCATGTGATTTTATGACGAAATTCAAAGGACAAGCCATCCCTCACTGATCAGTGGCCCAGTGATCCTAAAGTCCTGCTTGAAACCAAGGGCAGTGTCTCAAATCTGGTTCCTTGATGTCTGGGGAGATTCCAGGTGAGATCTCACAGCTGGATGTAAGCTGTCACTTCAGTCTTCCTCTTCACCTCTGATGGGCACAAGTGGATAACAGTAAAGAAAATCCTTCAAATGCTCAGGCCAGGGCTGTGTCCCAAGATGCTGGCTGATTTCCCATCACATCACAGATCCAAAACTGAGGCCCCCCAAAACAAAAATGACTGAAAGATGGCACCTGTTCATTGCAAGTGGCATTGGTATTTTTTGGGTGTCCACCAGGCACAAAGCAGTGAACTGAGTTTCAAAAGAAGGAAGAGGATGAGTTCAGTCCAGTTCTGACTTTGTGCTTTCCCACAGGTTCGTGGAGGAGTGAAGCCAAGTACTGACTTGGGTACCTCCCCCTGGGACCACCTGCCGTGACCTGGGACCACCTGCCACTCATGTTCCCACCCTGCTCTCTGCAGAACACCACTCTTCACTTCCCACCTAGGTCTGCATTTCAGGGCTCACCTGTCTGCTTGTCATAGAATGTTGGTACCTGGTGAGGAGGTCAGAGAGGGTCTACGCTGCAGCCAGGAGGTGAGGGAGGCGGATGGCCTCCAGAGGTGGAAATTCATCCACCTCTAGAGGCTCCAGAATGGAACCCAGCCCTGTAGACGCCTGGATTCTAGCCCAGCATCACACTTCTGCAGACCCATAAGGCAATCAGCGTGAACTATGTCAAGCCACCCTGTGGTGGTGATTCGTGACAGCCGCAGAAGGAAGCTAATGTGGATTTGGGTCATTTCCTTTGGGGCCAGGACCCTGTGGGCATCTCTCTGTGTTTCAGGACAAGAGGAGACATGGTCAGGTGGCACAAGAGGGCCTCCTGAACACCACGTCCACAGAGGGGATTATGGAGCTTTGTCTTAATGGGAGAGGGATTAGAAGCTGGATCCTTGAGGGGAAGAGGCCGCCATTAGGGAGTTATACTCTGAGGCTAAAGGATGGAAACAATTCTACACCACTCACACAGAGACCCGCTCTCACTGGCTTTCTTTCTAGGAGGAGCCGGACAGCTAAGGAGAAAAAAAAAAAAAAAATACACCCATAAACAAAGAAACAAGGACACATTTGTACTTTGCAGAGAACCCAATGGACACTCAGTGGACTGGAGCTGGTCAACCATTAGATCAGGGGCTGGGGTGTCAGAGACAGCCCCATCTGACCTTTGACCGGAATGACAAGTAGGATGCAGGTAGATCAGGCTTCACCTTTTATGTGCAAAGCACTTTTCATGCGCTGTTTTATCTCATTCTCCCAGCTGACCTACAGAATCTGCATTGTCTCTGTTTTACAGAGGAGAAAACTGAGGTTCACAGAGACTGGTTTCTTGTCTAAGATAACACAACTGACCACAAAAGAATGAGGACCAGACAGACGTGTGGTCCGTCTGGCTCTAAAGCTGCAATCTTTTCTATCCTGCTCATAAGGGCTCCAGTTGCATCCTTCTTGGAATTGACCCAAATGTTCCAGACAGAAATTTCTTTCCTGCTAGGTGTTGACATTTCGATCTTTTCCTCCTCGGTCCCCTGGCAAGGGCACCGCACGAGGAGGTTTCCACCCTCACGGCCGTTGCTCACGGGAGAAGATGAAGCTGGCCAGCTGCCCCCGCCCCACCAGCCCCCGGCCTGGCCTCGCTCCAGCATGGTCCTGACCCCCTTCCTGCCCACAGTCCCCTTGGGCTCTGCCCTGGAGACCTGACACCCTCTCTCCCAGCGACCCTGTGCTGTGGGCCAGTGGGTGGGAGAGAGAGAAAGGCCAGATGGGCCAGCGGAGCTCAGAGTGACTGGCTGGTGGTATTCGAGCCTATTTTCATTCACCAAAAAAAAAAAAAAAAAAAATCTGTTCTGTATTTTATTCAGCTCTGGGGCAAGGAGAGGTCAACTCTCTTCACCTCTGCTGTAAGATGAGAATGGTGCAGGAAATGAAATGACAGGGAAGCCAGCCCAGNTACTTCACTCTGTATAATCGGCTCCAGTTTCATCCATCTCATTAGAACTGATTCAAATGTATTCAATAGTTGAGTAATACTCCATTGTGTATATGTACCACAGCTTTCTTATCCATTGTAAGTGTTCATCCCCAAAGGTCCAGGTGGCATAAATTTATGGAACCTTTCCTTCTAATTTTCTCTCTGGTTCTTTGGAGGAAAAAACATGAAGTACCCAACTGTCTACTATGAGCTTTCGCTCCTACAATGGAGGTAATGACTTTGGGTGTCCCAAGTGGCACAGATGAGGCTTACATCATGCCATCACAGCCTGTGCCCAAACACCTGTAGCATACAAATGAAGTTGACATGACTCAGCTCAGCTGTGGCTCCAGATACTTTCAAAGGTCACTACCCGCTGAGATGCTACAAGAGCCCTAAGCCTGACTTTTCATCCTGCCTCCAGGCAGAGTCTCCTTCTCTCTGGTCCATAGTTTCTTCTTCTGTAAAATAAACTGTAAGATTCCTTCCAGGTCCCCAAGTCTATAATCCTTTACTTCTACAGTTGAGTATAGTGTTAATCACTCAGTCATGTCCAACTCTTTGTGACCCCATGGACAGTAGCCCACCAGGCTCTTTTGTCCATGGGATTCTCCAGGCAAGAATGCTGGAATGGGTAGCCATGCCTTTCTCCAGGGGATCTTCCTGACCCAGGGATTGAACACAGGACTCCTGCATTGCAGGCAGATTCTTTAACTTCTGAACCACCAGGGAAGCCCACAGTTGAGTATCTGTAATGTTTCTTTGTGCGGAAAGGAGATTTTTTATTTTAGGACTTGAAAGTTTTAACTTCAGACTAACAGTCATTTTGGATGATGTCACATTAATTCAAGGCTAAGTGAAAAGCTAGATTATTGCTGTAGTGTGTTTTTAAGGGGGAAAAAAGATGATTGGGGAAATCTCCTGCCCCTTCTAAAGGTGACATACAGACTTTCCCTGCTTTGCATCTACAGCGAGATATTGCCTCTAGGGGGATAGGCCAGCCCCCAACCCCTACCCCATGGCTCCCTTCAGAATGCAGATACCCACATTTCTCATGGAGGAGGAAGCAATTGTGAACCAAGAAGTGAGTGAATCTGCTGACAGAGACCCAGTCTCATACCGGCTTCTAGCGCTTTGCCTGACTGTGCTTCTGTTTAGGGCAACTGCACCCTGGGGCTGGAGGAGCTTCTGGTCCCAAGGACTCCTGACTCACCACATTCACACAGATGTTTGGGGCCAAAGTGTGACAGCTGACCAAGTAACCCTTTGGGCATCCCTGCTCCCACTCAGCTTTAAGGCCTGGTAGATGCCAGGGGCAGCTTGAGCCAAGGGTGCTGGAAAGAATCAGCTGGTATCAGCCCCTGTGAGCTGACCCACAGTCCTTTTTGGGAAAAGCTGATGTGAAATAGAGTGTTGGATTGATGTGGTTTGTAAACTCACTCCTACTGACAACCTCAAATCTCCTCAGATATTTGAAGGTTCATTGCTCGGAGAAGGCTCTGAGAGAAGAAGGGCCCAGGCCCTGGAGTAGACTTTGGGCCCGTAAGTAGGGCCGTGATGTTGCCCCAGACCTTTGGAGTTTTGCACTGAACCCTAATTTCAGGCTGTGCAGTCAGGTTGGCCAGGACCCGGCAGGGTAGGAAGCACAGGTATTTCAGAACCCCCAGGGAGGGCGACATTGGCTGGTACACGGAGACCCACGACCCTCCGAGGCCAATGAGCTATTTACAGGGCTTTTCTGATGTGAGGCCAGGAAATCATGTAGGGTCCTCTTTGTTTCTCTCTGCAACTGGTCAACACATGAAGTCGCAGGAACAAACTCCAACTCAAATTGTGAGTTTCTAGGTCACAAGAGGACACGGATTAATCAGACTATTTACCAACTGCTGTCAACACAAGCCGGAGGGAGTGGGCCAGTGGCTGCCAGCGACATTTTGTGGACTGCTTGTAGCATGCTTTGTCCATCCTTTCCTTATTAAACATTCAAATCCCCTTCATGTTCTCTAAAACTGGATTCTGTCATCTGCTCACCCGCTGAGCGCCAGTAATCCAACACACATGCCTGGAGCCACCCTGGGCTGGAGGTCCCCAGGGCCTGGTTTCACCACATCATACACGACACACAGAGACACACACTCCAGGCATGTATCACGCAGATGCTACAAAGCATGCCAAGCCAGAAGCCTCCCATGAGACTCAATCCCTTTGCCGAAACCCCAGAAGACTTAAGTTGTCCTTGCAGAACTGACCCACCCTGGCCCTCAGCACAAACGCCTAGTTCTCACAAGAACTTTCTTACTTTCACATGGCAAGGGCCTCCCCATTTTTTGTAGGGAGAAACTGAGGCCCAGCTGAGCCAGCACGGGATTCTGTATAGTTGCCAATCAAGGATAAAGGTAAAAGCAAGGACAGTTTTCTTATTCTACCCACAGAGGGCTCCTCCTGACCTCAGGGGGTATCATCAACCAAGACCTTGCCTCTGCTCTCTGCCCCAGTTTGGGGGCTGACCCCTGCTCAACACTGACCTTCTCACATGCCCCCTGCTCAGAGTCTGGCAAACCCCAAACTTGGCTATAAAGGTCACATTCTGATGGCAGTACTCTGTTGAAATTGGCTCATCCTGGCTCTTGACAGCCTGTTGTTAAATATTCAGGTATGTTGCTAGTTAGGTGTTTAAAGGTTGGCATTTTGAAACTGATGCGAGAGCCAACTCATTGGAAAAGACCCTGCTTCTGGGAAAGATTGAGGGCAAAATGAGAAGGGAGTGGAAGAGGATAAGATGGTTAGATAGCATCACCGACTCAATGAACATGAATCTAAGCAAACTCCAGGAGATAGTGGAGGACAGAGGAGCCTGGCATGGTACAGTGCTCAGGGTTGCAAAGAGTCAGACAAAACTTAGCGAGTGAACAACAATTTTGAAACTGACCCACCGTGAGAGTATTTATACCATGGAAACCAGCAAATGCCAAATGCCACACATCAGGGACTTTTTTTTTCCCTAGAGAGATGGCTCATCAGCACATCACTGCTCGCCAGAAAGAATCACTGATTTCAATAAGACCTCAGGACTTTGTGAGCAGAGGGCATTTCTCTCAGGATTCACCAGGCAGACAAAGAAGCTGACTCTAGTAAGGCAGGATTTGGGCAGTGAGATTGGGGAGGGTGGCTATATCAGATCACTTACAGAATCCACAGCAAATCTGGAGAATCAGAATCAGGAAAGAGGCTGGAAAGAGGCTGAGTATGGTCAGGCAGGGTGTGCCGGACCAGGCAGAGAAGGCAGCTGATGCTTGAGTCTCAGTCCTCCTGCCACGGGCATCACACCCCGACCCCAATCACTTCCCCCTCTGCAGAGAGAATTCTAACTGCACCTGCTCTTCGACATGCTTTGCTCTGGCTCTGAATGGGTGCACTTGATTAGCTGACTTGGAGTCCTATCTATAGCCCCCAGTGGTCAGGTTTGCGAAGAACAACTCTCGGGCCTTTTCTGCTGCTGCGGCAGGAAGTAGGAAGCTGACAGCATTAGTGGATTTCCCAATGAAACACTGAAAATGCCCTCTGCAGGAAGGCTCCCCCCAGTCTGTAGGCTGCTGAGTTATTGGTCCTATGGTAGCAGTGGAGAGTAAGGGCCTTAAAGAACTCTACCCTCAAATCTCCTCCACCTGATGTAAGATCTTCCCTCCCTGCCCACCTAGTTGTGACTTTTTACAACCCAGTCTGCCTTTTAGTGAATAAGAGCCCTCTCTGAAATGAAATACCCTTCCCCGCTTCCTCCAGGGCTCGGGTGGCATATTAGTCACTCACACTTTAGTGTGGATCAGTTTAATCTGACGTTTTCCTCTTATCCTCTTCATTCAGCTCAACTAAAAGAGTGGGAGTAATTCTTGATCACATACATTAGTGGAAGAGTTAAGCATGGATAATTCAGAACAGCAGGTAATCCAAGAAATATTTCCATGTGGCTCTGGGATATAACATATGAGTCATTACTTATAGAAAGGCATTAGAATTGCCTGTGTAGATTGTCACAATGAATGGAGAAAGGGCTGCCATAGTCCATAAGTCCCTTCAGCTAGGGGGTGCTGTCACTTCAGTTGTGTCTGACTCTTTGCGACCCTTTGGACTGTAGCCCACCAGGCTCCTCTGTCCATGAGATTTCCCAGGCAAGAATACTGGAGTGGGTTGCCATTTCCTTCTCCAGGGGATCTTCCCGACCCAGGGATTGAACCCACATCTCTTATGTCTCCTGCACTGGCAGGTGAGTTCTTTACCACTAGCGCCACCTGGGAAGCCCAGACATTCAGCTTACAGACTATAAAGTCAGTGGCACCCCTTGGTGGTGTGCAGGGCACAAACCTGTGCAACTGTACATGGTAGCCCCAGTGGAGACTCTTCAGGGCTCTCTGAACAGCAAGAGAAGAACACTAGGAAGAGACAATACCAAAGACACCATAGAATTAATCTTATCACTACAAGAAGAGACATGATAACTTGTAACACATAAGATGTAAACATATACTTCCTGGTGGGCTTCCCTTGTGGCTCAGATGGTAAAGAATCCACCTGCAATGTGAGAGACCTGTGTTCGATCTCTGGGTTTGGAAGATCCCCTGGAGAAAGGCATGGCAACCCACCCCAGTATTCTTGCCTGGAGAATCCCCAAGGACCGAGGAGCCTGGTGGGCTACAGTCCATAGTGTCGCAAAGAGTCAGACAGGACTGAGCGACTAAGCTCAGAAGCATACACACGGCACATGAACACTTAAAATAATGCATCTTCATACTTGTCTAGACCCACCTGAATTCATGAAGAATCTTCACGGTGTTTAACTATGCTTACGAAAAACATAACGCTGGAGATCTTTTCATCATTCAAGGATGCACTGGTAAGGAGGAGGAGGGGCTGCTGGCAGACAGGTGGGACGACACTGAGCAGCTCAGCGGCCTGGTCCTCAGGTCCTTGAGTCACGTGGGGCTGAGAACAGGGAAGCACATGGCCCCCTGAAGGCATGTTCCTTTATGACATGTGAAAGGAGCTCACAGAGTAACAAGTACCCGATGCAGAAGCCTTTGGTCTCTAAGTGATCCCATGTTTGCAGCCTGTTGTTGATTTTACTCAGAAGAAAGAAAGCAAATCACCACTTCTCTCTCTGAGGCTACAAGTGCACCCGCCCTGATTTTCTAGTTACCCCAGCAGACCCCACGTCCGGAGCAGGAGTCAGAACTCAGCCAGGTCCAGAGTGTACATCCAACTTCAGGAGACCTGTGGGACCATCAGCGTCAGAGCTGGGCACGCTGTCCCCTGAGCTCTGGTTCAACTGGAATCAAGCTGGACTTGGGCCATCGAATCCAGAAGCCAGGCCTCTGGCTTGTGCTTGGGAGACCTGGGGCCTAGTCCTGCTGCTACCCAGTTCACAGGGTAGGCAGAGAAAGCCCTTCCCTTTCTGGCCCCAGATGGAGGCTCCTTGAGCAGGTCCTCCTCCCCACGGTGGCTGCTGAAGGGCTCAGGCCACTCCAGAGACCTATACCTGATCCACAACCACACGCCCCACACAGGGCTGGCCCCGAGCCTAGACATGGAGCTGATGTCACCTTGGGTCTCCTCCTCCTGCCGCCTCCTGAAGTTCCATTCCCTCAGAGTCAGCCCAGGCTCCTGGTAGCCCACCACCCCAGGAAGGATCTCACATGAAAAATAAATGCAGATAAAAGAAACTCAGAAGGACATATTTTATAATCCAGCAGGGAAAAAAGGGCCTTTTTAGGCAGGTCACAAAACCTCCTTACACATAAAATAGGAGATCGATAATTTTGATTAGATTTCCACATCAAGGAGAAAAATACCAAATGGCAAGAGAAAAGATAAATGAAAACTAGCTTCCCTGGTAGCTCAGTTGGTAAAAAATCCACCCACAATGCAGGAGACCCCAGTTCGATTCCTGGGTCAGGAGATAAGCTACCCACTCCAGTATTCTTGGGCTTCCCTTGTGGCTCAGCTGGCAAAGAATCCACCTGCAATGCGGAAGACCTGGATTCAATCCCTGGGGTGGAAAGATTCCCTGGAGAAGGAAAAGGCTACCCACTCCAGTATTCTGGCCTGGAGAATTCCATGAACTGCATAGTCCATGAGGTCACAAAGAGTCGGACACAAGTGAGAGACTTTCACTTTCACCTCACTCAAAAAAATATTTGGAACTTGCATCACAGGGAAAATATTAATTTCCTTAAGACTTATAATGCTCCTTTGGAGTCTGAGAGATCTAATAAATATCACAGAATCTCTTTCCCTACCAAAATTCCAAACCAACTTGTAATAGACACGGGAATAGGTAAATGAGGATTCCAAAACCAGCTTTATTACTGACAGAGCTTTTTAAAAGTATTTTTAAAATTAATCTTATTTACTTACTTGTTCCTTGGCCAGATCCCACACAGCATGTGGGATCCTAGCTCCCCAGCCAGGGACTGAACCCATGCCCCTTGTATCGGATATGCAGAGTTTTAACCACCGGGTTGCCAGGGAAGTCCCCTGACAGAGCTTTTGGAGAACACAGTTTAGGTATGCAAACCATAGATCTCCTAAGGCCAGACCCTGGAGTGAAGCAGATCTCCCAGATCACAGACAGCTTTGGAAACCCACAGGCCTCACCTGGCCAGAGCAGGGCCTTTGTCACTAAACTGACAGCAGAGCCAAAGGCCACCAGAAGCACTGTGTTCTGCGAGTAAGCAAATCCCAAAGGGCAGGGAGAGAGAGAGGCAAGTCCATCCCCTTCTTCATCCCACACTCACCAACCAGATAATTTGCTTCTCTTCTCCACAGCTGAAGTGAGTGGCAGGGGTGGGGGTGGGGGTCAGAAAGAGGACAAGACTTACATTTACCGATGTCCTTGAACTCAGAAATATAAAGCATGGAGAAGGGAAATACATCCTCCCCCCTCTTTCAGTTCAGTCGCTCAGTCATGTCTGACTCTGGGACCCCATAGACTGCAGTACGCCCTGTCCGTTACCATCTCCTGGAGCTTGCTCAAACTCATGTCCATCAAATCGGGGATGCCGTCCAACCATCTTATCCTCTGTTGATGAGTTCCAATAACTAGTGCCACCTGGGAAGCCCCCCTAAGTCAGTAGAAAAATAGCATAATACAATAGCAAAACGGGAGAAGATCTGTACAGAGAGTGCAGGGAAAAGAAAACTCAGACATGTAGACAAACATATATGAAAGATGCAAAACTTCACTCACGATATAAAAATCCAAATTAAAACCACCATGAAACATCACTCTGTACGTATCAAATTGTCAAACATTTTGTCACCACATCGTGTTGGTACACGTGTGGGCAAGTGGTACTCTCGGACATTGCTGGGGAGATGACGCAGCTTTCATGGAGGGCAGTCAGGCAGTAGCAGTCAAATTTGCAAAGCAGTTACCTTTGACCCAGCACATTCACTTTTAGGTCTTTATCCCATGGATTTGAGATCCATGATATTCAGGGCAGTATTGCTCTTATAAATGCAAAAGATGAAAACCAATCCAAATGTGTATCAGGAAACCAGTAAGATAAATTGAAGTATATCAGTGCAATGTAATGATACAGAGCTATAAATATTTTTAGGCAGTTCTATACATCCTAGTATAAAATGATCTCCAAGGAAGTAAAATGAAATAAAGATGCAGTTTTTTTGTACAGAATGCTACTATGTTCTTAAAAAAAAAAAAAAAAAACATATGTGCTTAGATATGCACAGACTCCTTCTAGAAGTTCACATAAGAAACCGGTTCCTTTAGAGAAAGAAATTGGAAGGCAAGGGATAAGGTGAATAAGATTCCTTCTTTTTTCTTTATCACTGTATGATGAAAAGGACCCACAGGATGAGTAAGGCTGGCTATCTATGTTTTCCCACTTAATGTGAATTTTCCCTAATGGGTGACTTTCACCCAGTGGGGACCTGGTGTCATGATCTGGTGGGTTTTGGAAGAGGCTGCTTTTGGAACTAAGACTCTTGGGGAGAGCGGACAGACCTGGTGGGCTATCAGCATAGTAGGTTTTGAGTAGCCAGATCCCAAAACACACACACAGGAGAGGTAAGTGCAAAAGAAAGATCAGAAATGAGGAAAAAACTTACCAACGAAGAGGCTGGATCTGCTAAATTCTAGTGCTAGAGGCAGACATGTCCAAGGACAGGAAAATCCATGTCCTGCTTTTCTCAGCACATGCTTCAGAGCTACAGATGAAGACAAAAGGCTTATAAGCCACAGCCTCCTGACTGCTCACTCCCCAGCTACTGTGGCAGGTGTTGAAACAGCCCTTCCATCCCACTAGAATCTGGAGAAAATCATCCTGTGAAGAAACCACAGCAAAGAGAAGTTGTTCACTGAGGGCCATTTATCAGTGGGAAGCCTTAGTCACAGAGCTCCATTCCTGGAGCTGACAAAGGCCCCCAGAGAGTAGGCATCACAGTGCATATCAGGACCAGGAATATCCATTGCTGGATCCACTGTATCCACTGATCCGCTGGAATGGATCCACTGATCAGTGGACCAGTGCAGCTGCTGAAGAAGCCACACAGCATGCACTGCCCACATGCCAGACTGTTTATCTGTGCAGTAGGGGTACATCTGTGGGGGTAGAAAGGTATGTGTGATGGTTGGTTTTATGTGTCAACCTGACTGGGCCATGGGGTGCCTAATGTTTGACCAAACATCATTCTAGCTGTGTCTGTGGCGGGTGTTTTCGGATGATATTAACAAGTGAATCAGCAAACTGAGTGAAACAGATTGCCTTCCCTAACATAGGCGGGCCTCATCCAATCAGTTGAAGGCCTGACCAGACCAGACAGGCTGACTTTTTTAAAGTAAAAAGACACTCCTCCTGCCCCTCTGTTTGAACTGGAACATTGGTCTCTTCCAGCCTTCAGACTAGGACTGAACTATTGGTGCACACACATGTGTCTGTCCTGGGCAGTCACCCCTTCAGACTCCAGGCTTTCATCATTTCCACCACATGCAGTGGTGCAGCAACAGGAGGAGAAGAGGGAATGTGACAGACTGCCAGCATGCACTCCAGAATGCCTTCACTGACTTCAAACCTCACCTCCCTTACTAGAGACCTTTATACCCATGAATGCTATGTTCTGTTGCTGCTGTTGTTGTTGCTCAGTCATGCAGTTATGTCTGACTCTTTGCAACCCCATGGACTGAAGCATGCCAAGTTTACCCTGTCCTTCATCTCCTGGAATTTGCTCAAGCTCATCCATTGACTCAATGATGCCATCCAACCCTCTCATCCTCTGTTGCCCCCTTCTCCTCCTGTCTTCAATCTCTCCCAGCATCAGGGTCTTTTTCAATGAATCAGCTCTTTGCATCGGGTTCTGATGCTATGTTCCAATCTGTCCAATTAACTTTTCCAGAAGATCATACGTTACAAACCCTAGGGTGTACAGGGACATAGCTGGTAACAAAAAAATGTCTGAAATGTAAGTGGTGGGACTGTGACAAGATGGAGAGTGGGTACCTCATCAAGCACAAATTCAAATTTTGATTAAAAACAGCATGCTGTCAAAATAGAACACATTTTTGTGAACTTTGGAAGGCTGTAAGCTTCCCATGGCTTGTTACAATAAAAACTAAAAGTTTTCATTAAAAATAACGACAAACAATAGCACTGTACTTAACAACCAAAAACTTCTCTAAGATAGAGAGTGAAATAAAAATCCTTATAACAATCCCATGAGGGAGGTGCTACTATTTATTTTACAGGTGAGAAAATTGAATCCAAGATCACACAGCTAGTAGTATTAGAGTCAGAACTTGAACTTCAGTAGTCTGTCTGCAAAGCCATTGAAATGTGGTTTCTTGTGAATTCTAAAGGTGTAAGAGAACTGAGCTCCATTACACAGGAGTATGATTATTTATATCCCTGGCTGAATCCCTACAAAGTGCCATGGACTCCTGAGCATATATCCAGGGAGTTCCAACCCTATAAAGAACCAATCCCTGTCAAGAAGTTCCCTCTTATATCAATGGGGTTCGCTTGGTGGGTTAGTTGGATAATTGACTCTGTTCTTCACCTCCTTCAGTGTAGATGGACACAGTGACCAGTAAAGGCCAATGTCTTTCTGATTTGAAAGTTAAGGCTTTGACAAGGTGGGACACTCACTGTATGGAGTCATAAAGTCCCAAACCACAAGGGTCTTCAACTGTGAGCAGATCTGGCTGGAGGTGAGGATCTCATAGGTTCATCTGGGCCCATGAAACAAAATTAAATGTAGGATTTTAGGGCTTGTCTTAGATAGCACAGGCGGCTTTAACAAAATATTAATACTTAACTAAATACTTAATTAAAATATTAATGACTTAAACAAATGAAGGCTGGGAAGTTCAAGATCAAAATGCCAACAGATTTGGTGTCTAGGGAGGGCCCTTCTGACTTGCATATGGCCATCTTCTTGCTAAGTCCTCTCATAGAAGAGAGGGCTCTGGTCTCTTTCTCTTCTTATAAGGGCACTAATCCATTATGGGGGTTCCACCCACATGACCTTCATCCCTGATGAAGGCTTCAAATTATCAGTGTGGGAGGGATGCACACATTCAGTACACAGCAGGGTTGATGGCTGAGTACAGCGATGGAAAACTCACCTTGACAGAGTGTGCCATGCTTACTGCACACCCTCATGGCAGCCCCGTCTGGGTTTCCTTTCTGTCTGACCACCTGCTTGCTGGCTAATGGCATGTTCTATAATTCTGAGGAACCTCAGTCCTCTCTTCTAAATCTCCATTCCCAGATCATTGCATAACCTGAACCTTCACACCTATGCTTCAGGGAGAGCAAGGACTTTACACACAAGCCAAAGATAACTAGAAACCCCTTTACACTTGTGGTTACAAGATTCACCCCCAAGGACCTGCATGTTTGAATTCTATTATTGTCTCCATTTGCTAAAAGTCAAATAAAGGAATTGCACCTGAAAAACCCTGAATCTTCTTTGGTACTTGGAGTTCCAGGGTGTAAAACTGGAGGTTAATTGTATCCTCCTACACAGAGGAGAGAGCCGAGGAGCTAGAGAAGTAGCTTTCCAAAGCACACAGCTGGCTCTGGATACCTTCCCAGCTCTGCCGGAGAAGGAAGGGTGGGTCACTCCCCAAGGGCCAGGCAGCCAGTGCCTCCCCAGGCAAGGTGTCCAGCCAGAGGAATTCCATTGCCCAGGCTCCCTGGCAGCCCTGAGGCCAGGCATGAGGGTCAGTCAGGAGGCTGCTACTGCAGCTTGGAACCACTGCCCACCACCAGTTGGTGGTAGCAGTTTAGATCTCTCCAAGGGGTATGGATTATGGCTCTCATAGCCATACAGACAGCCAAAAGTGCTGTTTAAGTGACTAGTGATGTATTACTCAAAAATCCTTTTCAATCCAATGGCATGATACAGTGATTGCTTATTATTATTATTTATGGGTCCCTTGCTGTTCTTCTGAGCCTTTTGTGCTTTTGCCTGGAGAAACTTGGGTTTCTCTGGTGGCTCAGATGGTAAAGAATCTGCCTGCCATGCAGGAGACCCAGGTTCGATCCCTGGGTCAGGAAGATCTGGAGAAGGAAATGACAACCCACTCAAGTATTCTTGCCTGGGAAATCCCAGGGAGAGAGGAGTCTAGCGGGCTAGACTGCATGAGTCGTACATGACTGAGTGACTAACAGAAGAGGGGTTGAATGGGCCCAGCTAGGTGGTTCTGTCAAGTCTCTTACGCTATTGTGGGCAGGCAGTGGCTGGGGCAGAATATGTCTTTGAGGCTTCTTCTACTAAGGGAAGAAACTGGGACCCCAACTGAACACCCCCAGCACAACCTCTCCATGTGACCTGGGCTCCCCTTACCTCAGAATTGATTAAGGTTCTGCTCTGTGATGAGAGATAAAGTGAACAAGGAGGTTTAGATCATGGTATCCACTTGAGAGAAAGTGAAAGTGAAGTTCAGTCATGTTCGACTCTTTGCAACCCCATGGACTATAGCCTATCAGGCTCCTCCATCCATGGGATTTTCCAGGCAAGAATGCTGAAGTGGATTGCCATTTCCTTTTCCAGGGGATCTTCCCAACCCAGGAATCGAACCCGGATCTCCCACATTGCAGGCAGACGCTTTACCGTCTGAGCCACCAGGGAGGCCCCACTTGAGAGAGGGCACCATTAAAAAAAAAAAAAAAAGTCAAGAAGAACTAAAGAACCCCAGGAGGCAGCGTGTGCAAAGAGGGGGAGATGAGTCCATTTCAGCCTCGCGGAGGCGTGAGCCCACCAAGGGGATATGCTGGGACTGCGTCATGAGCTCACACCACTGGCGCTGTATTCAGTGCTGCCATTTCCCTTCATTGCTGTGAGCAAGTATGTTTAATTTGCTTGCGTTCTTTTTGTTCTGTGTTGCTGGCAAACTGGAGTGAGTAGGGCAGGTGATGAAAGGCGTTTGGCCCCCCATGCAGGACTGGAGAGGAAGGATCCGGAATGCACTAATTCCTGCCCACCTGTAAGCATTTGTTCTTCCCTTGTGGCGTTGAGGTCACTGACCTGAGGGAGGCAGGGCAGTGCATGGCTGGTATGTGGGATGCAGGATCTAGAGCTAATCTACAAGTCCTTCTGGGGGCATCTGGGGGCTGAAACAGCACAAAGGGTGCCCCAGTCAAATCCCAGGACAGCACAGAATGCCACCCATCTTGGCAAACAAAGCTCATACGGTGAGCTCCGTGTGTACAGGCTGGCCTGAGAGTGAGACGCAGCCAAAGGGCAGATGTGGGCTGAACTGTAACCAAAGGGCTCAATCACGAGCAAGGGGAGCAGGGGAAGGAATGCTTGGCTTTGCCTTTATTGAATTTAAGCCATGTGGTATTTGGGTGAGTCAGACTGTTTGCCAAACAACCTAATCTCTGCTTAACTAACAGTGATGATGGTCAAGATGCTATAACTCCCTCCTGTGCATATTTTCTTTAATCTTCTTAACAACCTGGTAAGGGGTTATTATCACCATTTTATGGATGAGAAAACTGAGGCTCAGAGCAGGGAAGTATTTGTTTTTGATCAACAGTCAAACTCTGACCTTCAGCAGTCGGAGCACCAACAGGAACTTTCTGCACCAACAGGAGCTTTCTCTGGAGCCTCCATGAATTGCCCACAATGCACTTGTGATGATGGGTTTTATCCCCCTTTTATTCCCAGTGAGAAAATGGAAAATAAGTGACCTGCCTAAGGTCCAACAAGCAGAACAGGGATCTGTCCAACAAGCGGGTAGGCAGCAGAATAGGGATCTGAACACATTCTCACTCCCCAACCCAAGCTCTTTCCACTACTCCAAAGACTTATTTGCGGGGTGTCCTCCTCTGCAGACTCGAATGGCTTGGTACAAAGTTAAGGAGGAAAAGAACACAAAGAGAGCTCCCCATAACCCCAGCCAAGGGAAGAAAGCAAATTGTTAACGGAGGTGAAGGGCAGGGCAGGGAGCAATGCTAACCAGATGCCATCTTCCATTTTTCACTTAAAAAGAAGAAAATCGCCTTGTCATTTTTTTAAATTACCTCTCCTGAAGGGGGAAAGGAGCAGGTACTCCAAAGGGCTAGACACCTGCTCTCCTCACCGTCTGCTTCCAATCTGGGACCCGGCCTGGCACATGTCTCCTATGCCTGGGATGTTTTAAGGGGCCTTCCTAGCTGGGTCCAAAGAAAACATTCGTTTTGATTACAGAAAAGAGGCGCATCTGCTAGCCTGGATTTGTGGGAGAACCCATAATCCCTGCAGTTTACCTCCTATTAGCCTTCTTCTCCAGGAAAGAAATGTCCTGCTCTTTTAAGTCAGGGCCATAAAATCGTGACAGCTCGCTTGCAAGCAGAGCTGGCCCTGGAACATGAAACAGCCCTTCGGATAAAATATACAACTCAGGTGTGGGAGTGAGGAGGCTGGGGTTTTAAAACTGAATCAGCTGTTAGTTACGTTTTGCTTTATGGTTCTATCTGGGCAGTTCCCTACTGTAGAGCATCACCAGTTCCAACATTTTGGACATATTTCCCATTAGCCCTTTATTTGAAATTTTATGCTTCCCCTCATAAAAACCTTCAGCAGATTAATGTGCTCGGGATGTTTATTTATAAGTCCAGCTGGTCTCCCTTCGAGTTGCTTTTATTGCTGAGCTGCCTGAGTATGCCCTTTGTGTAGCAGCAGCAGGATGGGACTGCAACCCAACAACCAGCGTTATCTCCGAGACTAGAGGACACATGGCAGGGGGTGGGGGTNAAAAAAAAAAAAAAAGTCAAGAAGAACTAAAGAACCCCAGGAGGCAGCGTGTGCAAAGAGGGGGAGATGAGTCCATTTCAGCCTCGCGGAGGCGTGAGCCCACCAAGGGGATATGCTGGGACTGCGTCATGAGCTCACACCACTGGCGCTGTATTCAGTGCTGCCATTTCCCTTCATTGCTGTGAGCAAGTATGTTTAATTTGCTTGCGTTCTTTTTGTTCTGTGTTGCTGGCAAACTGGAGTGAGTAGGGCAGGTGATGAAAGGCGTTTGGCCCCCCATGCAGGACTGGAGAGGAAGGATCCGGAATGCACTAATTCCTGCCCACCTGTAAGCATTTGTTCTTCCCTTGTGGCGTTGAGGTCACTGACCTGAGGGAGGCAGGGCAGTGCATGGCTGGTATGTGGGATGCAGGATCTAGAGCTAATCTACAAGTCCTTCTGGGGGCATCTGGGGGCTGAAACAGCACAAAGGGTGCCCCAGTCAAATCCCAGGACAGCACAGAATGCCACCCATCTTGGCAAACAAAGCTCATACGGTGAGCTCCGTGTGTACAGGCTGGCCTGAGAGTGAGACGCAGCCAAAGGGCAGATGTGGGCTGAACTGTAACCAAAGGGCTCAATCACGAGCAAGGGGAGCAGGGGAAGGAATGCTTGGCTTTGCCTTTATTGAATTTAAGCCATGTGGTATTTGGGTGAGTCAGACTGTTTGCCAAACAACCTAATCTCTGCTTAACTAACAGTGATGATGGTCAAGATGCTATAACTCCCTCCTGTGCATATTTTCTTTAATCTTCTTAACAACCTGGTAAGGGGTTATTATCACCATTTTATGGATGAGAAAACTGAGGCTCAGAGCAGGGAAGTATTTGTTTTTGATCAACAGTCAAACTCTGACCTTCAGCAGTCGGAGCACCAACAGGAACTTTCTGCACCAACAGGAGCTTTCTCTGGAGCCTCCATGAATTGCCCACAATGCACTTGTGATGATGGGTTTTATCCCCCTTTTATTCCCAGTGAGAAAATGGAAAATAAGTGACCTGCCTAAGGTCCAACAAGCAGAACAGGGATCTGTCCAACAAGCGGGTAGGCAGCAGAATAGGGATCTGAACACATTCTCACTCCCCAACCCAAGCTCTTTCCACTACTCCAAAGACTTATTTGCGGGGTGTCCTCCTCTGCAGACTCGAATGGCTTGGTACAAAGTTAAGGAGGAAAAGAACACAAAGAGAGCTCCCCATAACCCCAGCCAAGGGAAGAAAGCAAATTGTTAACGGAGGTGAAGGGCAGGGCAGGGAGCAATGCTAACCAGATGCCATCTTCCATTTTTCACTTAAAAAGAAGAAAATCGCCTTGTCATTTTTTTAAATTACCTCTCCTGAAGGGGGAAAGGAGCAGGTACTCCAAAGGGCTAGACACCTGCTCTCCTCACCGTCTGCTTCCAATCTGGGACCCGGCCTGGCACATGTCTCCTATGCCTGGGATGTTTTAAGGGGCCTTCCTAGCTGGGTCCAAAGAAAACATTCGTTTTGATTACAGAAAAGAGGCGCATCTGCTAGCCTGGATTTGTGGGAGAACCCATAATCCCTGCAGTTTACCTCCTATTAGCCTTCTTCTCCAGGAAAGAAATGTCCTGCTCTTTTAAGTCAGGGCCATAAAATCGTGACAGCTCGCTTGCAAGCAGAGCTGGCCCTGGAACATGAAACAGCCCTTCGGATAAAATATACAACTCAGGTGTGGGAGTGAGGAGGCTGGGGTTTTAAAACTGAATCAGCTGTTAGTTACGTTTTGCTTTATGGTTCTATCTGGGCAGTTCCCTACTGTAGAGCATCACCAGTTCCAACATTTTGGACATATTTCCCATTAGCCCTTTATTTGAAATTTTATGCTTCCCCTCATAAAAACCTTCAGCAGATTAATGTGCTCGGGATGTTTATTTATAAGTCCAGCTGGTCTCCCTTCGAGTTGCTTTTATTGCTGAGCTGCCTGAGTATGCCCTTTGTGTAGCAGCAGCAGGATGGGACTGCAACCCAACAACCAGCGTTATCTCCGAGACTAGAGGACACATGGCAGGGGGTGGGGGTAGGGGTGATGGAGAACACCAGGTGGGCCTTTGAGGTTTGCCACGTGATGAGGTCCTCAGGAGCCTTCTTTGGCCTGTCTGCTGTCACGTATGTTGGGAATGGGCTGTGTGTGGCAGGAGGTATATAGATGGAAACTGAGACAGCCATCCTCATCTCCCAGAGGGATCTATCCTGTGAATCCTCCCCTCCAGCACACTGGGACAGGCTTGACTTCGTTCAAGTAGGAGCTGTTCACCCTTAGCTGAATACTGGCCAAGATCGCCAGTATTACTCTAATTTTGGATGAAAAATCATCACTTCTTTTACAAGATACATGATAATCAAATGTCTTGTAAATTTCTAAATTTGTACCATTCTTTCCTCCCTCCTGCTTCATTATTTTTGCAATAAACATGAGCAGCATCGTTATTTTTTAAAAGATCAGGCATCATCAGGCTTGTTTTGTTTTGTTTAGTATGTGTGTACTTTTATTAAGGACCACCACATTGTATGGTCTTGCTGCACACTTGGCTTGTTAGGTCTTACAAGGGATAGGAACACTTGGAACAACATCAGGGATGAGAATTCCTCTAGCTTCTACTATCTTCTCCAGATTGGAGGAAACACTGCCCTTTGACCTTTAGAAAGTTCTGTCTGCTGTTGGCATCAGATCTGCCTCTCTGCACATCTATCTTGCAAGTCCTACCCCTGCCCTCCAGGCTACACAGGCTATTTCCTCTCCTTCTTCCTTTAGAGAGATTTAAGGACCATGCCTAGTCCCTCTGAATCATCTTTTTCTCATGCAGTATGTCCTGTGACTTCCCATGCACTGAGTGAGAATCCAAATGACTGCTGGCCACATTAAGGCTTTTCCATCTTCTTTGGACTAATGGATTCTTCTGTCAGCGAGACTACTAAGCCCTGGTCACACATGCCAGCCATTATGCAGTTATGCACTCTTGGCCAGGACTGTCTCTGAACTCATGCTTCTGGGCTCCAGAGAGAAATATTTTTTTTATCAGTCAGATGCCTTTTGGTTATCCAGGGATTATAAGAGGCAGCAGACATTTAAACCAAAGAAAGAAGGAAAAAAACTTTATACCAAATGGCAAGAGACTGATATTTGTCTTGCCCTCGCTCCCAAAAATGTTTGGTGATGTCCAATAGCAGAAGAAAAGGTAATCCAAGTATCAAACAGTAAAAATCATTCATGTGGTCTTTGGAGAGACAAACGCTCCATACCCCACCCTCAAGCTCTCTATGATCCCCTCACCTCCTTGCTGTGTAATCAGTGCTCAAAGGCTCTCAGAGTGTCAGGAAGTTTTCACCAGCCCCTAAAACCCCAGAGGCCAAAGGAAGCAGGGTTAAAAGCAACTGTGGTCATGACCCCAGGTCATTTAAGGGAAAAGATGAACAGTTGTTGGCATAAATAATCTCTTTAAAATACTGATGATTTTAACAAAGATGTAGCCCTGGGACCTAAAATTTTCCATTACACCCATGGCAAGACAGAAGGCTTTGGGATGTTGGGAAGAGCCGAGCTCCATCCATCAGGCATCTGGAGCCTGGATCAAACCACACTTTGGGCACTGGGTGGGCAAGTCAGTGTGACCTTCCTGATCAGGTGTCCCAAGAAGGTACACATGACCTCATTTCCATCGACCCCACCCACCTACTTAAGCTCCTGGATCTAAGTCTCTTTTTCCCTTAAACTAACCCAGATTACAGATTACAGTTCCTTAGGAAAAAGAAGACCTTCTATAAGAAAAGTCTGGAAGCGAATCTGAGCTATTTCCCATGCTGGCCTTACCCTGTCAGGCACTCCTGACCAAAGAGACTCCATACTATCGGAGGGTAAAGATTCTGACTTAGGACCACAAGGGAAGACTTCCTAAAGAAGAGGCCTGGGGAGGGAGGGAGGTGGGAGAGGCAGCGCTTGAGATTTGGGAGGGGGGCACCATGCTTGCAGTGTATTTGCAGAGGGATGGATGGACATGTTCACTGTATAAAACTGTCTGACTCAGAAGAAAATCTGGGTACATGTGAGCATCTGTGCTAGGTGAATCTCCACAGTACAGAACTGTTTGCTTAAGAAATTCTTCTGACCTCTGAAAAGGGCTGGAGTCTGTTTTGATCTCTCCTGCCCTGCATCAGGGCTCACACCTTCCTTCCCAGCACAGACCAGAATGACACCCTCAGAACCTTTAGCTCTGACTTCAGGGGAAGTAAATCATGGTGGGTACCTTTGTCCAGCTGAGGCAAACCCCAGGACTGGGCTCTTTCCTCATAAGAAGCAAAAGAACCACAATCCTGGCTCTTGGGCTCCAGAAACTGCAGCTTTGGTGCTCTGGGGCCCTAAAGTGGCCTTTGCTGAAGTCAAATGAATCAGTCAGCTCTCAGGGAAGAACTGAGCAGAGGACTCTCAACTGCTGGCTTTGCAAAGACAAAGCTTCCTTCCAGAATTGCTTCTGATTAGAGCTATAGAGCCAAGTGTGGATTTCATAGACAACTTGAATGTAAGGAACTTTGGTTGTTCTCTGCTGCTGAGCAGGACATACCTTCACAGACTGACAGATTCTTCTGTTGCCTCTGAGCAGGCCAAAAGTCCAGTCAAACCTCCCAGATAAATAAGAGCCTTTCCCAAAGTTGGGATTTACAGAATAAGAGATGTGTTCCAGGAAATGTCCCAAAGTTCCCATCCTCTCCCAAGCCTCAAAGCCTGCCTCATTCAGTTGAAATGTCACACACACACACATGCACACAAACACACACACATGCACACAAGCGTATCCAGCCCAGTATGTCTTAAGAGCATTGCTACTTCCCCAACTTGCTTTGGGGGAATTCATTCACTTGCTGAGTAAGGCTACTTGGTGTGCTCCACTTATGATAAAGATGTTAATTGAAACAGAGCCAGCCACCCTCCTACAAAAGATTCTGAAGTCAATACGGTGTCTGTGAGTAACACTATGTGTGTATTCGAAGGGATGTGTGAACATGGGGGGCACNTGCTGAGTAAGGCTACTTGGTGTGCTCCACTTATGATAAAGATGTTAATTGAAACAGAGCCAGCCACCCTCCTACAAAAGATTCTGAAGTCAATACGGTGTCTGTGAGTAACACTATGTGTGTATTCGAAGGGATGTGTGAACATGGGGGGCACTGGACAATTGCCATGAAATCCTAAGGGAAGTGGGCGCCAAACAGATATTAGGATTGCATACATCTTGAACGTACAGATCTGAGAATTGGACCATAAAGAAGGCTGAGCACTGAAGAATTGATGCTTTCAAATTGTGGTGCTGGAAAAGACTCTTGAGAGTCCCTTGGACTGCAAGGAGATCCATCCAGTCAATCCTAAAGGAAATCAACCCTGAATATTTATCAGAAGGATTGATGCTGAAGCTTAAGCTCTAATATTTTGGCCACCTGATGCCAAGAGCTGACTCATTGGAAAAGACCTTGATGCTGGGAAAGATTGAGGACAAGTGGGAGAAGGGGGCAACAGAGGATGAGATGGTTGGATGGCATCACTGACTCAATGGACATGAGTTTGAGCAAACTATGGGAGATAGTGAAGGGCAGGGAAACCTGGCGTGCTGCAGTCCATGGAGTCACAGAGTTAGACATGACTTAGCGAATGAACNTGCTGTGATTCATGGGGTCACAGAGAGTCGGACACAACTGAGGACTGAACTGGAACTGGATAGTGTGTGCTTGCATGAATGCTCAGTCACATCCACCTCTGTGATCCCCATGGACTGTAGCCACCCAAGCTCCTCTGTCCATGGAATTCTCCAGACAAGAATACTAGAGTGGGTTGCCAAGTCCTACTCCAGGGGATCTTCCCAACCCATGGATTGAACTCAAACCCCCTGCACTGGCAGGCAGTTTCTTTACCACTGAGCCACCATGGAATAGTGGGGAGAAGTACATTAGACCATGAAAGATAACAGCCTTGTAAATGATCTGGTGCTGGGCATGCTGAAGTTAACACAATTATTCCCACCAGGTCCCTGCTATCTGGACCATCATGGGCCTCTTTCCTACCACAAGGGTGTCCTGCCTGGAATTCAAATCCTGCCTACTGGAGCTTGCCCAGAGCAAGCACTCTTGGGCCCTGTGAATCCTTGGGAAAGTCACTGCACCTCACTGGAGCTGATGCTCCTGAGTTCAATGGAGGGACCACAAAAGATAACGACTCTGAGTTCCCTCCCCACCTGATGTTCTACAATCACTGGTCCTGCTTCGCACATAGATTCCTTGGAGAGGACAAGAGCGTCTGCAGGCATTGCTGAGCAGATATCTCGTAGGCGTGCAACATGATCAGATCACAGTTCACACAAGTGAAAACAGTCACCTCCTTTGCATGTTCTGGGCTGCAAGAGGTGAAGGGAACTCCATGAATTCTCTAGTTCACGTTTCACTTTTCGATTAGGAGAAAAACCGCAGAAAAATAAACCGTGTCAATCAGCCCCGCTGTGTAAACACGTGATTGATGATACCTCTTGAGATAGTTTGCATTTCTTTACAGTGGCCAGTGACAAAGACTCCCCAAACCAACCTGCTCTTTTACGGTTATTTGGGAAAAGAACAAGGGAAGTATTTGTTTTACCTCTGGGAGCTTCTACAACCAGTCCCACGCTACTCAGACAGCCCTTCCGGGCATCAAGCCTGTAGCTGTTCTACTGAGTGGCACTCGCTCCCAGTTGCCAGCAGCCTGTGATGGGCTGGGGTGAGGCCTTGTGAGCACTGCTCCCCAAGGCCCCCACCCTCAGAAGAAGGACTGGGCCCTCCTCCTTAGGGCCCTACTTGCTCACAAGGCACCTTTGTACAAACCAGAAAAAGCCGGCCCCCATCTTTCAGATGTAATTCTGGCTTGGCAGGCAGACAGAGCCTTTGCAAATTAGAAAAAGGTGCCCCTACCTTCAGATCACTGGCCTGCAAACTTTTTCTATCAAAGGCCAGGTAGTAAATATTTTAGGCTTTGCAGGCCAGAAGGTCTCTGTCACAACTCCTTAACTCTGCCATTGTCACACAAAAGCAACCAGAGATAACACATCAACAAATGGGTGGAGAGCTGTGATCCAAAACGTTTTTATTTCTAAAAACAGGCGGTGGACCTGATTCAACTCACAGGCTATTGTTTCCTAGCCACTGCTCCAGGTGAACGCAGCCCAGCACCAGGGCTTGGTAAATGCGACACACCCATCCACTGTTCTTCCCTCTGACTAGATGCTTTTGTACAAAAACTACAAAATCCTTCATGGTGGCCCTTTTCTGAATCCCCAAGGTCTGGGAACCTTAGGGGACAAACTTCTTAGACCTCGAATGGACTACCCCAGTGAGTCTTAGCATCCTTTATCCCCAACTCTCTCCTGCTCCCATGGCCTCCAGATCTTAGGGTCAGGCCAATTAGAAAGCAAGTCTCCTACAGCCCCAAAGCCTCTTTCTCATCCCACTGAGCAGCCCCAAACCAGTGAACAGCACTGGGCATGGCTTTCCGAAACACACTTTTAATTACCCGAAGAGATAAAGGCAAGGTCTATGAAGACAGGAAATCTAGGAGAGCCAAATCAAAGGGATTCTTGGATGAGCAAAGTTGCCTGCCTCCTGAGACCTCTTCTTTGGCAAAACACCAATTAACCAATCAATAACTGGTTGGAGTGGAAGATTAAGACAGTTGGCAGAAACAAGTTATTTCTGGACGTTTTCCAGGTTTTTTTTTCCAACCAGTCTTCCAATTACAATTAGGATATAGCTGTGGTTTCACGCAAACTCTGAACAGTCCACAACCTTGCAATGCAAGCAAAGTCTACAGAAAATCCATTTCTTACAGCACCAGAGAGCAGCCAGGGCAGTGGTTCCCAGGAGCACTGGTCTGACTTTAAGTGGAATACTTCACTATATTACTCACCCTTCATTTGACCTTCATAAATATCAAAACCTTACCATGCTGCATCCTGACATTTAATTCTTTCCTGTCATCTAATGAGGCCACNAGGGCAGTGGTTCCCAGGAGCACTGGTCTGACTTTAAGTGGAATACTTCACTATATTACTCACCCTTCATTTGACCTTCATAAATATCAAAACCTTACCATGCTGCATCCTGACATTTAATTCTTTCCTGTCATCTAATGAGGCCACATTTGGTTAGAAAGTCACTTGTCATTCACAACGCTGAGAGACACATATCATTTTAATGAAGCTCCTAACTCAGAGGGTAATGAAATTGCGGACAAGATTACAACACATGCTGGCTGAGAGACAGTGGAGGCCTCGGACTTAGCCAGGCCTTTGTGGGATCACACCAGAAGAATGAAAAACAACCGAGCAAAGCTGGCATTCCTGCATAAACTGCAGAGCCTGGCCGCTGTCACTCTAAATTCAATTATCCAGAAGAAAGTGTGGATGCATGTTAATATATTTTACAAGGTCCTATAATTTATCATCCTTTGTTTTTCTTTATGAATAACAGATTTTTCCCTCAGCTAAAAAGCACATCGGGGGTTGGGTGGATGGGAGAGAGACCAAGAGCCACTTGCTTTTTCTTCACTGGAATGGAAGGTCATACAAAGTCTTCTCCCCAAGACAGGCTGGCAGAGAATTGCTAGGAAGTCCATAACAGAGATCTGGGTTGCAGCTGCAGCCATATTTCAAACTGAGAGAGGGAAATGAGGCATTTGGAATGCTCTAAAGAGCAATGGTGGTTGACAGAGATGCCAAGCCCTGTTCAAACCTGCAGAAAATGAGGACAGAGCCTTTCTGAGCAGCAAGAGAAACTGTTCAGACACCACTCAGAATTCAGCCTAGGCTGACAAGCCTGCATACAAGGCTAAGGATGGATGACAAGCATACAGGGTGGTTGGGGAGGGCAATGCCCTCTCAGATTGCTTCTTTCTGACGCACCACTGGATTCATCTCAGAATTCAGTCGTCATCTCAGAACTCATGACTCTGGCAGGAACCAATCTTTGCCCAAAGACCACTGACAGCAATGCTTTTTGCCAAGCCCCCCACCCCTCACTAACACACATATGGGGACAAGCTTCCATGCTGGTTCCCAAGGCCAATATCACCCTTTGGTTTGGCCTGGAGAAAGGGCACCATGTTGTCACTGATGCAAGTCTGATCAAAAGTACCTGCCTTCGGTGTGAGAGCATAAAGAGGGGCTGGCTGCTCTGTTCTCAGATGGAGATATAAGAACAGAGGAAAGCAAGTGCTGGAGAGTGGAAGGGATGCTCCCACTGGAGCTGATGGTGGCCTTCCTGGGAAGCAGAAGGGGCTGCAACAGGAAGGGCAGGGGGACATCAGACAGACCACGTGCCGGCCAGCTGAGCTTCTCCCTCAGGGATCGGGGCAGACTCTCTTTTCCAAAGGTGAATGCAACAATCTTTGCCACCCACAGGCTTTTCTGCAAGTTGATCTTGGCACTCTCCCACTCCCTTGAGTCCAGGAGGGCTCTTGACGGCTTTGACATGTCGACCGTGGTAGAGATGGCACCAGGCCAGTTTGGCTTCCTGCCTTTGGCTCACTGTCTCTCGGGACGCTCTCTCTGGGATCTCAGCTACCCTGCTGTGAGAAGCCCAAGCCACACGGAGAGGCCAAGTGTAGGAACTCCATTAGGGTCGACACCTCCACTGAGCTCCCAGCTGATGGCGGCACGATCGGCCATCTAATGCCAGCTGCAGAAATAACCGATCCATGTTAGACATCCTGCCCAGCTGAGGCCTCAAACAACGTCAGCCCCAAGCACCAGCTGAGTGCAATCACATGTGGGACTATAGAGGGAAACCAGGCAGCTGAGTCTGGTCAACCCACAGAACTTTTGAGAGAGAATAATAAACTTGTCTTTTAAGCCACTGAGTTTCAGAGTGGTTTTGTTGCATATCAATAGTTAACCAACATTTAAGTACAGTATGAGCCCTGACCAATCAGAATGGATGCTGACGGGCAGTAAGGATGGAGCAGGGTCTTAGAGACTTCCTGCTGTGCCAGATGTTTACATTCTAATTCCCAGAATGTGATGTCCAGTGATGACTAGGGGAGGGGCAGAGCAGCAGAAGGGCATTCAGGGAGACAGGGAGACAGGAGCCACAAGTGTTTCAGACTTAACAGTTACAGACACATTCACGAGCATCAGCTGGCATTATCACTGGCATCCTTCATCCTGGAATTCAGACCCTCATCCTTTCTGGGCTGCATCAGATATGGGAAGGCAACCCGTGCTACTCCTGGGAGTAAAGAGCCTCCTGAGAACCCAACACTTTCACCTTTTTAGAACTGTTTTCTATCTACAGTCGCATTTGATCTTTACAATGGCCCCAAGAGGCAGATGTCACTGGCCCCTACTTGACGGGTGAGAAAATTTAAGGTCCAGAGAAACTGAGGAGGGACAGAGGCAATCACTGGAAGTGTACCAGTCAGGATATTTTATTATTTCTGGTTCTGATGCCACCTCAATCTGTGACCTTAAGCCATTGGCCTGCCTTCTTGGAGCTTCCTCACCTCTAAAGTGAAGGAAGTAGAAAGATGACTTCCGAGGGCACACTGGCATCACCATTCTCTGACTCTGTGACTTGCCTGAGGTCACCAGGAAGGGGACAGCAGCATCAGGGTCTCAAGGGCCCTGACTCCTTGTTCAGTACTCAGGTGACCGTGTCTACAGCTGCCTTCTTAAGACACCTCAGTGCCATCATGCAAGGGGGCAGCCCACCCCTGTCCCCAGGCCCTGGACGGGAGGATGTCTCTAGGTCTAGAGCCAGAGAAGTGTTTCTCTGCATGTGCCTTGGGTCCTGGGCCTTCTGTTCTGATATCCAAGGACAAAATCTCTGGAGGAGGTATGGGGTTGAGCAGGGAGAGAAGGATGGAGAGAAAGATGAGGTAGGGGATTCTTACCAAGTTTCAGCCAGGTCTGCCCAGACCAGCTCTGAGTAAATCCTGTAGCCACCACACAGGAAGCGGCTAATCGGGGGCGGACACTGTCTCATTCAGAGGTCCAGGGCCCCTGTCTTGACACGGACCTAAGGCAGCATTGGCAGGTGATGGATCTCTCCTGAGATTGTGTGGTTTCCAGGAAAGCATTCCAGAACCTGAAACCAGCTTCAAAGGAATGCGTCTCTGCTCACCCCCACCCTGGCGGGGAACCAGCCTGGGGCACCTTATTCTTATTAGGGCTGGAGATGTCTTGGACACTAAGCTTGAAAAATGCACCAAGGATTCTGACACAGATGGGGAATGGTGTGGCTGTGCAGAAAACCCCATTGTTGGCAGCACTAGACTTTCTCTGAAAGATCTTTGCGGCAAGTAATTTAACTCCTTTCTAGCTCACATTTTTCCAACTTTGAAATGGAAATGAGAAATTTCTTTGTCTTGAAACCTTCTCGTGCTTGGGAGGCTGGATGGGACAGAGGGGGAGCTGATGCTTCCATTACCTGCTGGAAGGGGCAAGATACCAAATACCTCAATCAAAGGTGAGAATCTCCAGGTAAGAACAAAAAAGAGAGTCCAAAGTGGGACTGAGGTGAGAATTAGGGTGGAGAATCTGGAAAGATCAGGTTGGAATGAGCAAATGGTAGTGAACAGAAATGTGGACAGATTCCAAGGAGGACACCAATACCCCCTGCTCCTCCATGCCCTGCGAGTGTGTGTGGAGATGGAAGGAGGCACCGGGTCATCAAAGCAACTGGGGAAGAGACAGGTTTTGCTTTAGTATCTATTTACTCTCATCTGAGCCTGGATATGAGGCTCCCGGGGGGGCCCCACCTTGTGATGACCAATCTTATGTATCAAGATGACCATAGCACCCGGATACTAGCCTCTCAGCACTGCTGTGATGGTTCTTTTAGACACCATTAACATTTAAATTCCTAGATTCTGAGTAAAGCCGACTGCTCTTTCCATCATGGGCCTCACTCCAACATTAAGAGAAAAAAAAGGTTGACGTTTCCCCAAGAAAGGAATTGTGCTTCCAGGCTGCTTACAGGTCAAGATCACAATGTCCACTCTTCCCTGGGTCTCAAGACTGTTGGTCAAGTCTGCAGATTTTGGTCTTGCCAACCTGCATAATCACAGGAGCCAATTCCTTAAGATAAACCTGTCTCTAAGTATCTATAGCTAAATCTAACTCTAAGTTCTATATCTATAGAAGAGAGAGAATGGGAAGAAGTGATTGGGATGAAATCAGAGTGGTCGTGAAGTAGTCTGAGAGCAGGTGACCAGAGCCCTGTGGCAGGCTCGTTTATCAGCACCTGGACCTCAACACACCTGGAAAATGGAGTCATTCCATCAAGGCCCACTCCTTGCCTTCCTCTCCTCTCTACACATTTCTCCCTTGTTGATCTCATCTGTCATTTCCCATCTTTTCAACCATGTCCTCTTCTTCAGTGATTCCCAGACCTTTGTCATTTATCACTGGCCCTGATCTCTCTGCTGAGCTCTAAAACTGTGTCCCCAACTCCTACTGGACAACCCATCTCAGAGTACCATTGATACTTCACACTCAACAAATATAATCTGAACTTACCATTCCCCACTTGCCACCCCTAAAGAAACTCTGATACTCCTCTTGGTGAATAGCATTATCATCTATTCAGTTTCCCAAGCCACTAATTTGAGTCAAGGATAACTCCTTTCTGTATGCCCCCCACTCACCCACCCAATAATCATGAACTTCTGCTGGTGTCACCTGTGAGGATATTCCCAGTGATAAATTTACTGTCCTAATTCAGCACTCATCTATGGTCTAACTGCTCAAACAGCCCCCAATCAGTTTCATTGCTGCTGCTGCTGCTAAGTCACTTCAGTCGTGTCCAACTCTGTGTGATCCCATAGACGGTAGCCCACTAGGCTCCCCCATCCCTGGGATTCTCCAGGCAAGAACACTGGAGTGGGTTGCCATTTCAGTTTCATTGGTCCCATCCAAAATCTACCAGGAGGATGCCCCAAGTTGCCCCCTTCATAGTTAGATTCTATAAAGCAGCATTTTCCCACTTCTCAGGGTTGATGATAATACAATGGTGTAAACATATTTGACTCAAGGGTGGCTACTTCCAAGGCATTTTCAGCCAGGCGCCAAGCAACTTGTAGATGTAGCATTCTTACATTCTCAGGTCTGCTTGGAGACTTTGGTCAAATCTTTCCACACCAATCTAGACAGCCGAGCTAGCATCTTCTTCCATTCAACTCTATCAGAGGGCCCTCCTGGTCACAAGAAGGGAGGCAGAGACAGGTTCCCCAGGTGACCTGGCTGGGCTTCAAGGCAAAACTGCAGTGTACTGTGCCCCTCTGGATAAGCCAGCCTGGACCATCAGCACCTTGGAGAGCTCTGACCTCTGTTGGGGAGTGAACTGGACCAGAGTCCTGGATTCTTCTGGGAGTGGTAGCAGGGAAGGACAGGGTTGATACTGTACATCTCATCAACCAGATACCCAGCCTAACGATTTCAGGAATCTGAAAAATACGAATGGCCCTGAGGTCAGCCCAGATTTAGGTTTCAGGGGCTCAGATGGTCCATGGGAGGCAGATGGTCATGATCCTGAGTCCTGGCCAAGCCAGTCTGATGCTGAAAACTAGTATTTCCCAAGGTTCTGTGCTCAGACTGCACAGGATTCAGCAGCTTTCATTGTTTCATTTCCGGTTAATTGCCAATGAAAAGACAAGTCACTTTGGGAAGTTACCTCTTCTTTCTGAACTACTTGTCATTTGCTCTTTGTTAGTGGTGCCCACCTCTTTGTTCTCACTGTGAAGTTTCCAGCATCCTCTGCCCCAGCACCCAGAGGATGAACTGGGAAGCAAGGACTTCAGGGACATGAAGGCTTCAGCTGACCTCTGGCTCAATGCAGCCAGGGGCATTTGGGGGAGGAGATGTTGCCTCTGGTTGCGTGTTCAGGGAACTCCGAGATCAATACACTAGATTCATCTCCAGGGCTGCTCTTTGCTCCGATTTGACCAGAAGCCTCTAAGCCAAAACTGGATGGAGGGATGGAGCTCCATGTGAAGACAGCTATGTCTGGGAAGTCACAGAAACTGCCTTTGCTCTTCAGAGTTAACGCAATTGCTCCTCTACTTGCCTTTGGTCCCTCAGCTCTAGCCCTGTGCTGTCTGTGTGATGACCCTCCTGAGCTACTACTGCTGAGTCATCACAGCATCTGAGTTGCTGACAAAGTGTTTCCCATTCTCCAAGGTCCCATCCAGTTTTCACAACTCAGAGAAACAGAGGGGCTTTTTGTCATCCCTGCTTACCAACAAGAAACCCATGGAGAGCATAGGTGACTTGTCTAGACACACAGGACTCTTGACTCCAGCTACGTGCCCTTTATAGTTTCTTAAAAACATCCAACAGACCAGGATCTCACCATAGTGCTGAGAAACACTGCAGCATGGGCTTGTAACACCACTTGTGAAAAAGCAAAATGAAAGAAAACTACCTTTTGAAGACTATGCTCCTCTGCCCAAGGTCTGTCCAAGTCCATCTGTTACTCAGCCTTTTCCTCAACCTGAGCACAAGCTAAGCACTGTCTCCAGAGCACAAGCAAAAACCCAGTTCACTGGAAGCTTGTCAACAGCTTCCTCTGAGATTCTTAAGATTTCCTGGGGACATTTCCACCTCCTTACCCTTGAAGTTCAACCAAGGCATTAAGAGAAAAAGCACTCCTTTTTAACAAAGACCCGGGGGCAAACGTTGTTGATCCCTGTCTATTCTGTCAAGCTTACCTTTAACTTTTCTTTTTTTTTCCTTTAACTTTTCAAATACAAAGTCTTTAGAAAGAAGATCTGAATCCAATAGAGAGAGAGACCTCCAGCCTTGCCTTCATCTCCAAATGTCTGAGAGATGTGGCCATAAAGGGAAGATGTTCCCAATTAGCCTAAGAAATTATTTTGGAGGGGCTTATTCATCCACAGCTGTGATCAAACAGCAGCTGAAATGATGCACGTGTTGGCCTCAATGGATAACATTGTCCTTTAAGTTTGCTTGTGGTACATCACTCTGTGTTGCATCTTTCAGTTCAGTTTAGTCGCTCAGTCATGTCCGACTCTTTGCGACCCCATGAATTGCAGCACTCCAGGCCTCCACGTCCATCACCAACTCCTGGAGTTCACTCAGACTCACTTCCATTGAGTCCGTGATGCCATCCAGCCATCTCATCCTCTGTCGTCCCCTTCTCCTCCTGCCCCCAATCCCTCCCAGCATCAAAGTCTTCCATTGAGTCAATTCTTCGCATAAGGTGGCTAAAGTACTGGAGCTTCAGCTTTAGCATCATTCCTTCCAAAGAAATCCCAGGGCTGATTTCCTTCAGAATGGACTGGTTGGATCTCCTTGCAGTCCAAGGGACTCTCAAGAGTCTTTAGCTGTATCTTTATCCATAACAGGATCAGCTACAACTCAAGGCTCCATGGGTACCCCATACTGAAGACCAATAAGTTCAAATTCCTCACACTCTCTTCCTCCTTGGGTCCCTGCATCTGAGTCAAATGTAACACCATTCAGAATGAGCAAAGGTGGTTTACAGACACAGATGCCTTTTTCTCTAACAAAGAAAAACACTCTTTGTTTTTATTTGATTACTTTTGAGGTCCAGTTAGAATTTTGCATCGCATAACAGATGTGCTTTTGGAAGTATGAAGGTAAATCACTTTCTCTGTATGTGACTCAAATCCTATTTGTAATTTGCTCTTTAAGAAGCTCAGCTCTGAGCCTTTTTATGAAGAGAGGCTAAAGCTGAAGAATTAACCATCGCTTTCATTAGTTAAGAATGAAATGGTAAGACCTAGGCTATCTTTGTTCCAAGGAACAGAAAACAGCCTTGCCTCAAAGTCCCCCACAAGACTAGGTTTTCTTCTTCACCTGCTTTTTCCTGGGACAAACAAGCCAGGCACCCTAGTCCATCTGAGGATCTCAAACCCCCTCCCGTCACTTTATCTCCTCTCCTCTCTTCTCCATGATCTTGTCCTGGGATTCCAGCCTCTCTGAGCCCTCCTGCTTTCTATCCCTGAGAAATGTCTGCTCTAAAGGAAGAGGCAATGCAGGCCACTCACCCCAATATGACCATTAGACCCTTGTCTCCCTCTTCTGGGGTGCCAGCATCCCTAAGCTCAATTCTAGGGCAGAATAAGCTCCATCTCCAGGGAAAGGGTTTCAAGACTTCTTGGATGGGCAAGTAGAGAAAGAATGCCGAGGACAGAGGGGTCTGATGGGGACCGTTAGCCTATTCTCCCTATAGGTTAGGACAAATCTCAGAAAGGGCTGCCTTAAGACAAAGGGGTCGCCCCTAAAATGCTCCCTGGGTTTGGATACTAAGCACCTGGCCAGGAAGAGCCTGAGGTCAAGAGTGAGAGGTTGGAGAAGAGACTGTAACAGCTGAGAAGAAGCATCCAGTGCCGTCCAGGGCAAGGCTTTTTCTTGCCTTCTAGTGTGAAGAGGGGGAGATTGGGGTTCCCTCTGTGACACTCACGCTCTTAGCTTACTGGGGCGACGCCATCTGCGGCACGTGGGAGGCGCAGTGTGAGATCCGCCCCGCCAGGAAGAGCAGAAGTTGGGAAAGGAAGCTGACGGCTCTTGATACTCAACCCGAACACTTAGAAAATGACCTATCATCTTTGCCTTAAACTTTTCCATACGCTCAACATTATTAGAATTTCTTCTTAACTACACAAATCAGCCTTAGGATCCGGGCAGCTGGATGACAAGATGTTCGGTTCCCCACCCTTTCCCTTGAGTTCTTATAATGGAAGTGCTTAGTTAACACAAATTACCAGCTTTGCTCTTTACTCTCCTGACAGATGAACAAACATAGCATCATCATTTCTATGCAGGCCGGCTGGCCAAATCCATTCCAATTATCTATCACTGGAGCAGAATTCTCCTGGAAGGAGACGTGGATGGAGGTTTCCGGGTTGTACTATTAATTCCAGTAAGTGGCCTGTTTCATGCTCCTCCCTGGAATATAAGGCCTTGAATATAAATCAAACTAGAGAGTCGGGGTGTCTAGCTTATTTAAAGACAAATATCCATTCATCTGTAGATGAACATCTAAGTTGCTTCCATGTCCTGGCTAGTGTAAACAAATAACAACAAGGATACGTTTTTACTAATTCATATTAGGAAAGAAAGTAGAGATTACAGTCGAAAAGTCTCAGGGGTGAGATGCAAGAGACCTAAGTTTTCACGCCAGCCCAGCGCCCATTCTCATTTAGCCTTGACATGACCTTGTCACAGTCTACTCTCAGTTTACACACGTGGGATTAAAAGGGGGTGGATTCAATCAGCAATTGCCTATCACATGTTCTCAGCCCTAAGGACCCCAGAAGTTACTTTATTTCAAAAATTTATATTTATAAATATTTTTAGTCAGTGATGAAAGTGTGACATTAAAAACAAGAAAGGTGGCCACTTTTAATGCCACGCAGACTGACAATAACTTATGTGACCAAGTTCTCTCAGTTTTGTGGCCACTTCAAATCAGAGCTCCCCTACCACCTCTTGGATTAACTGAAGGACATGAAGACTGCAATTTACAAAACTTAAAAATGGCAATCGTTTGAATCAACCTGTCACTGTGAATCAGGATTTCCTCTACACTGTGAATACAAAATAAGATACATACGTGAGGACTTCCCTGGTGGCTCAACGGTAAAGAATCCACCTGCCAAGGTAGGAGTTCGATTCCTGGTCCAGGAAGGTCCCACATGCTGAGTAACTAAGCCTGAGCACCACAACTACTGAGTCAGCACTCCAGGGCCCGGGAATCATGGCTACGGAGCCTGTGCACCTGGAGCCTGTGCTCAGCAACAAAAGAAGCCACTGCAAGGAGAAGCCTGCACAATGCAGCTAGAGAAAAGCCCAAGCAGCAGTGAAAACCCAGCACAGCTAGTAAATGAGTAAGTAAAATGATATTAAAAAAATACGTAAGCGAACTGATTCTGAAAGTGAAACACAACAAAGATCACCATAAGGCTTTAATTTCTAATTTTTGCCTTGATCGGAACAGTCTCATTGTGCTTTTTTGTTAAAAGCTTGAAATTATATGATAAATACATTTGCCCATGTTTCAACTGATTTAATCATTAATAAATATTAATATATTCAAAAATAATGCTTTGACTGCTTGTGTAGCTTCAAGTTCCATATAAAATTTCATTTCAAAAAATGGTTCCAGTCCTTTACAAATTTTGAAAACCACTGGACTAATTATCTCTAATTTTCCTTCCAGCAAGAGGATACTTCATGCAAATCCTTCTCCGGGGAGAGGAGAATTGTATGACTTCAGGAAGTTTCTGGCTTAATCAGAACTTTCCTAAGAAAAACAAACAAACAAACTTGATTCCCACATCTACGAATCACCCTGAAGAGCTCGGATCTTTCTCCACAGGGAAGGAGTCCTGCAGAAGCAGGTTGTCCATTACTGGGCAAGAGTCAGATTCTGCCCCATGGATCTCACATTCCATTTGCAGAGACTTGCCTGCAGATGGCTGACAGTAGAAGAGAATGAGGTGGTTGGGCAGCGGGAAGGAGCCTCAACCCCTCTGAGCATCTACTCCTTGCCGGCTCAGTAGCTGGCATTACACACGTCACTTGATTTCTTCTATTTATTGCTTCTCAAAACTCTTTGCAAACTTTCCCCTTCATCCAGATGAGAAAACCAATGTGGATATCCAGGCAGTGAATGGCAGAAGCAGGTCTCAAATCTTCACCACTCTCACCCTAAAACAAACTCCCAGTGGATGGTGAAGAGTACTGCCAGCTCCCCAGTGTGGGCTTCCAGAGGCAGGGCCAAAGCATCCACACAGACCATGCCAGTGACAGGAAGGCTGCAAAGAGGAGCTGGCACTGGAGCTGAATTTTGAAGGATGAGGAGAATTGCTCCAGGCAGCAAAGAAAGCAAAAGATTCCCAAGCAGAGACAGTGTGAGAAGAGCACAAAGAGAAAAGTTTCAGGGGAATGACATTTCAGGTGGCAGAGCAGGAATGAGAGGGCTGGGTTGGGAACACAGGGAAGGAGCAGGCAGGTGACACCACCCTGCCCTCCCAGTTCCAAATGCCACCACCTGGCCCAGGACCTCGGCTGCCAGCAATCCAGGCAACGCTCTGCGCCCTTACACCCCCTTCTCCATTTACCTGGCAATCTCTTCCTAGCCCACTTCTGCCTGGGGAAGTCTTTCCTGGACTTCCAGGATTCTGCCAAATCCACCCATGCAATATGAAGCCATTCTTGATGCTCTCAACTAGATGTAATCTCTCTTGCCTCTGAACACCCAGAGTTCTTTGATTTGTTCACTCTAAGGCCTCAGTGGTTGAACACGCAAGACACCGTTTCTGGGAAAGATGCTGAAATGGAGGATGGGCATCAGCCTCAGTAACAGCTGTGTGTCGACTTTGCATTTCAGCAGGCCCATCCTCTACCCCCACCCCTGCCTTTGTAGCTCCAGACACTGGAATCCCTGCGCTCAGAGCTGTGATGCTGGATATCACATGGGTAGACTGTGTATCATCAGGACACTTATTGTCCCTGAGGTTGAGGTCCTAGCACCTAGGAGGTGCCTGAGCAGTATCTGTTGAAGCCAACTGAACTCTAGCCTCAGTTAGAGCTTCTCTCAATTCTATCTCAAGCAGATATATTATGTATATTTTCAAGTAATGCATATAACAATATTAGTAACTTGCAGAAAATATTGTCATCTGCAGGTTAAATGTAAAGTTCATTTTTTTCACGTTTCTCCCGGTGGAGGGGGGGAAGCATTTTAATTGCTGCCTCTGTTTCCAGACCATTATCCATAGGTTTCTATCTGCATTCAAGGACCAGCTCAGGCCGTACAGAAGAGCCACCCAAGCTGCCCTGGACACACCCGTGGCCCCCCAGCCTGTGATTCTCTCGTTCCCTCCCTGACACCACCAGCCTCTGAGCACCCACCCTTGTGAGAAACCTGCAGGCTGGAGGGCTGCCCTAGACCTCTTAACCCAGATGGATTCCCTCTTGCAGGCCTACTGTTCTGCTTGAGCGACACCCCTAAATGGGGCACTGAGGGCAAAGTGAGTAACTTCACAGATCACCACAGTCTGGCAGAGAACTAAGTGCCCAGGAAGTGCTCGAGAAAGAGACTCATTCTCCGAGCTCTGTTTCCTGTGTAGGTGAGGAGCTGTTAACCCAGAACCCTCTGCCCCTGGGCCTGGGGGGAAGCATGCAGAGCAACCCTCCAAAAACAAAGCCTGGCCTCAGTGGCTGTCTTGGTGTGCATGGAACATCAAATGGCTGGACATGAAAGGGCTGAGGAGGATGCTTGCTGGAGGGGCACTTAGCCTGAAAAACCCGAAACCATCCCCTTGACTGAGGGCCGCTAACCACAGCCTCTGTGAATGATTAATGACTACGGCCAGTGCTTATTGCAAACAGGCATGTGACAGCAGAGCCACTATGCTCCCACTGGACCTGCCCGCATGATCGATGAGCCACCGAGGGGTGCGGAGGGCCTGCAGGGGGAAGGAGCCAGCTCAGGCTGCAGCCACCAGGCAGCACCCATCCTTGGGGAGAACTGGAGGGAGGCCAGGGCCTGTGTTCTGGATGGGTGGCTGACCTCACGTACAACACATAAGCAGCCAGCACTGAGTAGCTAGCTGGGCAATGGAAGGAGATCTGGGAGGCCTGAGTTCAACTCTAGTGAGGAAAAGGTGCTGAAATGGAAGAGCTGGAGCCCCTGGACCTGCAGGTTCCTATCCAGTGTGGCACATCATAGGAGCCCTGTAGTTCCAGAACCAGCAAAAGGGTGCAAGATGCTTTGAGAGACCGCTAAGTGCTGGGTGCAGGTAGAGCAGGCTGCAAAAATGAGTTTGCTGGCCTCAGACACCTCCCCTTCTCAGCCTTCCCCACCACCCACCACTGCTGCCAGCCAGACATAACTCCCGCCATCCAACCCCTGTATTGTCTGGATTTGCGACGGCCATTTGGGGGGCTGACGTGAAGCTTCTGCTCTCACGCGTTCTCTATCCTTTCTCCAGAAAGGTCAGTTAGCACTGCGTTCTCACGCTGCCTCCTTCCGCCCAACGCACACCCTCTAGGATGGCTGAGCAAGGTTTCTGAGTCTCTGACATGTGGATTCAGCACACACATACCAAGTTCACTGAACACAGACTGTGGCTGTAGAAGGCACTGCCCCTATCTTCAGGAGCCTAGGGCCAGCGAGGCAAGCTTCCCTCATGTGGAACAAGCATAGACAGAACGTAGCACAGCCCCTTAGGGTGCAGCCAAGTAAGGAGAGGGAGAATGAGCCTGCTGGGGGAGGTCAGGGAAGACAAGAAGGGCCCTCGAGGCTCCCCTGAGCTGCCAGTCTCTGCCCATGCAGGGCCACTGTCCAATCCGGGCCACTAAAGCTTTCAAAGCCACCACCTTCCATCTGGGTCTCCGGAGGCACCTCTGAAAGGCCCTGAGGCCGTGGCAGCAGCAAGCAAGCTCAGCAAAAAGACCCAGGAACCTGGCACAGGCCTGGGGCTCTGAGAGGACCCTGGGAGCCAGCCGGGAGCCCAGGGACGACCCTTGTGGGGACCTGGCTGGTCTGCAGACTCTGGCTCCGTTTCATCTTAATACACTCCTGCATGTACCTGACATCGGATACTTGTCCTAGAGCATGCAAATCTAATAAATTCTTGGCTCCTGCAAGTTTCTTTAAAAAATATAAAAGAGGATCATATATAAAGAAGTTGATTAATATACACCCTGCTAAAACAGCCTGGAACATCTGTGTATTAAGTTCATTTATTAAATTACACCAATCTGTATTTTAATGAGTGAAAGATACAGTACTTATTCTGTCATCCATCAAAATAAACTCAGGAAATACTTAACATTATAATCATTTTTCTTGTTTGAACATGAGTTATGAAATATGAATCCCACACTAAGAACGCTGGACTTGCCATCATGATCAAATATGTTTTCACAGGTGCAGCAAATATTCAGTTTTCATTTCTTTCTCCAACTGTTGAAAATATAAACCATGTTTTCTAGTCCTTAGCTGGGTAACACTGCCTTCCCTCCACATGGCAGCCATTATTACAGACTTATTACCCACCGTCTCTCTTTCCCCCAAGACGAACTCCTTCTAAGTTGCTTAGTAATGAAAACACAGGCTCTTGTGGGGCCCCTGAAGCATAAGCTCGTCCCAATGGGGCTCTTACGGCTCAGGCGGGGTCCTTGTTTCCTTGTCCTTCTTCCTGGGGGCACCTAGATCCTCCAGATTAGGGCCTGAGTTTCAAAAGCCATTTGACGCAAGCAGTGCATGTGGTACAAACACGAAAGGCAGCTAGGCCTCAGCTCCACTGTGGAGTTCCCCCTGGCCACAGGGTTTGCATGCCTACTCCATCCCAACTCCCCAGGAACCATTCCACTCAGACGAAGGGCAACTTTAACACAGGCTGAAGCCTCATGAGTGAGTCCAGCCTTTACCTGTGTTCAGTTATCCAGGACCCTTGGGGCGATGCGGTCAGCTTTCAGGAGCCAAGGAGGGCTGGTTTCTCTGCCTGGGGATGAGGAGCAGCTCACTGAGGCACAGGAGGCGAGAAAAATGTCCCAGCTGGGTAAGCTGCTGAGGAGAACCACAGGACAAACTGATGAAACCTAGTCATGTGCTGGCCAGGCTCCGGCCTGCTTAACCCCTCAGGCTCCTGTTGCTGCTGCTGCTAAGTCGCTTCAGTCGTGTCCGACTCTGCAGCCCCATAGACAGCAGCCTACCAGGCTCCTCCGTCCATGGGATTTTCCAGGCAAGAGTACTGGAGTGGGGTGCCATTGCCTTCTCCAGGCTCCCGTTGCCAGAGTTCAACTCTTTGTTCTCATTCCTGGCCACCCTGATCCCCCAACATATCCATGACACCCACTCTTCTCTGCAGCCCTCCTGAACTACCTCCTGCTGGTGCTCCCTCCCACCTCAGGCTTCGGCCGCTGCAGTTCCCTTGGCCTGGGATACCCGCTCTGCTCTCTCTTTACTCAATTCAGTTCAGCTCAGTCACTCAGTCCGACTCTCTGTGACTCCATGGACTATGTGTCCGACTCCCTGTCCATCACCAACTCCCGGGGTTTACTCAAACTCATGTCCATTGAGTCAGGGATGCCATCCAACCATCTCATCCTCGGTCATTCCCTTCTCCTCCCACCTTCAGTCTTTCCCAGCATCAGGGTCTTTTCAAATGAGTCAGTCATCTGGTTAACTACTTCATTGTGATTTCAAGCCCCACCTGTTCAGAAAACTCAGTGGGAGGACCCACTAGGAATCCAGGAAACCTCACAGTGGAACTGACCCCTAAGGAAAGAATGGTAAGGTATTCAAGACAAAGGGATCCCCTGGAGCAAATGCATGGATGCTAGGATGCCCTAGGCTTGAAGGAGAGACAAAGGGTAGATGGGAGGGTTGTGGAGCAAGGAAGGAGAGTTTGGAGCCAGTTTAAGGAGGGTCTTGTGTGCTGATCCATAAAGGGACATTATCCTGAAGGAAATGAGGGTGGGCTTCCCTGGTGACTCATACAGTAAAGAATCCACCAGCAATGTGGGAGACCTGGGTTCGATCCTTGGGTTGGAGAGATCCCCTGGAGGAGGGCATGGCAAACCACTCCAGTATTCCTGTCTGGAGAATCCCTGTGGACAAAGGAGCCTAGTGGGTTACAGTCCATAGGGTCGAAAAGAGTCAGACATGACTGAGTGACCAAGCACACACAGCAACCCCTGGTGGCCCAGTGGTAAAGACTCCACTCTTCCAATGCAGGGGGCCCAAGGTCTGCCCCTGGTGGGGGAACTAGATCCCACATGCTGCCACTAAGGATCCCCCATCCTGCAATCAAGCTGAAAGATTCCAGTGCAGCCAAATAAATAAATATTAAAAATAAATTTTTAACAAGGAAATAAGGAGCAACTTTTTATTTTAACCTCTCACTTCTATACTTGGCAGACTTAAAAAAACAAAATTCAGATCCAGAGTTGTAAACAATAAATGTGTAAAACAAAGAATGTAACCATTTCAGACTAGTGTAATCCAGAAACAATCTAAGTAATATAAAAAGAGTTCCTTTTTAAGATTTTTAAATGTTTATAGCCTAAAAGGTCACAATTCTAAACAACTAAATGGTATATAAACTTCTCTTTTTTGGAGAGGAACATTTATATTTTTATCCATCATATAAAGCTAAAATGGCTTTTCCAGGTAGCACGGTGTTAAAGAAACCACCTGCCAAGCAGGAGACCACAGAGACTCAGGTTTGATCCCTGGGTCAGGAAGATCCCCTGGAAGAGGGCATGGCAACCCACTCCAGTATTCTTGCCTGGAGAATCCCATGGATAGAGGGGCCGGGCAGGCTACATTCCCCAGGGTCGCAAGAGTCAGACAGGACTTAAGCAACAAAACAGCAACCGCAAAGCTAGAATGACCCCAACCGATTATCTTCCCTGGATGACCAAAATATTCGTAAAAGCAAGGGGCTTTTGAAGGGTTTTGAAATTTTAAAATCTGTCTAGATTTGCATTTAAGAAGTAAAGTCTATTTGGAATTCAGTAGGTGTACAGGAGAGCCGGGCGCAGGCAGGGGCTCTTGGGACAAGGCTAGAGTAATTACAGAGGAGGGGTGCTGAGCTGGGGTGAAGGTAGTGGCAGGGAGCCCCCTTGCTATGGAGCTAGGAAAGCACACGTGGGTGTTGAGGAGGACTTCCTGAGAAAGTCACCCGCGGCCCAGACTCCCGGTAAGCACAGGCGCAGGCCCCTGCTCTCTGGGTCCAGGGAACCCCGCATCTCCCCAGCACTGAAGGACCGTCCTCACCACTTGCTATCCAGTGTGTTGGTGAAAAAGGGACTCCCCCAACTCCCTCAACCCTGAAGAGCTGAGATTGACAGCAGTTTATCAGTCGCATACCTTGACAGTCGCCACACAGCATGCAGGGCCCCACGGGAAGGGAGAGAACGAGAAGGGGCGGTGGGAGGTGGTAACAGGAGGGCGGGTGCTCCCTGGTGCCCACAGGAAGGTGTGGTTGGCTTGCTTGAATAATTTCACAGGCTGGCAGGAGGTGAAACACGTGAGGCCGAGGACTGGTGGGAGGCGTTGGTCCAGCTGATAGGAGAAGTAGTGGGAGCAGGGTGGGGGAATGGGGGTCGTCTTTCTCTCAGGGTATGGGCATATTTGGTGAGAGCTGGGAGCTTGTAGTAGGCCCTGGGGGGCGCCTGTGAGGCTCTAGAGGTGTCCAGGAAGCAAATGGCCCTTCAGACCTTAGTACACAAGTGGGCTCCAGGGAAGAGAGAGAATGAGACAGAGATGGGGAAAAATAAAAGCCAGGCCTTAACGCTGGTGTGACGTGAACTGAGGCATACATATACCTCAATTCCGTATCCTTGAAGCTCTTAGAAAAAATAATATTTTTTGAAAAAACAACAAGAAACAAGAAAGAATGAGGTTCAGATTTCGGGAGAGGAGATGGGCTAGGCTCTCAATACAACCAGGCTGCAGGCCAGGGGTCTGTGTTCTCAGCAGAACTGAAAATGCTATATTTGTTACAAAATGTCCTAAGAGTGATTGCCCATTGAGATAGCAAGAATAGAGGGAAATAAAACTTCAAACGGGGTTTAATGGCTGAGCTGAGGCAATTGGGAGGCAAGGCAGTCTGCTCTGTTTGTGAGCTGAGCAGGGCAAGGAAGCGGTCAGCTGAGGGCCACGGCTTGTTGAAAATTGTTTCTCTGTCACTCAGACACTTTCCCTGAGAAAAACGTTAGTTACCTCCGGAGTCCACAGGGAGCAAAGTGAAGACCTGGACATCTAATAAAATATAACGAGGTAGGTTGTAATCATGAGGCGTCTAGATGGCAGGACTGTTGAGAAACTTCTATAGGGAGAGGCCGGGGTCAGCCATTTGCAGGTACTTCCCAGGCCTGTGTCACTGTGTATGGAGGATGAGGACCAAAGGAGCTGGAACCTGCCGGGAAGTCCATGCACATTCTGAGCTGTCTAACCATGCATCTGAAATCCAGCAATAAACCAAGTTCAAGACAGCTGCACCCACAGATCAAATGTCTCTCAATCAAAGCCTGCCTTTCTATCAAGGGAACTCCCCAAGCAGAGACAAATGGGCCCTATTTCCATCCACCTCTTCCACACATGCCAACAAGTAACCAGGGCTGGAAAACCTCCACCCAAGATGCCAGGAGAAGTCTTTCTGCACAGAACTGAAGGGTAACAGCTCACTTTCTCTCTCTCTCTCTGTCTCACACACACACACACACACACACACACACACACTATAGTGGCCCAAGGATGCCTCATAACATCCACACCTGCCCAGGTGGGGACAATGGAAAAAGCCTTCAGACATCTGAAATCTGGAGGAAGTCTACATTCCAATCCCCCAACTGGTGCCTTGGGAAAGTCACCAGGAGACTGCCTGTGTGGCCTTCGGCAGAGCACATCCCCTTTGGGCTTCTTTACCAGCTGAGCCACAAAGGAAGCCCAAGAGTAGTGGAGTGGGTAGCTTATCCCTTTTCCAGCATATCTTCCTGATTCAGTAATCAAAGTGGGGTCTCCTGCATTGCAAGTGGATTCTTTACCAACCAAGCTATCAGGGAAGACTTCTGGGCTTCTACCTGGTAAAAAATGAGAATAAGGTTTGCCTTGCGTATCTCTCCCAGTTCAGTTCAGTTGCTCAGTCATGTCTGACTCTTTGTGACCCCGTGGACTGCAGCATGACAGGTCTCCCTGTCCATCACCAACTCCCGGAGTTTACTCAAACTCATGTCCATTGAGTCGGTGATGCCATCCAACCTTCTCATCCTCTGTCATCCCCTTCTCCTCCTCCCTTCGATCTTTCCCAGCATCACGGTCTTTTCAAATGAGTCAGTTCTTCACATCAGGTAACCCAAGTCTATGTCCTGACCAATAATGCTGAAGAAGCTGAAGTAGAATGGTTCTATGAAGACCTACAAGACCTTCTAGAACTAACACCCAAAAAAGATGTCCTTTTCATTATAGGGGACTGGAATGCAAAAGTAGGGAGTCAAGAAACACTTGGAGTAACAGGCAAATTTGGCCTTGGAGTACAGAGTGAAGCAGGGCAGAGGCTAATAGAGTTTTGCCAAGAGAACACACTGGTCATAGCAAACACCCTCTTCCAACAACAGAAGAGAAGACTCTACGCATGGACATCACCAGATGGTCAATACCAAAATCAGATTGATTATATTCTTTGCAGCCAAAGATGGAGAAGCTCTATACAGTCAGCAAAAACAAGACTGGGAGCTGACTGTGGCACAGACCATGAACTTCTTGTTGCCAAATTCAGACCTAAATTGAAGAAAGTAGGGAAAACCACTAGATCATTCAGGTATGACCTAAAAAAAATCCCTTTTGAAATGGTATTTCTCCCAAATGGGTGACAAATCAGACAAGATAATGGATCTTTTTAAAAGAACCTATAAAGAGACTCACAGACTTAAAGAATGAACTTATGGTTTCAGGAGGAAGGATGGATGGAAGGGATAGTTACGGAGTTTGGGGTAGACATGTTATATTTAAGCATGCTATATTGAAAACACATAGCCAACAAGGACCTACTATATAGCACAGGGAACTCTGCTCAATGTTATGTGGCAGCTGGATGGAAGGGGAGTTTGAGTGAGAATGGATATAGGTATATGTATGACTGAATCCATTCACTATTCACCTGAACCTTCCACAACATTGTTAACCAGCTATTATTCCAATACAAAATAAAAAGTTTTAAAAGAGGTGGGGAAGAACCTAGAAACATGAAGTCCTACAACAGCATGGTACAGGCCAAAAGCACAACCTCCCCTATGTTGACTCCTGATGGAACTGAGGCAAGGACAGGCTTGCTGGTGACTGAGGCTCGTAGAAGACTGCTGCCACCGGGCCTGTCCACGTTTCCCACAGAGGACCCCTTCAGTTGGCCCATGTGTTATAAGCTCACCGGCACTGGCGCTGACTAACATTTTGTCCTGATCTTGGCTTTCATGTGGAAGCTGCGGCAAGGCTCTTCCACTGCTTCCCAAGCCATCAGCCAGCTCCGTGGTTCTTCCCCTCAGTGGGATTCTCAGATACCCCACAATACAAAACCAGCTTTGAAATCAGCTCTCAAGGCTGCTTTCTGAAAGTGACCCAGTTAACTTTTTTCTGCAAGGTCATGGACAGGACTCAGTCTTAGATGTGTCCAAAATGAAAGGATACAAACATTATCCTTGGAATAAGTGGTTCTGGACTGTTGCCCCACATAAGCAGCAAAATGCCAAAGTTAAGGCATCAGAATCTGATCTTCACCTACTTACACTCACAGGAAAAAAATAGCAGCTTTGATTCAAAATGCTCTTGAAAGATCTAGTGCTGTGTTATCTAATCCAATAGTTTTAGTGGCTTGTGCACACTCATGTCTAGTCTGTATTGAGAAGGGCTGTGGGTGTAAAAAACACACCAGATGCCAAAGACTGGACCCAAGAAAAAAATGTAAAATTTCTTGACAATTATCTCATATTGATTAAATGTTGAAATAATAGAGTGAGTATTATTATTACTGGATTAAAATATATAAAAAGAATGCTCTTGAATGAGCAGTAAAATTATGAATTTTATTAAAGCTGATCTTTTTAATATTCCATGCAATGAAATGGGACGTGATTATCTAACACATCTACTGTGTCCCAAAATACCATGGTTGGCTCAAGAAAAAAGCTGACTCNGTAGGGAGTCAAGAAACACTTGGAGTAACAGGCAAATTTGGCCTTGGAGTACAGAGTGAAGCAGGGCAGAGGCTAATAGAGTTTTGCCAAGAGAACACACTGGTCATAGCAAACACCCTCTTCCAACAACAGAAGAGAAGACTCTACGCATGGACATCACCAGATGGTCAATACCAAAATCAGATTGATTATATTCTTTGCAGCCAAAGATGGAGAAGCTCTATACAGTCAGCAAAAACAAGACTGGGAGCTGACTGTGGCACAGACCATGAACTTCTTGTTGCCAAATTCAGACCTAAATTGAAGAAAGTAGGGAAAACCACTAGATCATTCAGGTATGACCTAAAAAAAATCCCTTTTGAAATGGTATTTCTCCCAAATGGGTGACAAATCAGACAAGATAATGGATCTTTTTAAAAGAACCTATAAAGAGACTCACAGACTTAAAGAATGAACTTATGGTTTCAGGAGGAAGGATGGATGGAAGGGATAGTTACGGAGTTTGGGGTAGACATGTTATATTTAAGCATGCTATATTGAAAACACATAGCCAACAAGGACCTACTATATAGCACAGGGAACTCTGCTCAATGTTATGTGGCAGCTGGATGGAAGGGGAGTTTGAGTGAGAATGGATATAGGTATATGTATGACTGAATCCATTCACTATTCACCTGAACCTTCCACAACATTGTTAACCAGCTATTATTCCAATACAAAATAAAAAGTTTTAAAAGAGGTGGGGAAGAACCTAGAAACATGAAGTCCTACAACAGCATGGTACAGGCCAAAAGCACAACCTCCCCTATGTTGACTCCTGATGGAACTGAGGCAAGGACAGGCTTGCTGGTGACTGAGGCTCGTAGAAGACTGCTGCCACCGGGCCTGTCCACGTTTCCCACAGAGGACCCCTTCAGTTGGCCCATGTGTTATAAGCTCACCGGCACTGGCGCTGACTAACATTTTGTCCTGATCTTGGCTTTCATGTGGAAGCTGCGGCAAGGCTCTTCCACTGCTTCCCAAGCCATCAGCCAGCTCCGTGGTTCTTCCCCTCAGTGGGATTCTCAGATACCCCACAATACAAAACCAGCTTTGAAATCAGCTCTCAAGGCTGCTTTCTGAAAGTGACCCAGTTAACTTTTTTCTGCAAGGTCATGGACAGGACTCAGTCTTAGATGTGTCCAAAATGAAAGGATACAAACATTATCCTTGGAATAAGTGGTTCTGGACTGTTGCCCCACATAAGCAGCAAAATGCCAAAGTTAAGGCATCAGAATCTGATCTTCACCTACTTACACTCACAGGAAAAAAATAGCAGCTTTGATTCAAAATGCTCTTGAAAGATCTAGTGCTGTGTTATCTAATCCAATAGTTTTAGTGGCTTGTGCACACTCATGTCTAGTCTGTATTGAGAAGGGCTGTGGGTGTAAAAAACACACCAGATGCCAAAGACTGGACCCAAGAAAAAAATGTAAAATTTCTTGACAATTATCTCATATTGATTAAATGTTGAAATAATAGAGTGAGTATTATTATTACTGGATTAAAATATATAAAAAGAATGCTCTTGAATGAGCAGTAAAATTATGAATTTTATTAAAGCTGATCTTTTTAATATTCCATGCAATGAAATGGGACGTGATTATCTAACACATCTACTGTGTCCCAAAATACCATGGTTGGCTCAAGAAAAAAGCTGACTCACTTTGCTGTACAGCACAAGCCCACACAACATTGTAAAGCAACTATTTGGTTTATTTATTAATTATTATTTTTTTAATTTTTATGGAAATATAGTTGATTTACAATATTTTGTTAGTTTCAGGTATACAGCAAAGTGATTCAGTTATACATGCATATTTTTTTCAGATTACTTTCCATTAGAGATTAATATAAGATATTGAATATTAAGTTGCTTAGTCATCCTCTGGATGTGACCCCCTGGACTGTTGCCTGCCAGGCTCCTCTGTTCCTGGGATTTTTTTCAGGCAAGAGTACTGTAGTGGATTGCATTTCCTACTCCAGGGGATCTTCCTGATCCAGGGATCAAACCCAAATCTCCACACCTCCTGCATTGTAGACAGATTCTTTATCTCTGAACCAATGGAGAAGCCCAAAGAAACTATTTCCAATCAAAATTTTAAAACAAACACTTATACTACTGTTTCAGTTGCAAGCTAAATGTCATTTTTTTTAACAGTACATCACTTTTACTTGACAGAAAGACAGACTCTAGTTACTCAGACTTGGGTGCTTGACAAGATTTTTTTTTTTTTAATACATGAAGTAAACTTATCATTTCCAGGAGAACTCATGGTTTTTATCGCCAATGATAAGACTCAAGCTTTTAAATGAAAATGAGACATTTGGAAAACTTGTGTTTGCCATTCAGAACATGACTGCTTTCCAATACTTAAACACCTTTCTGGGGAGATGAGTAGTGATATTAATGAATGTCATTTTGATATCGTGTAATGAAATGCCTCATTCAAACATTCAGAAGATCGGTATAACTCAGCATGCCAGTGTTTTCAAAATGGCCAAATAGTGTGCTACAAAACCGTAAATATGTAAAGCTTCTATTTAAAGGGCAAGAAAGACCAGTGGAATAGTGTTGCTGCTGTTCAGTCGATAAGTTGTGTCTGACTCTTTGTGACCCAATGAACTTCAGTGTACCAGGCTTCCTTGTCCTTTACTATCTCCCTGAGTTTGCTGAAACTCGTGTCCATTGAGTCAGTGATGCCATCCAATCATCTCATTCTCCGTCACCACCTTTTCCTCTTGTCCTCAATCTTTCCCAGGATCAAGATCTTTTCCAATGAGTCAGATTTTTGCATCAGATGGACAAAGGATTGGAGCTTCAGCTTCAACACCAGTCCTTCCAATGAATATTCAAGGTTGATTTCCTTTAGGATTAACTGGTTTGATCTCCTCGATGTCCAAGTAAATTCACTCAGTTTTGTCTGACTCTTTGTGACCCCATGGACTGTAGCCTACCAGGCTTCTCAGTCCATGGAATTTTCCAGCCAAGAGTACTGGAGTGGGTTGCCATTTCCTCCTCCAGGGGATCTTCCTGACCCAGGGATTGAACTTGGGTCTCTGGCATTGCAGGCAGATGCTTTACTATCTGAGCCACCAAGAGACTCTCAATAGTCTTCTCCAGCACTACAGTTTCAAAGCATCAATAATGTTCAGTTCAGTTCTGTTCAGTCGCTCAGTCATGTCTTACTCTTTATGACCCCACGAATTGCAGCACACCAGGCCTCCCTGTCCATCACTAGCTCCCGGAGTTCACTCAAACTCACGTCCATCGAGTCCGTGATGCCATCCAGCCATCTCATCCTCGGTCATCCCCTTCTCCTCCTGCCCCCAATCTCTCCCAGCATCAGAGTTTTTCCAATGAGTCAACTCTTCACATGAGGTGGCCAAACTACTGGAATTTCAGCTTTAGCATCATTCCTTCCAAAGAACACCCAGGGCTGATCTCCTTTAGAATGGACTGGTTGAATTTCCTTGCAGTCCAAGGGACTCTCAGGAGTCTTCTCCAACACCACAGTTCAAAAGCATCAATTCTTCGGAGCTCAGCTTTCTTCACAGTCCAAATCTCGCATCCATACATGACCACTGGAAAAACCATAGCCTTGACTAAATGGACCTTTGTTGGCAAAGTAATGTCTCTGCTTTTCAATATGCTATCTAGGTTGGTCATAACTTTTCTTCCAAGGAGTAAACATCTTTTAATTTCATGACTGCATTGTAACCACGTACAAAAATTTGTTAATGTGATTTCAAATTCCACATGGCAACTAGGTTTTAAAAAAACACCATTGGTTGACTTTTGGTGTAGAATCACTGAAGCATATTCACAATTATCTGAAAAAGCTTTTAAAATACTCCTTCCTTTTCCAGTGATGAGTCTGTACAAGGCTGAGTTTTCTTCACTATTTCAACCACAACAATATATCTCAGCAGTCTAAATGTAGAAAGAAATATGAAAACTGAACAGTCCTCTATAAAGCTATATTTTTAAAGCATTTTCAAAAATGTAAAACAATGTCCCCCTTCTCACTTGTTTTTTTGAAAACTAGAATTATTTTTCATTAAAATACACTATTTTAGCACAATTTGTTTGGCATTTTAGTGAATTAATCATTTTTTGTTTTTCAGTTTTAATTTCTAATATGGTAAATATTGATAGATAAAACTCACATAAAATTAGAAACTCTGGCTACTTCCCTGATGTCTCAGTGGTTAAGACTCCATGCTTCCAAAGCAGGGGGCATGGGTTCAATCCCTGGTCAGAGGACTAAGATCCCACATACTGCATGGCACAACCAAAAAGTAAAAATCAAAAAAGAAGCCAACATAAGCAAAAGTCTTTGAGGTCCACAATAATTTTGAAATGTATAAAGGGCTCCTGAGGCCAAAATGTTGCAAACTGCTACTCTACAGGAATTTTGTCATATTATTTACTTGTTCATCGAACCTACTGAGCCTCTATTACATAGGAGATTCTCAGATGAATACTGGGGAAATAGAGAAGGATAAGATACAGACCTCCCCCTAGGAAGCTCACAGTGTGAGGAAGAAAAAAGCTACTTATAACATAAAAGAATAAACCTAACAATCAAAGCAAGCTCTAAGAAATTCTGTTACTCAATGTGGGTAAATTAAAACAAGTTTCCAGTGGACTGATGAGTGAGGTGGGCCTGAGTTATAAAGGATGAGATTGTGCAGCAGAAAATACAGGCTCCAATGAGTCAAAAGAGAACAAAGGAAAAGGTTATTTCGGACAGGTTTTTGTAGGCAGTGAGAAATAATGAAAAGTTCAAGCAGAAGAGATGTGGTCAGATTTGTATTTTTTAAAATAAATTGGTTTCAAGCAGCCCAATTTTTAAAAGGGCAAAGGACTTGAATAGACACTTCTCCAAAGAAGACATACAAATGGCCAATAAGCACATGGAAAGATGCTTACTAATCATTAGTGAAATGTTCATCAAAAGTCACAATGAGATACCACCTCACACACACACACACACACACACAGTTCAGTTCAGTTCAGTTCAGTCACTCAGATGTATCCAACTTTTTGCAGCCCCATGGACTGCAGCACGCCAGGCCTCCCTGTCCATCACCAGCTCCTGGAGCTTGCTCAAACTCATACCCATCAAGTTGGTGATGTCATCCAGCCATCTCATCCTCTGTCATCCCCTTCTCCTCCTGCTTTCAATCTGTCCCAGCATCAGGGCCTTTTCCAATAAGTCAGTTCTTCACATCAGGTGGCCGCCTTTCCAATGAATATTCAGGACTGATTTCCTTTAGGATTGACTGGTTTGATCTCTTTGCAATCCAAGGAGCTCTCAAGAGTCTTCTCCAACATCACAGTTCAAAAGCATCAATTCTTTGGTGTTCAGCTTTCTTTATGGCGAAGGCAATGGCAACCCACTTGCCATTCCACTCTTGCCTGGAAAATCCCACGGATGGAGGAGCCTGGTAGGCTGTAATCCATGGGGTCGCGAAGAGTCAGACACGACTGAGCCACTTCACTTTCACTTTCACTTTTCACTTTCATGCATTGGAGAAGGAAATGGCAACCCACTCCAGTGTTCTTGCCTGGAGAATCCCAGGGATGGCAGAGCCTGATGGGCTGCTGTCTATGGGGTCGCACAGAGTTGGACACTGAAGCGACTTAGCAGCAGCAGCAGCAGCAGCTTTCTTTATAGTCCTTTTGAAGTCCTTTGCACAGGACTTTTTGAAGGATGTTGCCATTATCTTCCTTACCTCCACCATAGTTTGGCCTCAGGTCAACAACAGGGAGGGAATACAGCCCCGCCCATCAACAGAAAATTGGATTAAAGATTTTCTGAGCTATTTACTTTTAAATAACTGTGAAAAGAAGAGAAAGTGAAAGTGAAGTGAAGCCACTCAGTTGCATCCAACTCTGCGACCCCATGGACCATAGCCTACCAGGCTCCTCCATCCATGGGATTCTCCAGGCAAGAATACTGTAATGGGTTGCCATTTCCTTCTCCAAGAGATATTCGTGATGCAGGGACTGAACCCAGGCCTCCAGCATTGCAAGCAGATGCTTTACCCTCTGAGCCACAGGGAAGCATGAAAAGAAGAGAAGTAAAAGGCAAAGAAAAGGAAAGACATACCCATTTGAATGCAGAGTTCCAAAGAATAGCAAGAAGAGATAAGAAAGCCTTCCTCAGTGATCAGCGCAAAGAAATAGAGGAAAACAGTAGAATGACTAGAGATCTCTTCAAGAAAATTAGAGATACCAAGGGAACATTTCATGCAAAGATGGGCACAATAAAGGATAGAAATGGTATGGACCTAACAGAAGCAGAGGATATTTAAAAATGGTGGCAATAAAACACAGCAGAACTATACAAAAAAGATCTTCATGACCCATATAACCACGATGGTGTGATCACTCACCTAGAGCCAGAAATGCTGGAATGCTAAGTCAAGTGGGCCTTAGGAGGCATCACTATGAATAAAGCTAGTGGAGGTGATGGAATTCCAGTGGAACTATTTCAAATCCTAAAAGATGTTGCTGTGAAAGTGCTGCACTCAATATGCCAGCAAATTTGGGAAACTCAGCCATCACCACAGGACTGGAAAAGGTCAGTTTTCATTCCAATTCCAAAGACAGGTGATGCCAAAGAATGATCAAAAGTGAAAGAAAGTCAAAGTGAAGTCACTCAGTTGTGTCCGACTCTTTGCGGGTCCATGGACTGTAGCTTACCAAGGTCCTCCGTCAGTGGGATTCTCCAGGCAAGAATACTGGAGTGCATTGCCATTTCCTTCTCCAGGGGATCTTTCCGACCCAGGGATTGAACCCAGGTCTCCCGCATTGCGGGCAGATGCTTTAACCTCTGAGCCATCAGGGAAGGTGGTTAAGAATGCTCAAACCACTGCACAATTGCACTCNTAGTTTGAGCATTCTTTGGCATTGCCTTTCTTTGGGATTGGAATGAAAACTGACCTTTTCCAGTCCTGTGGCAATTTGCTGTCATATTGAGTGCAGTACTTTCACAGCAATATCTTTTAGGATTTGAAATAGTTCCACTGGAATTCCATCACCTCCCCTAGCTTTGTTCATAGTGATGTTTCCTAAGGCCCACTTGACTTCACATTCTAGCATTTCTGGCTCTAGGTGAGTGATCACACCATCGTGATTATTTGAGTTGTGAAGTCTTTTTTGTATAGTTCTTCTGTGTATTCTTGCCACCATTTTTTAATATCCTCTGCTTCTGTTAGGTCCATACCATTTCTGTCCTTTATTGAAACATTACTTTGTCAACAAAGACCCATCTAATCAAAGCTATGGTTTTTCCAGTAGTTGTCTGGATTCCCTTTTGGCTTCCCTTGGGCTTAGCTGGTACAGAATCTGCCTGCAGTTCCACTGAGCTTCCCCTGTGGCTCAGCTGGTAAAGAATCCACCTGCAAAGGGAGAGACCTGGGTTAGGAAGATTCCCTGGAGAAGGGAAAGGCTATCCACTCTTGTATTCTGGCCTGGAGAATTCCATGGATTGTACTAGTCTGTGGGATTTCAAAGAGTCAGAAATGACTGAGCTCCTTTCACTTCACTTCAGGTATGGGTGTGAGATTTGGACTATAAAGAAAGCAGAGCACTGAAGAATTGATGCTTTTGAACTGTGATGTTGGAGTAGACTCTTGAGGGTCCCTTGGACAGCAAGGAGATCCAACCAGTGTCCTAAAGAAAATCAGTCCTGAATATTCATTGGAAGGACTGATGCTGAAGTTGAAACTCCAATACTTTGGCCACCTGATGTGAAGAACTGACTCATTGCAAAAGACCCTGAAGCTGGGAAAGATTGAAGGTGGGAGGAGAGGGGCTGACTGAGGATGAGATGGTGGGATGGCATCACTGACTCACTGGACATGAGTTTGAGTAAGTTCTGGGCATTGGTGATGGACAGGAAGGCCTGCCATGCTGCAGTCCATGGGGTCACAGAGTTGAACATGACTGAGCGACTGAACTCAACTGACTGAGCATGGCCCTATCCATCAGAACAAGACCCAGTTTCCCCCACAGTCAGTCTCTCCCATCAGTAAGCCTCCATACGCCTCTTTTTTTTTTTAATTTTTCATTTTTACTTTACAATACTGTATTGGTTTTGGCATACATTGACATGAATCCACCACGGGTGTACATGAGCTCCCAAACATCAAAGAGCTAACAGAATGAAAACCAAAATCACAGAAAAGCAATCAAACTGGCCACATGGACCACAGCCTTGTCTAACTCAATGAAACTATGAGCCATGCCATGTAGGGCCACCCAAGACGGACGGGTCATGGTGGAGAGTTCTGACAGAATGTGGTCCACTGGAGAAGGGAATGGCAAACCACTTCCGTATTCTTGCCTTGAGAACCCAAGAACAGTATGAAAAAGCTCACACTCGTACACATAAAGTGATTCAGATGAACCTGTCTGCAGGACAGGCATAGAGATACAGACATAGAGAACAGACATGTGGGTATGGTGGGGGGGCTGGGGAGGGTAGGATGAATAGTGAGATGAGGATTGATGTATATATGCTACTGTGTAAAATAGCTAGTGGGAAGTTGCTGTATATCACAGGAAGCTCAGCTCGGTGCTCTGACATGACCTAGAGGGGTAGGATGGGGATGGGGAGAAGGCAGGTGGGAGGGCAGCCCCAGAGGAAGGGGTTATATGTATACATATGGCTGATCCATTTTGTTCACAGCGAAGACTAACACAACATTGTAAAGCAATTATACTCCAATAAAAAAATAATAAAAATTTTTAAAGGAGGTCATATCCTTAAAGTAATAAAGGAAGGAGTTGTTCAGGGTATCATGAGAACAATAAAGGTTTAGAATAGTTACCTTGGTTAAGAAAAATCAGCAGGAAAGTGTCACAGCCCCATTAGAATCAGAGGTTCTGAGCTAAATCCAAGGGGGAAACATGGAATTCTTCCACTACAACCACAGAAAGCACACCTGCCCTCATCTGAAGGGACAGAAGGATGCTCTTGTTGCAGCAAGCCAGGCATCACTGGGAGGCAGCAGTCAGCACTAGAGCATCTGCTGAAATGCTCATTTTTATCAACATAGGCCGTCAGGCAGGGAGGGGTGTGGACAGATGGCAAGACTGATGGTGGAAGTGTTGGCACAACTTTCTACTTGTCTTTACTATTGTCAACGCAGAGCTAATTAACTTAGCCTCTCTGAGTCTCACTTTTCCTCATCTGATAAATGTCGATAGTAAATCATACCTCATGTATTTGCTGTATTAGTGAGAAAATATTCCTAAGACATCTGGCACCTAATAAGTTAGACAAAGGGAGGATATATGATGATGATCATCATCATCACAGCAAGAAACTATGGTGGATTGGACCCCCCAGCCCATGCACAGACCCATTCGTAAAAATCACAAAATAAGCCCACAGTAAACTGCATGCCAGTCCCCTGAGCCCAGTGGTGCTCCCTTCCTCCCGATGCCCCTGTCTCCCATGCTTCCATAGAAGGCTAATCATCTGAGAAGTGCATCCAATAACTAGATCAGTTCAGTTCAGTGCAGTCACTCAGTCGTGTCTGACTCTTTGCGACCCTGTGGACTGCAGCCCGCCAGGCTTCCCTGTCCATCACCAACTCCTGAAGCTTGCTCAGACTCATGTCCTAGATGCTTTGCTTTAATTCACAGAATGGGCAGGGAAAACATGAACAAAGAAAGACATGAGGGAGGGAAAGTTGTGAGATTTGTATTATCAATGACAATAATTAGATGGTAAGACAGAAACAGAGCTTTTCCTAACTTTACATAGCAGGTAAGCTCTTGGAAAACTAGAACTATTGGAAAACAAGTCCAATTTCTTCACCGACTTATGGGTGCATTTGTTGAGCCTGGACTGTGCTAGGCACCACACCCTCCTCGTGCGTGCTCAGTCATTGTCCGACTCTTTGCGGCCCCATGGACTGTAGCCCACCAGGCTTCTCTGTCCATGGGATTCCCATGGAGTGGGTTGCCGTTTCCTTTTCCAGGGGATCTTCCTGACCCAGGGATTGAACCTGCGTCTTTTGCTTGGTGGGTGCATTCTTTACCACTGAGCCACCTGTGAAGTCCCTCTAGTCACCATACTCAAGGCTAAACAGGCATGATCTCCTTTTACCTTCATTATCAGCCTATGAGGCAGTTACTCTCTGGTTGCTTATTTTACAGATGATGAAACAGACAGTTTAATTTAAGAAAATTGACCAAAGGACTTGCATACCAGTGTTCGCTGAAGCATTTTCAAAACAGCCAAAAAAGTGGAAACAACTCAAGTATCCACAGACAGACAAATGGATAAATACAACGTGGTGTACTGAAATCAGCTATATAAGGGGATGGAACATGCTACAGTGGGGGGATCTTGAAAACATTGCACTAAGTTAAGCTAGCCAGACACGAAGGACAAATATTACAAGATTCCACTTATACAGAATATCTAGAACAGGGTTCCCATTAAGGAATTTTAAAAAGGACAGGATCTCCACAGGTTTTTTGTTTTTAACTTATTTGTTTTTAACTGAAGGATGATTGTTTAAAGTATTGTGTTAGTTTCCACCAAACATCAACATGAATCAATCATACGTTTATCCATGCTCACTCCCATTTGAACATCCCCAACCCCACCTCCCTCCCCATCTCATCTGCCCATCCATGAGGTTTTTAAAAGAGCTAAACTGCTTCCCCAAATTAGGGAGAGGGGAAATATTGGATTGTCAGTTACAGACATTGAAGAGCTGGAAGAACCTGACAGATTATTCTAGCCCCATCTCCTCATTTCCCAAGGAAGGAGCAGGGACCCAGAGAAGTTTGGGGAAATGCTCTAGTCACTCTTCAAGACACTCCCAGAGCCAGGACTCAGATTTCGGTGATGATGGCCTGCTTCCAGCCCAGAGCTCACTTTTGCACATCTGGTCGCAGCTTGCATGCACCAGCCTTGCTGGCTGAGAAGTCTGTGGTGCTATGAGGACCTCGCTCAGAAGTCAAGAGGCCGGACCTGGAGTCCCCACAGCAAAGAAGCTTCTTGTCCAGACTCTTGAGACAGAGCTGGAGTCTCCATGGAGGGCTGCCTGAGACAGCAGGGGCCCAGAACTCCCTCTCAATGCTCAAACATGCGCCCACATCTCGCTCTGGCCACATGGTGAAGGAGTGAGTGGGAGAAGACCTAAACTCAGCTGACATGCCCAGATGTTTCCTCAAATTCTTTTTACATCCAGTGACATCTGGGCTCAAGTTTGCAGTCCCTCACCTGACACCCTAATGTAGCAGTCCCACCACATTCTTTGGTCTCCTTGATGGAACGTGGGTGCATGATAGAACCACTGTGAGGAGGGCAGAGAGATGGGGTACCATGAGGAAGAAGGAAAGTACGGGGAGAGCATCATCTGGTTTACACAGATCCTTTAGATTGCGTCACTGACTCAATGGACATGATTTGAGCAAACTCTAGGAGAGAGTGGAAGATGGAGGAGTCTGATGTGGGGCAGTCCACAGGGTTACAAGGAGTCGGACACGGCTTAGTGACCGAATCACTACAGCAACAGCAGGTTACGATCCCTGCTTACTGTTGAGGTACAAAATTCACCTGCTTTCCTATAACTTCATGTTTGAGCTCCACTGTGCTGGGGTGGCAGAAGTGTCACCTCAAATACCTCTGTTTGTTCAGGACTGTGTCTATATCCTGGGAAGTTTCCATAGTGCTGAGGAGTGAGACAGGAGGTCACGTGCCCTGCAGGCATTGCCAAAGTGCCCATCATCCCACCTGGTTGTCAGTTTCCAGCCCACACAAGTCCTAAGGAGGACATCTCTCATTCCAGGCACAAAAGTACTTTCGTTCCAACTATCCCCTTAGCTTTCCTGTGCCATCCTGGAGTGCACAGGACTCATTTTACGCCATGTTGTGGCAGGAGAATCTTAGACCACAGACACTCTGTAGACACTCTGTCTACCCTTCACCCAGGGGGACCCTTTCTAATGAAGGCAGGAGTGGGAATCTCTGCTCATTCAGAATGTCTGTCCCATCTTGTCTACACACAGAGTCCTTACTCCTCCCCTAAGAGTACCAGCTTCTGAAAACATATGTCAAGACAACTCTTCGTTTCCTCTGCCTCCTGTTTTCCCCAGCCCTTTCCTGAGGGAGTGAGCACAGAACAGCCCATTGTTTACACTGGCTGAGTGGAGAAGGATGGGCAAAATATGGAACTAAGGCGGGGGGCGGGGGTGTTGGGGGAATCCCGCATAAGTAAATGTCACACAATGCTGTTGTGCTATCACATTCCTGTAGGGTGTGGATATGCAAGAAAATTCTTGGTGTATGTATATTTGACTATCACTCAAGAGGCTGAAAAGTGAATAGGCGAGATGAGGGGCTTTGGGGGGATGGCAATAGGGGAGAAATTCCTCCACCCTGGTCCTCTCTCCTTGGGTGGGAGTACAGAAGCTTAGGAAAAGTCAGGAGGCCAAGGTCTCTGGGAACACCAGGCATGGGAAGGGACATGGCAGGCACGCTGTGCAGCACTTCTGGGTAAAAGAAGCCCAGGAATGTGTGTGTGTCAGTCGCTCAGTCTTGTCCTACTGTTTTGCTACTCCATGGACCGTAACCCACCAGGCTCCTCTGTCTATGGGATTCTCTAGGAGAGAATACTGGAATGGGTTGACATTTCCTTCTCCAGGGGATCTTTCCCACCTGGGGGTTGAACCCAGTTCTCCTGCATTATAGGCAGACTTTTCACCATTTGAGCCACCAGGGAAGCCCAGAGATAACAAATTCCAAAAATGATGTCCCGTCCTCTGAGCTGATGCAGAGAGCAGGGCCTTAGCAAGCAGAAGGAGGGTTGTATTCCAGTCCAGCAAGCCCCTCTGCCAACCAGTTTTACTCCTCCTCACATAAACTCATGACCAGTAGTGGGATTCCAGCTACTTTTCATTGTAAAACCATGTTGTACTTCAGATAAGATTACAAGGGAACCCGCAGGAGGGCATGGCTCCACACGCAGTAATCCTGGGTAGTTAAGGAGCTCCAGACGCAGAATGCCGAGGCCATCAAACATGGGCTACCTGAGTCCTTGGCTAGCCTTGGTTTGTTGTTTTTGTGGAAGAGATCTCCACCTCCCAAGTAAGGAGCCAAAGCTTGAGAATGAAACATTTTGAAAGTTCCACGTCCAACACTAACCTGCTACTCTAAATGGTTTTCATGTGTCTGTATATCTGTGCTCCTTCGTCTAAATGTCATGGGACACTGTATAGGGAATGCAGAGCCTTAGAATTCACCTCCCAAGGTTAAAAAATGATAAACAAGAACCGAAAAAAGAATACAGTTGTTAAGCCAGCCCCTGCACAAGCCCAATTTTCTGGTAACCCCGATCATATCTGAAGCAAAAGCTGCTTCTAATCAAAGGTGGTTGCATAACTGTTATAATACTTTCCACATTGGACGTTTTAACTGGTACATGGTCTATCAGGAGGCCTGTGCCTAAATGGTCTGTCAGCTTGAGGCACTGTGCTCTTGCGGAGAGCCTGCATAAACACACGTGGAATGATACACCTTCAGAAACACCTCCTGCCCCCGCTCACAACGACCCTGAGGAAAATTGCAGTGCAAGCTGCCAAGTTAACCTGACTCTAGGTTGCTGTTGACACTATGGGAATGAACTCTTCAACCTGAGGAGCGTTCTGATACCATCTGAACACAAAAAATGACTGGTGTGACCATTTTGCCTTTCTTCCAAAGAGGGTATTGGGTTGGCCAAAAAGTTTATTCAGGTATTGCCACATGATGTTACAAAAAAACTCAGCCTAACATTTTGACCATCCCAGTACATAACTAGTACCATTCTAGATGGGCTTCCCTGGTGGCTCAGTGGTAAAGAATCCACCCACCTACACAAGGGACGTGGTTCAGTCCCTGGACTTGGAAGATCCCCTGGAGGAGGAACTGGTGACCCACTCCAGTGCTCTTGCTTGGAGAATCCCATGGACTGAGGAGCCTGGCAGGCTACAGTCCATGGGGTCGTAAAGAGTTAGACACAACTGAGCAACTGAACAACAACCACCGTTCTAGAGGCACACAATCAGCTCACTATACACCACTGAGGCCGCTGGACCCTCAGCCAGTGAATGAAAAGGCATAGACTGGGACCCACTGTATAGCCTGCAGAGCATTTGGAAAGAGGGGTAATAGAGAAGTACTGATACGCTGAGTGTTTAAAGTCTGATTGAGAAGGTTCTGGATTTGCCCATATAACTGAGCAAAGAGAACGAACTCTGCCTCTGCAGCAATGGCTCCTGGCGGTGGGGTTACTCAGTGGGTCACCAGGGCTGGGGTGAGGAGGGCTCCCATCGTGAGGGTGATGGTACCGGAGATCAGCTCTGCTGTCCTCTCTGCCTTGAGTGACTCCAGGATGGAAGAGAAGAGCGGGGTGAACACCGCACAACAGCCATCAAACCCTCTGAAAAGTATGACTAAAAAATTTTGGAAAATGTGAGGGTGGGTTAGATGTCAATGAGGGATTAAGATAATTTTTCACAGAAGACATAGGGCCTGCCATGCCTTTGAAGGAAAATGTAATCACTTTCCGGCTATGGATTGTTTCCATGTGTTTATTTGTCAACAGCCTAATGAAATAATGCAAAAGAGGGAGGGTGTGCCAGCCCCAGATCTTCCAACTTGCAGTGCTAAGAGGCCCACCAGGCTGGGCTCTATTTCCTTCCCTGCTCCAGAACAAACCTTCAGCTCTCAGAGCCAGGAAGATAGGGATTCATTTCAGCGGAGATTTTGCGTTTTTCTCATTCTGCCCCAACAGTCACACAACTTGAATACTTTCACCCATTTGCTGGAGTCTTTTTTTTAAAACAAAACAAACGAACACATAAAAAAACAGTTTGATAGAAATTGAAAAGACTGGACTTCTCTGGTGATACAGTGGATAAGAATCTGCCTGCTAAAGCAGGGGACACGGGTTCAGTCCTTGAGTGGAGAAGATTCCATATGCCTCAGAGCAGCTAAGCCTGCGAACCACAACTACTGAACCCAGGCTTTAGGGTCTGCTAGCTGCAACTACTGAGCCCTTGAGCCTAGAGTCTGCACTTTGCAACAAGAGAAGCCACCAAAATGAGAAGACCACACACTGCAATGAAGGGTAGCCCCTGTGCACTACAACTAGAGAAAGCCTGCGAGCAGGTGAAGACCCGGTGGAACCAAAAATAACAAATAAATAAATAAATTGACAGGACTGATGTTTGTGCATCTCCGGGCCAGCACTCTGAGCATTCGGTACAGTGGAGGGGATATTACATTGGCAACCCTGGGCTCTAGCTCAGACCAGGTAAGGAACTGACCCAGGATAAGCGAACCAGCACCTGCCATCACCATTGACAGGACCTGCAATCATTCTCTAAGTGTTTTATATTGAATTCATTAGGTTATAAGCATGCTTTTATCAGAGACACTCTTCTTAAGTCAATCAGTCTTTTTTTTTTTTTTTAGGAGGAGAAGAAGTAGTAAAATTATTCAAAACTACACGAAACAAAACCAGCACGAGTTGGTCTGACCACCTCAATGCTCTGGTGTGTGTGGGTCATATCCTGGAAAGAGGCTGTCATCCAGGGAGCATCCATGTTTCATGTCATCTCGGTCATGTGCTCCTTCTCTGAGTTCCTGGTTACATACCCCCATGTCTCTCTTGGTTGACATCATTCTGATGTTCCTTAACCACCTAAGGTTTCATGCACACCCAATAATGGGTGTCCATCATTAAGGAATGATTTCCCAGTCTAACCCTGAGAACCAATCACTTTACATCTTTATTCATTTATTGGTCACTTATTCATTCATTCGTCACTTATTCATTCATTTATCCAAAAATTTCCTAAGGACTTCCTACATGCCAGAAACAATGGTAGGCATCAGAAACAGATGGACTGTCCTCATGGAGTGTGAAGTTCAGTGGATGAGGCAGAGGTTGACAGATGATTATGACAAATGGAAAGAAATTATACAGCAAAAGGGTATACAAAGGGAGTGCAGGGGAAGGGCTGTAAAATTCACTTGGTGTGGGATGGGAAGACCTCATAAAGAGGGGTACACATAAGCTGAGCCTTGAAAGATGTACAGGAATTATCCAGAGAATTATCAATCATTTCCAGGGGTTTTGGTTCTATTCCCCAAGAGACCCGATCACAAAACACTTTACAATTACACCCATATTAAACTTTCAAAAGTCCTTTCCTAATATGCCAACAATTACTGCCAGAGCTGATTGTAGCCACAATGTTCTGGCAGTAAGTGGGTGGGTTTTGTTGGTTCTGCCACCACCAAGCCCCTGAGTCAGCTAGTCTCAGAGAAGGACTCTTCTGGGTCCATCACATTCTATAAAGATCTCCAAGCACCAATTGAGCGAATGGGCCTGTGTATTTCCAGTCATTGTCTGGTTGTGTTAATGTCAATGTTCAATTTTGAAAAGAAGGATGTAGGTCACAATGGACCAGCCTTCCATCAGCTCCGCCTCCTGTCCATATCTGACCTCAGATCTCTTTTCGATTCCCTTACTCTTACACTGGGCTTCCTGGAACATCATGATTCCCTCCTGCTATTCTTCAAATAGTGGGTTATAAGGCTGGAAGCTGGGGAACTGAGGCTCTACTTACATGAATCAGAAAAAGTTTTGAGAATGTTATAAAGATGCAAAAATAATATATTTTCCCACATAGGCATGCCAACTCTTTTGCCTGTTGTGTTGATCAGGAAATTTCTTCTTTGCTTCATAAGAACTACAAAGACTAACTTATCTCCAGTCTGAGTTATCAGTGAGCAAATGTCCCAACTTGCCAAGTTCCTCTACCAACCAGGAACACTTGGGTAACCCACAGATTTTAGCTGATGAATACTGGAGAAGCTTCTTTAGGGAACTGGGGGTGTTGGTTGCATAATATTCTCTGGATCCTCTCTCAGCTGCAGTAGGCTTTGGGCTTAGTCCATTCCACCTTGGGACTGGAGCGTCCAGTTATGCCCTTCATGGTAGGGACCTGAGCAAATCACAAGAGATCACTGACATGCGGGGGAGGCACAGAGCGCTGTGGATGGATTCCTAAGGAGCTGTGATACTTGAAGCAGAGGACAAGGACCGCATGATGGAGAGTGTGTGTGGCCGGCTGGTTTCCGGGAAGAAGAGGAGTGAAAGGCAGCCGCCATTTGAAAAGGAAGCAATTTCACATGCCTCCAAGAGGTTACTTAGGCAGCCCTGCCTGGATCTCCCCTGGATTCAGCAGTCAGGAAGCCATTTATGAGCTCAGTAAGCACAGTTTTAATGCAGTGATGTAGGCAGCAGCCCGATTACAGCGACTCAGAGAGCAAGTAATGATGGTGACGCTTGCACAACAAGAATTTACTTAATGCCCCGGAATTATATACTCAAAAGGTTAAAAATGGTAAATTTTAGGTTACATATTTTTTTACCTAAGAAATGAATAGATAAAACAGTAAAAAAAAAAGGGGGGGGCGGTTATAAACAGAAAGTAAGGAAAGGAGAAAGGATGGATATGGAAGACATATGAGGTCATGACTCTGCTTTGTTTGAAGGCAGGAGTGATGAGTATGTTCATAGGCCAACTGGGAGGACCTGATGAAAATACACAGCAGGAGACTTGACACCCCAAATATGGACAAACGGAGAAAAACTCAAGGGCAAAGTAGAGTGACTGTCCTTGGAAAGAAGAGAGCTCTTCTCGTCCTGTGAAATCAGAGCAGAAGAGGGAAGGGTGTGGAAAGGAAATGCTGGCTCTGAGAGGAAGTGGGGAGGTGTGAAGGAGGTACGGGCTTCTGGGGAGGACACGGCAAGGTGGACACCAGCTCAGGATGGCCACTGCGGGGCTGGATGAAGGAGCTCCCTAGAGATGCATGAGTTTATCAGGTAACGAGAGGAAACAAGGAAGTGCCTTTTCTTGCAAGTCTTCTGTCTACTCTTGGTGACTTGCTCTCAGTTGTGAATTGGTTACCCTGACTCCAGCTGCTGGAGTCTCCTTGAGAAGAAACGCTGACAAATGCCCTCAGCCCTTTCAACCAGGGCCTCCAGGAACCTCCAGGCCAGCCTAGCTGCAGAGAAGGCAACAGGATTATGACTGGATTCCCAGGCTCAGCTTCAGGCAACCAGACACAGGCCTGAGGATGGTGCTATGTCAGCCACGCCTCCAGCAGAGCAGCTGGGACGAGGAGAACCATAGCCACTGAGCCCCAATCCTTGGGCCTGTTTACTCAACCAGGACAGTGAACACACACCAGGCATTGCCAGACGAGTGTCAGCATGCTCTCCTTGCTTCCTGCTTTCATCATCGTCTTATTGCTCTGATGACTATTGTTACTGTTACTGTTTTCACTATTGTCATTGACTTCAACTCAGTGGGATCTGGAGTCCAATGTGGAACACACTGATGCAACAANAGTTATAAACAGAAAGTAAGGAAAGGAGAAAGGATGGATATGGAAGACATATGAGGTCATGACTCTGCTTTGTTTGAAGGCAGGAGTGATGAGTATGTTCATAGGCCAACTGGGAGGACCTGATGAAAATACACAGCAGGAGACTTGACACCCCAAATATGGACAAACGGAGAAAAACTCAAGGGCAAAGTAGAGTGACTGTCCTTGGAAAGAAGAGAGCTCTTCTCGTCCCGTGAAATCAGAGCAGAAGAGGGAAGGGTGTGGAAAGGAAATGTTGGCTCTGAGAGGAAGTGGGGAGGTGTGAAGGAGGTACGGGCTTCTGGGGAGGACACAGCAAGGTGGACACCAGCTCAGGATGGCCACTGCGGGGCTGGATGAAGGAGCTCCCTAGAGATGCATGAGTTTATCAGGTAACGAGAGGAAACAAGGAAGTGCCTTTTCTTGCAAGTCTTCTGTCTACTCTTGGTGACTTGCTCTCAGTTGTGAATTGGTTACCCTGACTCCAGCTGCTGGAGTCTCCTTGAGAAGAAACGCTGACAAATGCCCTCAGCCCTTTCAACCAGGGCCTCCAGGAACCTCCAGGCCAGCCTAGCTGCAGAGAAGGCAACAGGATTATGACTGGATTCCCAGGCTCAGCTTCAGGCAACCAGACACAGGCCTGAGGATGGTGCTATGTCAGCCACGCCTCCAGCAGAGCAGCTGGGACGAGGAGAACCATAGCCACTGAGCCCCAATCCTTGGGCCTGTTTACTCAACCAGGACAGTGAACACACACCAGGCATTGCCAGACGAGTGTCAGCATGCTCTCCTTGCTTCCTGCTTTCATCATCGTCTTATTGCTCTGATGACTATTGTTACTGTTACTGTTTTCACTATTGTCATTGACTTCAACTCAGTGGGATCTGGAGTCCAATGTGGAACACACTGATGCAACAAAAAAGCACTTTTTATCTTGCCTGCCTCGTATATTAAGTTTCAGCTTTATAGGATTAAAACCAGCTGAGGTCTGAGGGCTGTCTCAGGCCCACTTGACTACCTTCAGGCGTCCTGCTGTGGTTTGCCACCCACAGTGACAAGGACCCTTCTGGTATACAGACGGCAGGGGCTTGGGGAAACTGGCAGACGGGTGGTCTGGAGAAGCCTCTAATTAAAGCTGTTCAGACCTGCAACCGTGGGATCTTGATCTCTGCTTCTAGTATGTGTGAACACAACTCAACCCCCAGACCCCGAGCAGGACTCTGAGGACAGAAAACCCAAGAAGCAAGAAGCTTCAGGGCTGCTATAAAGGGGGGCATAGGATCTAGCACTGGGGAGGAAGGCAGCCTGGCTCAAGGTCACCCCTGTTCTTCAGCCCACAGACATCTGTGCTGGCCCAAGATAGAAGCAAAGGGGAAAGAAACCCAAGGGGGCAAGAGCCATCATTATGGGGTGGGTTTCACCTGCAGAAATAAGCCCCTAAGAAAAGAAACTTAAATACCCTGTTCCTGAGTTTCTCCTTGGGAAATTATGGCAGCATTTCTGGGGCTCCCTGGCCGATCCAATATGCCTTATGGGCTGGAGCCCTGGCATTGAGTAAGTGACCCAGACACTCCTACCCTCTCCCCGAGTCCCCCCTGACTCTCGGAGGCCCAGCAAGACCTCCTACACTGCAAGTCCCTCTTCATGGAACAGTTATCTGTGAGGAACAGTCATTCATTCAATGAAATATACTTATTGAGTCCACACATGCACCTGCTTAAAGCACAAGACCCCAAAAGAGATTTACCTTCAAGTGCCCCCTTAGAGATGGCTTTCACCCTGGGAATGAGTTCCAAATCTTCTCTGATAGTGAGAGCTGAATGTGTGTTGGTGGACGGTGAGCTGGGAACTCAGAACAGGATACAGACTTGCCTACAGAGTTCAAAGTGAAAGTGAAAGTGAAGTCGTTCAGTCATGTCCAACTCTTTGCAACCCCATGGGGTGTAGCCTACCAGGCTCCTCCATCCACAGGATTCTCCAGGCAAGAGTACTGGAGTGGGTTGCTGTTTCCTTCTCCAGGAGATCTTCCCAACCCAGGGATCAAACCTGGGTCTCCCGCATTGTGGGCAGACACCTTACCATCTGAGCCACCCAGGAAGACTTGAGTTCAAAGACTTGACAAATTTTTCACGGGCAAATTCCTTTGAGCTTAAAGCAGATTTCAGAGGACAGTTTGAGACCACTTTCAGCTTCAGTTTTGATGAGTGGCCTGGGAGCTGGGTTTCTAATCCAGGATGCCCTCGTTCCAGAGCATACACTCTTCCAGCTTTATTTCACTCTGTAGTCCTCCCTTATGTGTTCCTACAGTGTAGCTCCTGGGATATTTAGCATTTCCTGGTTATCTTAGGACTAGTGTTTCTACCGTGTGTGATTAGGAGGTGAGCTGGACTAAGGAAGTGTGCAGAAATGAACGGGGTGGAAGTCAAGTTCTTTTGGTACACAGATAGATGCTTGCCCTCCAGGCTCAATTTCCTAGGGTTAGGACCCAGGCAGAATCCAGGGGGCAGCAGACACCATTTTCAAAGAAGCTTTTGGCCTCCTGGGAGCACTTGCTGATGATGTAGGAAGAGAACAAGCTTTGAGGGATTGAAAAAACACTAGCCCCATCTGGAAGTATCTTAATGTCATTGTGACATCTTAATAAGGAATAGAAATTGATCTCTTACAAGAAAAAGAGATCCAGAAATGAGAGGAATAGCTTTTACATGGAAGGTACAGAAGTGTAAGATCAAAAGGAAGAAGCGGCAAACAGAAGAAAAAAATACAAACTGTACGTTAAAAAATGAAGAAGAATTATATGAAGATGCTAAGAATGAAGAAAAGACTAAGAGTTATATTTTTGGAGAATATCTAGCCTCTAATTCAGATTTTCTCCAGCTTCTCTGAGATTTGAGCCTCCTCTTAGGCTTGAGAGAGTCATTTCCTAGACAGGTTGATAAGAAGTCTAGGGGTCCCTAAGGAGAGAGGGGTCTGGAATTCTCAAGGAGAAAGAAAGGACAATTTTTTTTTTCCTCTACATTCCTTAGGATTATATAACAATAATGTATCCTGCCTGAGGACAGTCTCTGGATTAAACCTTCTGACTAATCCTGTTATCTTAAAATGTAAATTATGGGAATAGATATGGTGAGGTCGTTACAACCTCCAGACATTCTTTGGATTCATCGGAGAGTATGTAACTGCATTGCTGACACTAAGCAAGCGGGTACTCTTTCTGCCCCCTTCTGATGCCTATGTCAGAAGCTTTCTCTATGTCCTTTACACTTTAGTAAAACTTTATTACACAAAAGCTCTGAGCGATCAAGCCTCATCTCTGGCCCTGGATTGAATTCCTCTCCTCCAGAGGCCAAGAATCCCGGCGTCTTTCCGTGGTTCAGCAACAACCTTTCTCCAGACCCCTTAAGCAGATGCACTTGAAGAAGCTTTGTGATAGTGATGTGATAATGATGGAATCAAGTCTAACTGGACTCCATCATATCAGGCCAGATCCTTTCATCCATTCGGTTAATAAATATATACATTTCTGTAATTTACAGCCTTGTGACTATGGACAAGTTCATTTAAAGTGTTTGTGTCTTAATTTCTTCATCAATAAAATGGATCCAATATTTCATATAATCATTGTGGGATCTATATTAAATAAGATAATGTTATAAACATCTAGCAATATATCTGGCATATAGCAAACTCTTAGTAGACATTGCCTTGGAAACGAACAGAGATCATTCTATCGTTTTTGAGATTGCATCCAAGTACTGCATTTTGGACTCTTTTGTTGACCATGATGGCTACTCCATTTCTTCTGAGGGATTCCTGCCTGCAGTAGTAGATATAATGGTCATCTGAGTTAAACTCACCCATTCCAGTCCATTTTAGTTCACTGATTCCTAGAATGTCGATGTTCACCCTTGCCATCTCTTGTTTGACCACTTCCAATTTGCCTTGATTCATGGACCTGACATTCCAGGTTCCTATGCAATATTGCTCTTTACAGCATCGGATCTTGCTTCTATCACCAGTCACATGCACAACTGGGTATTGTTTTTGCTTTGGCTCCATCCCTTCATTCTTTNCTAGAATGTCGATGTTCACCCTTGCCATCTCTTGTTTGACCACCTCCAATTTGCCTTGATTCATGGACCAAACATTCCAGGTTCCTATGCAATATTGCTCTTTATAGCATCGGATCTTGCTTCTATCACCAGTCACATGCACAACTGGGTATTGTTTTTGCTTTGGCTCCACCCCTTCATTCCTTCTGGAGTTATTTCTCCACTGATCTCTAGTAGCATATTGGGCACCTAATGACCTGGGGAGTTTCTCTTTTGGCATCCTATCATTTTGCCTTTCATACTGTTCATGGGGTCTCAAGGCAAGAATACTGAAGTGGCTTGCCATTCCCTTCTCCAGTGGACCACGTTCTGTCAGCCCTCTCCACCATGACCCACCTATCTTGGGTTGCCCCACAGGCATGGCTTGGTTTCACTGAGTTAGACAAGGCTGTGGTCCTAGTCTGATTAGATTGACTAGTTTTCTGTGAGAATGGTTTCAGTGTGTCTACCCTCTGATGCCCTCTTGCAACGCCTACCATTTTACTTGGGTTTCTCTTACCTTGAGTGTAGGGTATCTCTTCATGGCTGCTCCAGCAAAGCACAGCTGTTTCTCCTTACCTTGGACAAGGGGTATCTCCCTACCACCACCATTCCTGACCTTTAATGTGGGATAGCTCCTCTAGGCCCTCTCCCAGCCACTCGCCCAGGCCTCAGGCATGAGTGGCTCCTCCCAGTTGCTGCCTCTGGCCTGGGGGCTCTGGGTGGCTCCTCACGGTCTCCGCCCCTGGCCTCGGGCGCGAGGTGGCTCCTCCTAGCTGCCGCAATAGAAAGTCAAATGAGGAAGGTGCTGATAAGGGCTCATAAGGTTTGTAAAGATTTCACAGATGAGAAAGCACTTGAACAAAGGCTGGATAATGTGTGGAAATTTGCAAAGATCAGAAAATAGAAGGCATTCCATGTGAGGAATAAAGAGAAATTGATATACTAAATATTACCTTGGACTGCAAGAGATCCACCAGTCAATCCTAAAGGAAATCAACCCTGAATATTCATTGGAAGGACTGATGCTGAAGCTGAAGCTCCAATACTTTGGCCACCTAATGCGAAGAACTGACTCATTGAAAAAGACTCTGATGCTGGGAAAGATTGGAGGCAGGAGGAGAAGGGGACGATAGAGGATGAGATGGTTGGATTGCATCACCGACTCAATGGACATGTGTTTGAGCAAGTTCCAGGAGCTGGTGTTGGACAGAGAAGCCTGGCGTGCTGCAGTCCATGGAATCGCAAAGAATCAGACACAACTGAGTGACTGAACTGAGCTGAAATATTACTTGTCATAAGGAAAGTAGAAATTAATAATAAAACAACACTGAGATAATACTATATACTTATTAGACCGTCTAAAACTAAAAAATCGGAATCTATCAAATTCTGAAGAGAATGTGGAACCACAGGAACTCTCGTTCATTGCTGGTGGGAATGCAAAGTGATACAGCCACTTTGGGAGAAATTTTGGCAGTTTTTTCACAAAACAACATATGGTCTTACTATATAATTGTGCTCTTTGGCATTCAGTCACCTGATTTGAAAATCTATGTCCTCACAAAAATCAGCATATGAATGTTTATAGCAGCTTTACTCATAATCTTCCCACACTGGAAGCAATAAAGATGCCCTTCAATAGGTCAATGAAAAAAGAAATGTGGTACATTCAGACAATGAATTATTATTGAGCAATAAAAAGGGATGCACTCTCAAACCACACAAAGACATGGTGGTATCTTAAATGCATATTTCTAAGTGAAACTTTCTAATCTGAAAAACGCTACATACTACATGATTCTATTCATATGACATTTTGAAGAAGGCAAAGCTATAGAGATGGTAAATAGATTAGTGAATATCAGGGATTCGAAGTGAGAAAAGGTTGAACTGGTGAAAGACAGGATTTTTGGGGGCAGCGAAACTATCCTGTGTGATAATGGTGGATATCTGATACCACATATTTGTCACAACTCAAAAGAGTTTTAAAGCATGAAGAGTCAACCTAAAGGGATGCAAAACATTTTTTAAATTGTTTAGAAGGTGAGAGGCTTCCAAGATAGAAGGTAGAATGTGACAAAATAATCTAACTGTACTACAAATATATGAAATGACCTCATTGAAGAGGATTAGGGGGGCAAAGCTGCTGATCTAAGTAATTGTGGAAATAAGTGGAGTCTCTAAATTAAAAAGAAAAGGAACCCTAATTGATTAAGTGGGGTGTGGGTTAACAGTTCTGAAACTGTCACCTATGTATACTAGAACTGAGCTGTTAAGTAAATGCATGGTAGATACTAGGGTCAGGTTTCTCATGGAGTTACAGAAAAGCAAGGGGCAAAGCTAGAGTGATCCATTTAGTAATGGGTTAGAATAGAAGATATTAATATGAACTTATGCTTATCTTCATATAGATACGGATGTTACATATAGAAACATTCACAGATATATGCATATAAACTGGTTAGTGTATACATATACTTCCTTGCTTTGTCAGCTGAGAGGGTCTGGAAGCAATGACATCCCAGTAATAATGAGCACACCTGGTGCTGTGTCTTGATCTCTAATACCATTCTCCAGTCAAAGAAACCAGGGCCCTTGGAGAACTGGCAGATTCTAGCACTAGGGCAGAAAATATGCGAGATAAGTTTGGAGCATCTTGCAGTGCCAGAAAGTAAGGACGTAGAGATATGTCCAAGTAACACAGGAGCCACCTGGGAGAGCTCCCAATGGCCAAAGCTGGAAGAATTTGACCAACAAATTAAATGAGGTAGTATTAGATTATCACCCAAAGTATACAATAGATATTCATGAGTCCCTATAATTATGAATGAATGAGAGAATGGATAAATGGCAGAGTATAGGCAACTTATTCAAGCAGAATAATTCCAGATAATTTATGCAGAAGCTTAGCTCTCAAGAGGGTATCGTCAAGTGTTACTATACATAATGACTCTCTTCCAAACAATGAAGTATAAAAAGGTGAAGAGTAGCATTACCTCAATCACGTACATGATCAGGGTTAATATCAGCAGTGAAAAGTCATGCTGATAGTATGTACCATTGATATGAAAGATAATTCACCTCTATTGTCTTCCGTTTAAAAACTAACAAAACATCTAATCATGAGAAAAACATCAGACAAATTCCAAAGGAGAAACATTCTACAAAATACTCTTCAAACTGTCAAGGTCATCAAAAAACAAAGGAAGTTTAAGAAACTATCACAGCCTTGAGGAATCGAACCTAAANAGTACTTTGGCCACCTCATGCGAAGAGTTGACTCATTGGAAAAGACTCTGATGCTGGGAGGGATTGGGGGCAGGAGGAGAAGGGGACGGCTGAGGATGAGATGGCTGGATGGCATCACGGACTCGATGGACGCAAGTCTGAGTGAACTCCGAGAGATGGTGATGAACAGGGAGGCCTGGCGTGCTGCAATTCATGGGGTCGCAAAGAGTCAGACACGACTGAGCGACTGAACTGAACTGAACTAATAGACACGGTCATTCTACTTATTGATCTGGATTTCTTGCATTTTAATTATGTTTCTTGGAGCAAAATGTCAGACATCCCTTAGAAATTTTAGCGAACTCAAAAACCAAGCAAAACCCAGTTAACATCTATAGATGTTCAGTCCTGCTTCCTTACAGTGGTTTACCAACCATAAAATAACTTTAAAATAGATCTCATTGCCCCCTTTTTCTTCACTGATATTAAATAATGTTTAGGTTATTGTTTTAGCACACTATTCCTTGATGTGTAACTCTAGACTTGTAAATTGTATGCCTCATCACAGTGTAAGGGAATCCTGGTTTGTCTCTCAATTGCATGTGGTAAATGATTGAGATATAACATATTACCCTTCCTTAGCAGTATCACTTTCATTTAAACTCCATAGTCATAACTATCTCAGTGGCACAGTGTTTAACTATGGGTTTTGGTTAAATGTGCAAAAAATATGAGATAAGCTCTTCATTCAACAGACTTATAGGGATAAAGGTGAAGTGTTCTAAAACACAGATGTTAGAATGAGTTGTTGTTGTTGTTTGTTTTTTTTTTACTATTCTTTATATTTTTTATTGGGGAAAATGATTTTCCCAGTGGATTACCCACTTAAATGGTCATGGACATTAGAAGGGAAAGACATATTTACTTTATATTCAATTTGCATAACAAATCTAAGCAAAATTAAGTCAATATACATACAATGTGCAAGCACTACATATATCCAAAATACTGTATTATATACATAATGTGATTTGTGTATATAAATTATAATACATTTCTATATAAAATATTATGAAAATCATGTAGTAACTGTGGCAGGGTCAGTAATGATCACCACGAGGTCCATGTGCTCTTCTTCTAGCCTACTTCTGCCCAATGGACTATGGTTGAAAATGATCTTGTCACTTTCAGACCCAATCATAGAAGAGCAGATGTGATTCTCTATGCTTCTCTCTTCTTTTGCACTGATGAACGAGGGATGTTCCAAACGATGTAGCAACAAGATGGTGATGGAATATCCATCACCTGGATCCCAGAAGCAGAGTCCTCTCCCACCTCCTCCCTTTACTGACTCACAATAGACAGGTAACACAAGGGGTAAACCTTGGCTGTGTTAAGACATTGCAATGCTGCAATTAATGTGCTATCATGTTAAAACCTACCCTATCCTGGCTGATTTGCTTGCTTAGTCACTCAGTCATGTTCAATTTTTTGCAGTCCTTTGAACTGTAGCCCACTGGGCTCCCCTGTCCATGGGATTTTTTAAGCAACACTACTGGAGTGGGTTGCCATTTCCTTTTCCAGGAGATTATCCCAACCCAGGGATGGAACTTGCGTCTCCTGTGTCTCCTACATTGCAGGTGGATTCTTTTCTTGCTGAGCCACCAGGGAAGCCCTGGTTAAGTCCAAGACTACTTCTCATAATTCTCTAAACCAAGCCTCAACTATAGCTTTAAACTCAGGGTCAAGGGCAGCAGGTTTTATGCAATGATTGCCTTCTATTATCCTTTTCTAAAATTGATGGTAAAAATACAGATTATAGCCCAACTATACTAAAAGTATTGACATATTTTCCCCTTAAGTCTGGACCGATTTGTTCAAACTACAAAACACTTTAATCTGCATGAGGTTTAAATGCTTTTAAATCTTCAAAGTTCCTCTTCTAGCTAGACTAACTTTCAAGCAAAGGGACTTTCCATAATAACTGATATGGACAGTCTCAAATCTTGTGTTCTTGAACTAGAAGGCAGGGACCTTGGAGTTGTTCCACTTGTATTATAGAAGGTATTCACCAGATATTTTTGTGACATTAAGATAATTGAGCTAGTATTTATAATGTAAAAAGAAACAGAAATAAAAACAGCAGCTCTCAACCAGCTTCATGGCTTATGTGAGACAAAATGAAGGGATGAAGGAGACATTTCTCACAGTTCATCCAACTCAGCTGGATCCAAGTGACATAGGAGGAGACAAACATGCTTCAGTGGTTTGAGTTCGAGACTATGAAGTGAAAATAATATACTGCTTGCTGACTTCTTCATTACACAGGGGTTTTATGAGGAATAAATAGTTAAAACACTTTGAAGATGACAAATGCTCAAGTGCTAAGCATTATTATCTGAAACTATTATTACATCAATTCTTTGTGTAATCAAGTATTATTATTGGAAGCTCTGCAAGAAAATCTAACCTTTGGAGGTTTTCAGCTCTATTTGCAGTACAAAGAGGCCTGGGTATCATTCATCCTAAGTACTTTAGACATGTGAATCAAGAATATTTAGACAGTGAGTGAGCATTTCTTGTTTGCCCATATTTCAACTAATAAGAACTTTGTATTTATTGGCATGACCCAAAAAGCAATACGGTACTTTGGGAAAGAAAAACCCCCACAAGATTTAGATTCTAGAATAAAGTGAAACTAAAATGGAACCCACCCAAATATTTTCAGTTGAGATTAAACTCCTCCCGGCTATTTGAATAAACTGCTCTTTAAGTAATTAAAACTGTAACCTATGGTCTTTAGTAAATTCTGGTAATTTCTCTGTAGTCAGTTTCAAGTATTTTTTAGCTGGCTTCATTCCAAAGAGTACACCTGTGTGTTAGTTGAACAATGTCTTACTGAAAGATGAAATTAACTACTTTTGTTTGATTTGGATCTTGGTTAAAATTCTGAAGTTAGATATTTATATGCAGAGCCACATAAAGAATACTAGCTTCAAATTATCCCACAAGGGACTATAATAAGATTTCCATTTAGCTAATAGAACATTAGAATATGCTTAGCTAATGAAAATGATTCATCTCTGTTTTTCTATCAAATACAAGAGTTGGAGGAGTGGCAAAGAACTATTATTTTAACTACAGAACTTCTAATACACTAACTTTCTTCTTTCTTGTGCTACATCCTCTTCCTAAATTTATTCACTTTTGCTTCTGAACTTTGAAAGGAACTTTATCTATTTTAATTCATGAAAACCCAATAAAACATTGTTTTGACTTTAAATAATGGGTCTTTAATGCCTTTGATCCCCCTTGTCCATATAAAAGAAAAGTCTAATGATTCCTATTAAATGGGGGGAATAAAGTTTATTCCAATAACTATTTTCATTTTATGAGTGCAATTTAAGTTTTCACTTTTGTCCATTAATTATATGAGATGTCACAAATGCTGGAAGATGAGATTTGTTTATGTTTCTGATTTTTATCTCCGTTACAGTTTTTGTTTTGTACAGAATTAACACAGAACTGAGTAAGGATGCCACCAAACACCCCTCCACCGCCTTAAGAGTGCAGGTGTGTGCAGTAAGAATCTGGCACCATTCACAGTTGTGCTACAGTTTCTGAATAATCGTACTTTCCAGTGATGCTTGGGCCAGAATGGCCTCAGAACAGACTCCAAAAGCTTCCATCTTGCTGTCAGAAAATGCAAACTTGATAGGCGGCTCGAGGGATGTCTTACGTATGCTCACTCATATACTTAGTTCTGTTCCAGCCTTTCCTTAGAATGCCAGTGTCTCCACTTCAAGGATTTCACTGCTCCAACATTCTGTGTCACCCTCATCACACAGATTCAAAAACAGCAAAAGGCTACAATTGTCACAAAGGAGAATTCTGTCATTGGCCCTACTAAGGAAATTCAGTTGCCCAGGAATGCAAAGGATCTCGTCTAGAAGTGACATGACCATGGCATGAGCTTCAAGGAAAGTATTGGGGTCTATGATTCTCCAGCCCACCTTCATTTCCTTCTTAATTCTTTCTCTACCTTGTTTACACTTTACAGCCTTGCTGCTCAAAGGGAATCCAGCAGTGTCGCATCACCTGGGAGTCTGTCGGGAATCTAGAACCTCAGTCCCAACCCAGACCAGCTTCATCAGTCTGTGTTTTACCAAGATCCTCAGGTTATTCTGAAACACAGTAAAGTTGGAGAATCACAGGTTTTAGCACAGAAATTCTGGATCCCCAGCTCCAGTTATTCACACCACGTGCATTCTTAGCTGGCTGTCTCTAGAAAGAAAATCTCTACCCCTTTTCTTTCCTTCTGGCTCATCAGACTCTACCTTGCACAAACCCATCCTTGGGCACTTGTACTCCTGTGCCTACCCTATCCGGTTATCTGTTGCCCTTTCTTGTGACCTTGACCTTCCCTTCCTGCTGATAAATGGCTGGGCAGGCTCGTTGGCTCCATTTAACCCTCCCAGAGCAGCTGGAAATGCACCCTGAGGATCAGCTATGCCTGGCTTGAAGGGCCCCACCCTGCTTCTTCTCATGCCAGATGTAATCGTTCCCAGAGTTCAGAGGTTTATGACTTGTTTCTTGTACTTCCAAATGTGCGGTCAAGATGCCCTTGTGATGAATTGGCAGGACTAATGGCTTATTTAAATATTTTCCAAGTCTGCTCTTTCGGACCACTTCTTCCACGTGGATATCTCTTGTGTGAGAATATGAGTGTAATGAAACCATGGGATGCATGTCCAGTTTGTCTCAAACTTCTATACCAGTTGTCATTATACCATCAGTTTTCACAAATTAAATCTACTCTGAAAAAAAGCATATCGGAATTGACCCCCAAAATATTTCCGTAGGTTCTTGGATGTACTTTGCGAATGTGCTTTTGTTTCCTAAATGTGACAAGAAATTACATCTGAAGCTCAGAAAGGGCAAAGATGACTTTCTGTATTTCTGGTGTACCTGGAGAACCCACCTGCCTACACAGATAAGGCATTTATCTGAATACACACACAGGCACACAACGGCCATACCTTATTGTCTATACTCATTGTCCACTTTAGAAACTGAAACAGACACAAAGGTTATCTTTGGAAAGAAAAATCAACCATAAAACTAATGATGGTATGCCTGTTACAGGCATTAGAATAAATGAAGACAATTCAGTTGAAAATACATCACTGGTTGTACAACTCAGGTGACATCCTCTGGATGATACAGAAAATAGTTTTAATTTGAACTGATAGGATCCTTAGAAAATTCAATTTAGCTGGTGAAGAATAAAATACAAACTGGTTACTGTTTATTTTCTATGTGTTCATGTATCTCTAAGAAGGTAAGTTCTAGATAAGAGGGACTTTCAAAGTGGATTTAAAACAGACTGGAGATAATTTCCCCTCATCATTGGGGCAGCCACTTAGACAAACAAAGGCCATTTGGGACTCATTGAAAGAATACTGGTCCCAAAGAGCATTCCTTGATGAGACAAAGGTGACATCTGGTCTGTCTAGGCTGCTCAGCTGTGCAGAGTGAATGTGCTATTGGTTCATAAATAGCTCCATACACAAGGTTTTCAGTCTAGTTTAGTCATGATCAAAGATCTAAATGTTTAGCAAAACCCACTCTGCTTACCTAACATCAACAAATAGTCATTATAAAGATCAAAATCAACATGCACACAGGCAACAAAAGAAAAAAATGAACTGGACTTCATTAAAATCAAGAATTTTTATGCATCAAAGGACACTATCAATGAAATGAAAAGCCAGCTGACAGGATGGGAGAAAACATTTGCAAATCACATATCTGATAAGGGTTTAATATCCAAAATATATAAATAAATCCCATAATGAATTAACCAAAAGACAACCCAATTTAAAATGAGCATAGGGCTTTAAATAGTTCTCCAAAGAAGGGTTACAAATGGACTATGAGCACATGAAAAGATGCTTAATATCACTAGTCATTAAGGAAATGAAAATCAAAATCGTAATGAGATACCACCTCACACCTATTAGGATTACTGTAATTAAAACACAGAAACATATCGGTGACAAAGTGGAGAAACTGGGAACTTTGTGCCTGGCTGGTGGGAATGTAAAATGATACAGACACTCTGGAAAAGTTTTGTGGTTCCTCAAAAAAATTAAACATAGAATTACCACATGGACCCAGCAATTCCACTCATAGGCATATACCTAAAATAATAGATTCAGGGATGAAAGTCATGTGGAGATGGAGGCAGAGACTAGAACTGTGAAAAAGCCACGGAATGCCAGGCCCACGAGAAGCTGGAAGAGACAAGGAAGGATTCCCCTCCCTGGAGACTTCAGAGAGAACGTGGCCCCAACAACACCTGGATTTGACACTTCTGGCCCCCAGAACTGTGATAGAATGAATTTCTGTTGTCTTAAGTCCCCAAGATGGTAGCAATTTGTAAGAGCCAGCACTGGGAAACAGACACAACTCCAAAGGAATAAGGAGTTGTGGGTGTCAGTTTTTAGCTCCTATTGTTTCCTGACCAATAGAGATTTGGGGATGCTGCTTGCAGGACAGCATCTCTCTACTCCACTCCTCTCACAGTATGCCAATGTCCTGGGATACAGCCCTGTCACCCCTGACTATGCCTGTGGGTGTGTGCATGTTAAATCACTCAGTTGTGTCCAACTGCCTGTGACCCTATGGACTGTAGCTCAGCAGGCTGTTCTGTCCATGGAATTCTCCACGCAGGAATAATGGAGTGGGTTGCTATGCCCTCCTCCAGGGGATCTTCCCAACCCAAGGATCGAACCCATGTCTTTTATGTCTCCTGCATTGGCAGCTGGGTTTTCTACCATAAGTACTGCCCGGAAAGCCAAGGGCTTCCCTGGTGGCTCAGATAGTAAAGAATCTGCCTGCAATGCAAGAGACCCAGGTTCGATTCCTGGGGGAAAATCCCCTGGAGTAGGAAATGGCACCCCACTCCAGTATACTTGCCTGGAGAATTCCATGGACTTAGAAGAGCCTGGTGGGCTACAGTCCATAGGTTGCAGAGTCAGACACGACTGAGCAACTAACATCCCTGACGATCTTTGATGTCAAATCAGGCTCAAGAGTGGCCCTGCCCTCACTCTACTTATGATAGTGTCATTGTTCCAGGTAAGGAATTGCTGATTTTTTGCTCTTGATGATGGGCCATCCACTTGGAGGAACTGTGTTCTGCCAGCTTCCTCTGAGACATCCAAGACACAAATATAATCCCCTGGTCTCTCCTTTGGCCCTGTTTGATCTCCACTGCATTTCCTCATAGATTGTGGTTCAAGGTTATAGATGTTTCTTTTTTTTGTTAAAGATGGAATTTATATGTCTGACTTCTGTTCTCTTTGTTGCTTTGAGGATATTTCCAAGGCAAGAAGGTACCATAATCTTAACTTTACTCTGATGTTTAAAAACTGGGAGTCCATACCACATCATCCAAAGTTTTACTATTCTACGACCAGGGTCAGCAAACTTTTTCTGTCTAGGACTGGACAGTAAATATTTTAGATTTTGCCTCATAGCTACTCCACTCTGCCACTGTAATACAAAAGGAGCCATAGGCAGTATGTAAACAAATGAGCATAGCTATGTCCCAATAAAACTTTATGGACAACCATAGAATACAGCAGAGAAGACGTGATGTGACTTTCAGGGTTAGGTTATGAAAGGTATTCAGTTTCTAACTTGTTTTCTGGAACACTGAGCCACTGAGTAAGCATGTGAGTTGCCATGGAGGAGAGGATCCAAACACCTTAATGAGATATTATACACGGAGACTCACATCCCTAAATGTTTCTCTAGTGTTGTATGCTCTATTACTGTCCTCTATAGAAATGTGACTGGAACAACTGAGGAACTGAATTTAAAATTTTAGTTTATTTTAATTAAACATAACAAAACATATCATTAATAGTTTTTATACTGATTGCATGTTGAAATGATAATAGTTTTGATATATTGAGTTAAGTAAAATATATGATTAATTTTACTTGTTTATTTTTCCCTTTTTAATGTAGTTACTAGAAATTTCTTAATTAATTATGGCTCACATTATATATCCAGCATTTTCCCTGGTGGCTCAAAGGTTAAAGCGTCTGCCTCCAAGGCGAGAAACCCGGGTTCGATCCCTGGGTCGGGAAGATCCCCTGGAGAAGGAAATGGCAACCCACTCCAGTATTCTTGCCTGGAGAATCCCATGGACAGAGGAGCTTGGTAGGCTACAGTCCACAGGGTCACAAAGAGTCGGACACGACTGAGTGACTTCACTTCACTGTCTCCAAAACCAGAACTGGGGAACTTGGGCAATTGTCTTCCACCTGTCTACGTCAGCCACAGGAACCAGGTGACCTTCCATGGGCCTTCCAGGGTTCTGTTCTGCACCCAAGTTTAGCATGGACTTAAACTTCCCAGGGGATGCTGCTGGAAATTGAAGAACATAATAGAACATAAAAAAATCCAGGGACTTCCCTGGTGGTCCAGTGGTTAAGAATTCTCCTGCCACTGCAGGGTACACAGGTTCAATCCTTAGTCTGGGAAGATCCCACATGCCTCCAGGCATGTGGATCTAAGCACCTATGCCACAGCACTGGGGCTGCACTCTAGAACTTATGCTCTGCAACAGAGAAGTCACTGAAATGAAAAACCCACACACGGAAACAAAGAGTAGCCCCTGCTTGCCACAACTAGAGAAAGCCCAAGTGCAGCAATGAAGACCCAAAGTAATTAATTAATTAAATAAAAGAAACTCAGAACTTCTTTGGCTGATGTCCATTGCTCCTTTGGGGCACAATGGCATTTTATAAAGATTTTAGTTATACAACCTTGCTTTAAATAGCAGTAAGGCTCATTCTTAGCTGTATGATCTTAGGTGTGCTTCTGAGCCTCTCTGAACATCAGATTCTTCACATTAAAAAACAAAAACAAAAAAGATTTATTGTGAATGTGTTTAACCCATTCTACTAAATCTGTGAGAGTTTTTTTTTTTTCCTATTCACTGCATATTTATTAAGAATCTACCATGTCTTGAGTGGGGTTTCCTTGGTGGCTCAGTGGTAAAGAACCCACCAACCAATGAAGGAGATGCAGGAGATACAGGTTCAATCCCTAGGTCGGGATAAACCCCTGGAGAAAGAAATGGCAACCCACTCCAGTATTCTTGCCTGAGAAATCCCATGGACAGAGGAGCCTGCCAGGCTACAGTCCATGGGGTAGTAAGGGGTCAGACGTGACTGAGCAACTGATCAAAATCTGTGAGTTTTCTGAAGATGTAATGTGATCCCTGCCTGGCAGAGCTGTTTCGAGGATGAGGGATCAGGGTGTAAGTGGTCCACGATCTAATGCTAAGTAAACAAATAAACCATACTCACCACCTAAGAGTTCTGAAGAGGTCAGAAGGACAAGCCCTAGCGAAGTCAGCAGTGACTAAAGAGTTTATATCTCTGTATGTGTATACGTGTGTATGTGTGTGTGTGTATACGTGTGTGTTGCTTGGGGGGTAGGGATGCAGAAGACAATCAGTAAGTAAATAAATAAGTACTAACTCAGGACGGGATGAGAACCTCGAGGAAATATAAAGTCAGGCAAGTAGCCCAACTGGCTGGGGAAGGCTTCTCCACTCAGGGACCCTCTCCTGCCGAGGGCACACAGCACGTTTCCTCTCTATCATGTGCTTGGCCTCCAAGGATATAACCTTTGGACAAAAACCTGGCCTTTGACACTGCCTCATTTTACTTTTGCTGTTATCTGCTGGCCTTTTTTTTCTTTTTACTCCAAAACCTGACCGTCTAACCAGAATCACCAGAGTAGCACAGTTTTCTAAGAAACCAGTTTGATTGATGACCATTGTCCTAAAATCAATCCTTCTAAAATCAGTTTTCACAGAGGCAACTTGTTCAGGTGTCTACGTATCATATGATAACACTCACATGCTTTTTAAAAATTTTTTAATTAACTGATTAATTTTTGGCTGTGCTGGGTCTTTGTTGCTGCCTGTCGGCTTTCTAGTTGTGGCAAATGGGGCTTCTCACTGAGGGGCCTTCTCTTGTGGTGCACAGGCTCTAGGCACTCAGGCTTCCGTAGTTGTAACTGACAGGTTTGGGAGTTACGGCCCATGGGCTTTGCTGCCCTGAGGCATGTGGGATCTTCTTGGACCAGAGATTGAACCCATGTCCCCTACACTGGCAGGCAAATTCTTATCTACTGGACCACAAAGGAAGCCCCTCACCTATTTTTTAAAATGCATTTAACATTTAGAGCATTGTGAAGTTTTGTATTTTTCTAATCTTTCAGTCACTTGCTGAAGGTATTTCTGTCTTATTTTCATGTTTCTAATAAGCATGTATGGGACTTCCCTGATAGCTCAGTTGGTAAAGCATCTGCCAGCAATACAGGAGACCCCAGTTCAATTCCTGGGTTGGGAAGATTCCCTGGAGAAGGGAAAAAGCTACCCACTCCAGTATTCTAGCCTGGAGGACTCCATGGACTGTATAGTATGTATGCAGTCATTCACATATGATTTACCAAACTGACCCCTTTTGAGATTTCTTGCCTCTGTCTTACATCTTTCTTTGTCTTTTCATATCGATGTGTCTCTCCAGGTTTCCTAATACAGATTAGCTCCAGATGTGTTAAATGCAATTAATGTGGGGTTACTGTTGAAACTGAGACAAACTATTCCATAGAAAGCTTCCTAGAAGAAATTTTTTATAAAGTGCTAGAACATAATAAAAGTTGCAAAACAAAATGATACCTGCATAGGTGTGCTACACAAGTTCACATCATACCCATTTGGCTTTAACACTTTGGAGAGTTAAACTGGCAGAACCCACACGTGTGGGCAGAGACCAGACTACAGGTTTCCTTACTCCAAGCTCAGTGCTTCAATTAAGCACTCTAGATTGTCCCTGAACTTCCCTGGTGGCTCAAATGGAAAAGAATCTGCCTGCAATGCAGGAGACATGGATTTGATCCTTGAGTTGAGAAGATCCCCTGGAAAAGGGAACGGCTACCCCCTGCAGATTGTCCCTATCAGTAAATTCGAAAATGTGCTAATTATGCTGCTGATTAGTTAAATAAGACATGGTCCATCTACCACTTGCTGAAACACAATCTTACTTGAGCTTCCAAAATGTCATTTCTTACTAACATTAAAACTTTAAGGAGGAGGAAACGTGGTCAAAGAGATAAGCAAATTATGTAAAGCAGAGTGTATAAACTTAGCCCAGTGATGGAAAAAAAGAAAAGCTGACATCAAGAAATAGCTGAACAAAGTAACAAAGAACATTTAAGCCAGTGGTTCTCAGACAGGGGTGAATTTTACCCTTGTGGCATTTCTAGAAACTTCCAGAGTCATGATTTATTGTCACTCTGAGTAGAGGGTGCCACTGGGTAGAGACCACAGATGCTGCTAAATGGCCTACAATGCACAGGACAGCCCCTCACAACACAAGAAAGAGCTAACTGGCCCCAAATGTCCATAGTTGCTAAGGCCAAGAAACCCTGTTTTAAGGGCCACTTGTTTAGTTAGGGAGGTAAAAATGGGATATACTCTGAAGACTAACAACACACATCTTTTTTTTTTAATTGGAGGCTAATTACTTTACAATATTGTAGTGGTTTTTCCCATGCATTGACATGAATCAGCCACGGGTGTACATGTGTTCCCCTTCCTGAACCCCCCTCCCACCTCCCTCCCCACCCCATCCCTCAGGGTCATCCCAGTGCACCAGCCCTGAGCACCCTATCTCATGTGTCGAACCTGGACTGGCGATCTATTTCACATATGATAATATACATGTTTCAATGCTATTCTCTCAAATCATCCCACCTTCACCTTCTCATACAGAGTCCAAAAGTCTGTTCTTTACATCTGTGTCTCTTTTGCTGTCTTGCATATAGGGTCATCGTTGTTACCATCTTTCTAAATTCCATATATATGGGTTAATATACTGTATTGGTGTTTTTCTTTCTTTTGGACTTACTTCACTCTGTATAATAGGCTCCAGTTTCATCCACCTCACTAGAACTGATTCAATGCATTCTTTTTAATAGTTGAGTAATACTCCATTGTGTATATGTACCACAGCTTTTTTATCCATTCGTCTGTCTATGGACATCTAGATTGCTTCCATGTCCTAGCTGTTGTAAATAGTGCTGCGATGAACATTGGGTTACATATGTTTCTTTCAATTCTGGTTTCCTCGGTGTGTTTGCCCAGCAGAAGGGATTACTGGGTCATAAGGCAGTTCTACTTCCAGTTTTTAAAGGAATCTCCACACTGTTCTGCATAATGGCTGTACTAGTTTGCATTCCCACCAACAGTGTAAGAGGGTCCCCTTTTCTCCACACCTTCTCCAGCATTTATTGTTTACAGACTTTTTGATAGCAGCCATTCCGACAGGCATGAGATGGTACCTCATTCTGGTTTTGATTTGCATTTCTCTAATAATGAGTGATGCTGAGCATCTTTTCATGTGTTTGTTAGCCATCCGTATGTCTTCTTTGGAGAAATGTCTGTTTAGTTCTTTGGCCCAGTTTTAACAACACACGTCTTGAAGGGAATAGTTTCCTCTGTGAAATCTTTTCCCCTTCACATGTTTAGCTGTTTATAGCCCAGTTCCTATTTCAGAAAGAATCCACTTTCTTATATTCATTCTGTCGGCCTGCAGTCTTGGGTGAAGTTCTGTTTTGCTTGCCTGTTTTCTCTGGCACGATCCCCTCTCCACCAGCTCTCTTTATGAGCTTGACTCTCACTCTTAGTGAAGAGATAGGCCATTATTGCCTCAAGTTTTGTCCCTGCTCCCAGCGCATTGCCTGGGCGAGGCTCCCAGGTCAGGCAGAGCAGCAGGGGTCTCTGGCTCAATCTACTCCCTTCCAGGCCAAGGTCAGCCCAGGAACCATCGAGGCAGGGGAGGGTTTTCTGTCCGTTTCCATCCTTCTCTCAACACCGTACTCCCCAACGTCTCTTCCGTCTTTTCTCACTCCTCTTTCAGACAGTGAGTGGAATCCTTATCCTGGCTGCCTGACGAGCCTGCCCCACCTGGCATCCCTACTAAAGCATATATTCTTTCACTTTTCCCCTTGAACCCCATTCTCAGATAAGGTCACTCAGGGAAGAAGTTACTGCTTGTGTGTGCTCAGTCATGTTCCACTCTTGCGACCCCATGGACTGTAGCCCACCAGGCTCCTCTGTCCACAGAATTCTTCAAGCAAGAATACTGGACTGAGTTGCCATCCCTTTGCCAGTGGATCTTCCCAACCCAGGGATTGAACCTGCATCTACTGCGTTTCTTGCTCTGGCAGGCAAATTCTTAATCACTGAGCCACGTGGGAAGCAGCAAGAAGTGGTTACTGACTGGTGATTAATGTCTGGCCCCTTCCACGCAAAGCTGCCTTCTCACAAAGGGCTTTGTTTTGGTTCAGGGGGTAAAAGGCTAATGGGGGTTTATCAGACATGCTCATACAAAGTCCTTTCCCATCCTTCATCTCACTGGCTCTCAGATCTCTTCTCTAACTCTGAGAGAGCAAGGCATTTATAAGGGAGAAAAGGAGATGGGGAAAAGCGTTCAGAGCTCCAGGTGACCCAGTTGGCTGCTGGTGGTACCTGTTTGAACAAGGGCTGCAGACCCCAAGCCTGGTCTCTTCAGCAGAGAGACACCTGTGTGGAGGGGTCAGGAAGGGGTGGGAGAGTAGAACCCTTGCAGGACCCACCCAGGCTCCTCCTTACAAGCACAGTATCTCCTAAGCAGACACCAAAAGGCAGCCAGCCCAGCAACCCAGAAGGGGAATCCAGGCTCCGCTTCATGGGGCGGGGCGGTGGTGGGGGGTGGGTGCTGCTCCTGTGTCCTGGCCCTCAGAGCTGCATTGCTGTTGTTTAGTCACTAAGTCCTGTCCAACTCTTTGCGACCCCATGGACTACAGCATACCAGGCTTCCCTACCCTTCATGTCTCCCAGAGTTTGCTCAAACTCATGTCCATTGAGTTGATGATGCCACCCAACTATCTCATCCTCTGTCATCCCCTTCTCCTCCTGCCTTCAATCTTTCCCAGCATCAGGGTCTTTTCCAGTGAGTCAGCTCTTCGCATCAGGTGGCCAAAGTACTGAAACTTCAGCACCAGTCCTTTCAATGAATATTCAGGGTTGATTTCTTTAGGATTTACTGGTTTGATCTCCTTGCAGCTCAAGGGACTCTCAGAATCTTTTCCAGAGCTGCATGGTTTGGTGCAATTCAGGGTCCTGAACCCCTCTTCCTTGTTGGACCCTGACAGAATCGTGCAGTTAGCATCCTTCTTTCTTATGAGGAACAATTCTCAGCAGATGCTCACTCCTTCAGAAAGACCCAGTGAGCTTTCACATGTTTGATGTCTGAATTTCCTCTTACTCTGTTCTGGCCAGGGAGGAGGACCCCAGATCAAATGGCTCACATTCCTCTTCTGAGTTCTCACTCAGTTTTCTTGCCTCACTAAAGTAAGGGTAATTATTTAAAAAAAAAAAATGGTAAAACAAAACTTTGAAATTCATTGTTGGGAAAAATGCAAATCTTTTAAGAAATCTCCTGGAGATCCCTTAGGAGCCCTCAGTCTAGAAGGGAAACAAAAGTCACAATTATTTAAGTAAGGCCTGAAAAATGTTATAATTGATATATGCCTGCAAGGTGGTGGATACCCAGAGGAGGGAGCGAACACCTAGGCAGGGTGGCAGGGTCGTAGGGACACCTTCCCAGAACAGTGTCATCTGCTATCATTATCAAGTAATAACAGCATCCTCAGGTGAGAAACTTTGGCCTGTTTCAAAGGCACCCCTACTTCAGTAGGTGGTTTTATTTACCAATATACAAACTCCAAATATCAGTATTCTTGGCACACTGCATTGCTTTACTAGAAAAATCAAAGTTTTGAAATGATTTCCCATGTAATTCAAAAGGTAAAATATAATTAAGAAAAATGTAAACTTTTCTGTTGTTGTTTTTGTCCAAATTATGTTCCGTCTATGCTTTTCTAGCCTGTTGAATTTTGCCCTGGATTGAATTTCATCTGATTCATGATTAAGATCCTGGCCACAACTGCCTGCATGCCATCGTGTTTCTCCTTAACAATCATAAGCAAGTTACCTTATCTCACAGCTGCAGCAAAATAGGACAGCGATTACCTAACACATCCTGACAAATGATATAACAAGTATTGAGGGCCTTGCCTTGATGTTATCACTGCTGTGCTGATCTCATTTTATTACTCTCTCTGGCTAAACAGCCTTAACCTAGTTGTCTGCTTCCTGCCCTTTGTCTTGAAACTCCCACAGGGATCTGACCATACCTAGTCCAAATTTTTTGCTTTGTTTTCACAGGACATTTATGTGTTACAAACAACTTTTCCTTTTTTAACTAAATCAAGTGGCAAAGCTCCTGAAGGTGCACTGGTTTGGTATGTTCTCCATCCAGATGCATCCATGATGCATCTCCATTGAAGGCATTATGCAGATTATGATCAATGATGCATTGTCCTTTCAAATTAGAAGTGGAACCAGACACACCAACTCTAGATAGAGCCTGCTCCCTCTAGCGCTCCACACTAAGCTCTCCTGAGGCGTCTGTGACCACTAGTATACAAAGCAATCTCTCTGGAAGTGCAGGGGAAGCAGAGCCTACTATAATCTAAGGAAATGCCAGAAAACTGGAAAGAGAGGCAGGAAGCCTGGTGTGCTGCAGTCCCTGGGGTTGCAGAGAGTCGGACACAACTTGGCAACTGAACGACGACAACAGCAGAGGATCTTTAAGCCTGGGTAGAATTTCAAAAAGTCTAGAACAGGAAAAAAGCCATCCAAGGAAATAGGACCACCTCTGGCAAGATGCTGTGGTAGAGAAGGACCTACTTAAGAAAGAGTCATTCAGTGTGGCTAGAGATCAAGTCTCTGCGAAAAGGGCAGAAATGGAGGTAAGGCTATGTAGTTGGGTCTGAGTCAGGTCATGCAGGACATTAGATAACAAGCTGGGCAAAGATTTTATTCTCAATGGATTCCAGTGATAAAAGTGAAAGGTTTTGAAACTTGAATTAGGACATCAGCTTCAGAGAGGAAGAAGAGGGGGAAAGAAACTATGTAGTCATCAAACTGATTAGACTAAAGTCAGGTTGGATATGGCAAACAAGGGATGAAAGGCTGGTAAGAAGAAGAAGAAAGCCAAAGATTAGACCATGTATATCAAAATATCCTCCCTGTGAAAGGTTCAAAGGAGGCACCCAACAAATATTCATTGAAGCTGATGGTTCCAGAATTTGGAGTATGAAGAGCCAGTGATGATGATACTCACTGGGATCAGAAAGAGAAAACTTAGGCATTGAGAAGGAAATGATGGGTTAAGTCAGCAGGTGAGGTACTTAAAAGACCTCTAGGTGGGAATGGCTAACTGGCATTGGATATATAAATCTGGAGCTCAGGAGGGAGATTTGGGATAAAGATAGAATCATCAATGTTGAAAACACAGGTGAACGAACAATATAAATTATATCTTCCGAGAAGCATGTATAGAAGGAAACAGAGGGCAGGAGGGATCTCCAGGGAACATCAATGTTTGTGGGATGGCATGCTTTGCGAAGGCATCATTATGCCCACCATTTTCCCCATGGTATCTCCAGAGCCTGGGGCGGTCCTGGCAAAGGAACAGATGCTCAATAAACATTTGTCGAGCAGTGGAATGGCTGAATTCAAGGAGCAGGTAGTCTGCACTTCATCAGAGGAATGGAGAGGGATGGGACAGAAATGAGATCTTACCTTTGCTGAGCATCAGCTCTCTACCAAGATACTGGCTTTACTTGTGGTTTCTCCTTTAAGAGAATGAAGCGATATCATGTAAAGCTTTACAAAGCTTCAGAGTTAAGTTTTGTAGTGACCTCAGCTATCACAGTGTCTGCAACTCCCATTGAGCTTTCCCTATCTGTAACATTTTTGTGTTTACTACTCACTTAGAGTCAAGATGGGGTTGAGGGCTTCTCTGGTGGCTCAGATGGTAAAGAATCTGCTTGCAATGCGGGAGACCTGAATTCAGTCTCTGGGTTAGGAAGATTCCATGGAGGAGGGCATGGCAACCCACTCCAGTNAAGTTTTGTAGTGACCTCAGCTATCACAGTGTCTGCAACTCCCATTGAGCTTTCCCTATCTGCAACATTTTTGTGTTTACTACTCACTTAGAGTCAAGATGGGGTTGAGGGCTTCTCTGGTGGCTCAGATGGTAAAGAATCTGCTTGCAATGCGGGAGACCTGAATTCAGTCTCTGGGTTAGGAAGATTCCATGGAGGAGGGCATGGCAACCCACTCCAGTATTCTTGCCTGGGAAACCTCATGGACAAAGGAGCCTGGTGGGCTACAGTCCATGGAGTCGCAAAGAGTCGGATATGACTGAGTGACTAAACACAGCACAGCAAGGAATCGAGGCAAAACAAAAGTCCTTTGAGCTTGGAACATTCTTTTTTTAGGAGTAATTTTTTATTAAGTTATAATCAGTATAATTATATTAGTTTCAGGTACACATTAGGGTCTTTTCCATTGAGTCAGCTCTTCATATCAGGTTGCCAAAGTGTTGGAGCTTCAGCTTCAGCATCAGTCCTTCCAAGGAATACTCAAGACTGATTTCCTTTAGGATTGACTGGATCTCCTTGCAGTCTAAAGAACTCTCAAGAGTCTTCTCCAACACCACAGTTCAAAAGCATCAGTTCTTTGACACTCAGCCTCTTTATGGTCCAACTTTCACATTCATACATGACTACTGGAAAAATCATAGCTTTGACTAGACAGACCTTTGTCAACAAAGTAATGCCTTTACTTTTCAATATGCTGTCTAGGTTTGTCATAGCTTTCCTTCCAAGGAGCAAGCACGTATCTTTTAATTTTCATAGCTGCAGTCACCATCCACAGTGATTGTGGAGCCCCAAAAATAGTCTTTCACTGTTTCCGTTGTTTCCCCATCTATATGCTATGAAGTTATGGGATCAGATGCCATGATTTTAGTGTTTTGAGCATTGCGTTTTAAGCCAGCTTTTTCACTCCTCTTTCACCTTCATCAAGAGGCCTTTAAGGCCTCTTTGCTCTCTGTCAAAGGGCAGTGTTATCTGCATATCTGAGGTTATTGATATTTCTCCTAGCAATCTTGATTCCAGCTTGTACTTCATCCAGCCTGGCATTTTGCATGATGCACTCTGCATATAAACTAAATAGACAGGGTGACAATCTTCAGCCTTGATGTATTCCTTTCCCAATTCTGAACCAGTCTTATTCCATCTTCGATTCTAACTGTTGCTTCTTGACCAGTATACACGTTTTGCAGGAGGCAGGTAAGGTGGTCTGGTATTCCCAACTCTTTGAAAATTTTCCAGTTTGTTGTGAGCCACACAGTCAAAGCCGTTAGCATAGTCAATGAAGCAGAAGTAGATGTTTCTCTGGAATTCTCTTGCTTTTTCTATGATCCAATGGATGTTGGCAATTTGATNCATGATGTACTCTGCATAGAAGTTAAATAAGCAGGGTGACGATAAACAGCCTTGATATACTCCTTTCCTAATTTGGAAACAGTCTGTTGTTCCATGTCCAGTTCTAACTGTTGCTTCCTGACCTGCATACAGGTTTTTAGGAGGCAGGTCAGGTGGTCTGGTATTCCCATCTCTTTCAGAATTTTCCACAGTTTATTGTGATCCACACAATCAAAGGCTTCGGCATAGTCAGTAAAGCAGAAATAGATGTTTTTCTGGAACTCTCTTGCTTTTTCTATGATCCAATGGATGTTGGCAATTTGATCTCTGGTTCCTCTGCCTTTTCTAAATCCAGCTTGAACATCTGGAAGTTCACAGTTCATGTACTGTTGAAGCCTGGCTTGGAGAATTTTGAGCATTACTTTGCTAGGGTGCGAGATGAGTGTAATTGTGTGGTAGTTTGAACATTCTTTTGCATTGCCTTTCTTTGGGAATGGAATGAAAACTGACCTTTTCCAGTGCTGTGGCCACTGCATATTTCCAAATTTGTCGGCAAATTTTCTGGCATATTGTTTCTAATAAGAAAGAACAAGAAGTCACAGCTTTAATTATCATTTTTCTTCTTACACTGAGGATAAAAAATTACTTTATAGCATTTAATAGCCACAGTTCTTTGAGTAGTTACTGCTTTTGAAGGCAGAAGACTCAATCAAAACAATGTCCCTTTTAACCTTAAAAAATTCAATCAAACTTTGCATGCTTCAGAATTCCCCTTTCTTTTTTATGTATAAGTGTGAATTATGGGTGCGTGTGTTTCTGTTTGGGGAAATTTTGCAAACCACTATGTGAAAGCACAGACTTTGGAGCCAATCTACCCAAGTTTTGAATTTTGGCTCTGGAACTTAACTAGCTGTGTAATTTGGCCTCCATTTCCTCTTTGATAACATAGGCATAATAGACACATGAAAACAAACAACAAAAAAAGAAGTACTGTGCCTACTAAAATCGATGCTTAGTGAAAAATGCATGCTAAACTGATTTTTAGATTTTTCATTTATATTTTATTTGCCATCAATAAAATTAGTGCTATTGAGGCATATAAAAATTATAAATGGGATTATTAAAAATAGATACTGGATTTGGGAAATATGCACATTTTGATGTATCACCAAATAAATAAAACCTTGTAATCTGTTATAAAAAAAAAAGAAAAGAAAATCTGCCACAGTCAAAACAAAACAAAAATAATAATACTTACCTTATGAGGCTACTCTGAGGACTAGAGGTGAAGTACTCAGAACGATGTTTCACACCTACTAAGTTCCTTAGAAATGTTATTCTAATACTTTCCACAGTGGTTTAAGAGGTAAGAGTGTTCTTGATTCTCAGGATAGTAAAGAATATGCTAATACAATATTGAGTTTTATTTCTTTGTAAATATTCATCCCAGCATAATAAAACATAATGACTCGTTTGTTTGTTTGTTTTCCAGAAAAATTAGTGACAAAGTCTAAGAGAACTCTGCACAAAGAAACACCATCCTAGTAGTGTGGGAGGCGTGGGAGCCCACAAAGCTACTAACGACAGAAGAGAAGACTTCTGAGATCAAGCTTCTGTGCTTAAAAATATGTAACCCACTTCGGTCTCATGAAAGACCTCTATATCCCTGGTGGAATCATTGGACTCACTCTTGTAAACAGACTTCTTTTTAAACTTAAAAAAATATGTTAAACTTAAGTAAAATGTTTAAAGTGAGCTTTTTACTTTCTAAACTAACATAAAAAACACCTATTGAAGTAAAATGCGAATTTTATATGATAAAAATACCTTTGATGGAATATTTTAATTAAGGAGCCTTGGAAATTAGCTCCATGTATGTATCAGTTGTGAATCTAAGTCTAAAATGTGTTTGCCAGGAAATGAGTTTAGTGAGCAGTTGTCAGAAATTAAATTTCTTTCAGGATCAATAATTCTTTCTATAGATTTTTTTTTCAAGTTTTGTTCACCTTAAGGTAATTTAGACATCAAAAATTTAAACAATGCACACAGATTAAGCTTTAAGGAAAAACCTACAATATTTTCTTACAGAGGTTATAGGAAATATGGTATAATTTCAAAGTCAAGACTTCGTAACATGGTGAGATCTCTCTTAACACTGTGGTTAATTTTTGTCCTTATCTAGCCTTATCCATGAAAATTTAGAAGACAGAAGTTTTATCTTTAGTTAGCCAAGTACTGAGCTAAGTATTATAACTTTGTGTTAAGGCCTGACCTGTGTTTCCCTGCCCCATTATCACCCCCTTCATCCCACATTAATTCATATATTGAAGCCCTAACCTCACTGCAACTGTATTTGGAAACAGGGCATTTAGAGAGGTTATTAACGTTAACTGAGGCCACATCATAGGGCTCCAATCCAATAGGACTGGTGTCCTTGTAAGGAAGGGGTGCCGGGAGTGTGCATACACAGAGAAAGACCACACGAGGACACAGCAAGCAGATAGCAGTCTGCACAGCAAGGAGAGAGGTCGCACGGAAACCAGCCTGCCATCACCGTAACCTTGGGTTTCCCAATCATCAGAATTATGGAAAAATAAATTCCTATTGCATGTTACCCAGTTGGCAGCATCTTATGACAACCTGAGCTGACTAAGTACACTTTGGTTCAGGTATAAGCAAGTCAGAACCTTATTTCTGATTCATGGAATAGTTGGATTTAGGCTACCCAGAGTTGAAATGACAGTTCTGTCCCATGAGCCATCTAGCAAACCAGGATCCCTCCATGTTGACATTCCAGCATCACTTGGAAATTAAATTATGTCTGCATTTTAAGCCGCAGGATGAAGGAAGACAGAGAAGACACAGTTTCTCCATTTAAGTCTTTGTGCTCATATCTTGCTGATCATCATTTAATCCTATGGACACATTCAAACTGCAAGTGAGGCTGAAAAATATAGACACCATGCGCCCAACTAAAGAGCAAGGCTTCTACTGTTGAACAAAAGAGGGGCAAGCAGCAGTCTCTACAACAAGGAGTTGATGGTGGTGTGAATGTGGCCTCGGCCCTTCCTATCCCTTCCCTTACACAGCTCCACAGCCCACTAGCTCACCGTGTTCTGGTAGACTTCCTTGAAGCTTTATAAAAAAATACATTGTCAGACAGAGAGTAAATAAATCCACCTGCTAAATCTGACTTTCCCTAAAGCCCAACATAAAACACACAAACACCCTTTCCCGATGTCCTGTAGCGGCTAACCTCATTGTGCTGTCCCTGGGGTCCTCCTCACTCCATGGCAGAATCTCCCTTACTAGCCTCTACCAAGCAAACCTCCTCTGGACTTTCAGGGAAGCTTCACTTTTTCTCCATAGGAGTTGATCTGGTCATCTCGTTGTCTTCTGGGCTTGTCACTCTTGCCCTGCAGAAAATGCAAAATATTAACTCAGGAATCATATTGTCCCATGTCTGAGCAATGGAGGGTGTACATGAGGCTTTCAAGAGTAGGAACTGGGGTGACCTTTAACACATCTCAGGAGTGTCCATGACACACTGAATCCTGTGAGGTTCACTAGTTTGTTCTCTGCTCCCCCACCCCACTCACATACAGAGACCTCTTCCAAGGGAAAAACTGAATTCTCAGAAACTAAGCAGCCTAAAACAGAGTTCAGAACTCAAGTGCTTCTTGCAAGAAACACACAGATGAGTGAAGCGGGCTAGACGGGGGTTGTGAAAAGCATACTGTCCTAGCAGGACAGCCAACACTCACTCCAGTGGATTTTGATCACATGGGACCAATGTTCCTTCTCCTGATTTTGTGTATATAAAGGAAGCCGGAAATTAGTCATTTTTTAGAGGACAAGTCAAGATTTTCAAAATATTGACACAGAATTTAAAAATGTAAGCATTGCACAACAAACTACTGGGTTGGATCCAATTTAAATGCAGCCCAGGAGCCTCCTCTGAAACTCTTTAGTGAGCACTGAAGGGAGGAAACCTTCCCTAGCTGGCCTGACAGCTCCACGTAGTCACAGAGCATTAGTGATGCAGCAGGCTGCTGTCACTGAGCTCGGGAGAGCTGGTAGCAGTCTCTTCAACAGGGAGCTGCTGGTGGTGTGAACCTGGCTTCCAGCATTATCTTCCAGAGCCATATGCTTCTTCCTTTAATTCTTTTTTTTTAAAGTATACCCACTTGGGTGCACAGTATTAGGGCAGGGACTCATTTCTAGCGGTACATTTCTTGTGGGTAGTGCTCCTTGAGCTTCCAAGACCCTAGCAGAAGCACTGGACTTAGCACCTGCTAGTGCCTAATTCAATTATTAAGCAGGATGCTACTGTCCTCCTCTGCCTGTGTCGAGGGAGGGGCCAGTCTCCCCTTCTAAGGAGCTCAGATCATCACAAGGGGAAAGTCACCCTGGGCAGCACCAAGTGCACAGCGTGCTGTCTGTCCCAGGAGCACCTTTTGCCTCCTGCTATGGTTTTCACCTTCCCCTAGGCTGTGCCTTGGTACTCCTATTTCTGGATGTGCCCTAGAAGGCACGAGAAATTATGTGTTCAGCTTTCTTCTAAGGCAATGGGAAGCAATGGATGGGTTTAAGGAGGAGAGTGACATAAACAAATATGAATCTGGAAACCGTCGATCTGGGAAGGCCAGACATTGGAGTCAGGGAGGCCAGTTAAGGAGGCTGGTGGCAGAACAGGCATGGAGACACTGCCGTAGGCAAGTGGCAGCAGCAAAGGAGAGAAGAAGGCAGAGGCAAGGACCATGTGGAGACAGAATCTAAAATTTTTGCAACTGTTATTAAAAATGAGACCCAGATTTCAAGCCTGGGTGACTGGAAGGATGGTTGTCACAGAAACAAACCAAATTATTAGCACTATGTATTTGTTTGCTTATTCAATTTATATATATATATATTTTTTCTTTCTTTAAAAATAACTTTCAGGGCTGTCAACTGATACTAACAACATTTGTGATTTTTTTGTCCTGCTGGAATCCAAGGACTTTTTGTAAGCACTATCTCATTAATCCTCTTGAAAGCTTTGTGAGGTGAGTGGCAGTGGTTTGAAAAGCCAAATATACAGACGTTTGTTTTTAAAAAAAAAATATTCTTGACTGTCTCTCACATTCTCACTAAGAATTTTAGACTCTCAATAGCAATTAGTAGAGATCAGGCTTGGCGTGTACTGTGTTCCCAATTATTATCAATAGATTCTAATTGAGAACATGTGTTTGTTTCAGCTGGGGTTATTGTCTGGCTGATCACAATGGAGAGTCTGAAAGACAGCATCTGGCAGAGTTATTTTCTGACATCACCTCTCAGTCCTGACTTCCATCATAGCTGTTTTCATTTAGTACGTGACCCACCAAGACAGAGGGAGGTCTGCCCCAGAAACTACATCGGCTCCAGTGTCCCTGTGAGCTCACCTATGCAATCTTCACAATGTGCACGAGGCACCAAGAATCATTCCTTAAAGTAGGCACCCGTTCCAGTTATCTATTGCTATGTCACAAATCATCCCAGACCTAGTGGCTTAAATCATTCATCTGCAATTTGGGAAGGGCTTGGAAGGCATGCTTGTATCCATTCCATGCAGTGTTAGCTGGGTTGGTTGGCTGGCGATGGATGGTTCACTTCCAAAATGACTCTCTCACATGGCTGGAGGTCCTGGCTGTCAGATGGGAGCTCAGCTGGGGCTCTTGGCTGTGGGCCTCAGTTTGTCCTCCTCTTGGTCTCTTTATGGGCGTTTGGCTTGGGCTTCCTCACAGTAAAAGCACTCGATTTGAAAAGTAAGAGTTTAAGAGATAGAAAGTGGAAGCCACCAGTCTCTCAAGACTGACACCTGGAAGTTGTCATAGAGTCACTACCCATTGTATTTTATTGGCCAAAAATGTCACAGAGCCTGCCCAGATTCAGGAGGAGACAGGGACTACACGTTCGCGTGGAAGAGTAACAGAGACTGCGTGGCCAAAATTAGTCTCTCGTAGTGCAGATTATATTAAAAATTTTGGAGGAAGAATGGTTTAGTTTGGCATCTCTGATTCAAGACTGATATATTAAATTGCACCAATGGCTAATAATTCTGGATTCCAAATACATATTTTTCTTAGTCTCCATAAAACTTTTCCACATGCTGACTCTATCATTTGTCTCTGACCCTTATTTCTCCTCAAGTTCCAGGATCTTTTAAGGGCTTCCCCCATAGCTCAGTTGGTAAAGAATCTGCCTGCAATGTAGGAGACCCTGGTTCAATTCCTGGGTCAGGAAGATCCCCTGGAGAAGTGATAGGCTACTCACTCTAGTATTGTTGGGCTTCCCTCGTATCTCAGATGGTAAAGAATCCATCTGCAATGATGGAGACCTGGGTTCGATCCCTGGGTTGGGAAGATACCCTGGAGAAGGGAAAGGCCACTCACTGCAATATTCTGGCCTGAAGAATTCCATGGACTGTACAGTCCATGGGGTCACAAAGAATCCAACAGAACTGAGTGACTTTCACTTTCTTTTCCAGGCTCTTTTACTTCTGTTGTATAATATACAACAGAATGTGCCAACTCCTGCAACCTATCTACTAATTCTTCTCGAAAATTCTCTTGAGCTTCCAAATGAAAGTGCCTCTCCTGCGTGTCTTCACAGCTTTTGGTTGCATCTTAGGAAGAGTTATCACAGCACATTGGATCTTAGCTGCTGATCTGACTTCTCCTCTACAGGCAGGCAATCTCTCTTGTTCATTTTGATCTCCCCAGCACAGGAGATTGTTTCTGGACAGTCGATACTCAATACATATTTGTTGAATGGTTGATCCACCTTTTGCCCTAAATGTTTACATTCCAGGAAAGTTCTGCCATTATCAATGACTTTCACATGCCATTTAGCACTGTTAGAACTTACCCTAAACTTCTTCATCTCTTAACTGGAGGGACTGGATTTTCTGTGATGTCAAACATGAGAAAATGAAAGGAAATGTCATTCAAGTCCTAGGAGAGGTGGCGATGAAAGAAGCTAGACAAATGAAAGCCTGATCATTTGTGTTAAGATGATTCTTTCCATGATGGGAGACCTGAGTTCGATCCCTGGGTTGGGAAGAGCCCCTGGAGAAGGGAAAGGCTACCTACTCCAGTATTCTGACCTGGAAAATTCCATGGATGGTATAGTCCATGGTCTTGCAAAGAGTTGGACACGACTGAGCAACTTTCACTTTCCATGACAATGGTGTTGACTATATTGAATAGGACATTTCTTCATGGTTTTCTATGTAAAGAGAAGCTGAACAAAGTAGCAGGGACATTAATCTCCATTGGTCCCCTGGACATTTTGAAGCAGGATGTATAAGCCACTCTCCAAATTGATAATCGGTGTCTGATTCCAAACACATGTCACCAATCTTGCCCTTGATGCACTGTAGCAGAACATGATGGGACGTTAGCAGAGCAGCGGGGAATACTGGAAAGAGGAATGGACGTGGGGTCTGCTAACACCATCTTATCAATTGAATTTAAAGTGGATATTAATCTTGTTTAGTGAACACAGGGCCAGATGAACCAGTGAAATCTTGTATTAGAAGCTGTGGGTAAGGCATATCGTCTTCTAGGTCAGGCAGTTAGGAGACACTGATCACTCTGCGAGAGGCCCTTACTCAGCATGACGAGAGCCTGACAGGGAGATTTCACCCTTTAGCACTGATGTCAGGAGGGTTTTTACTTCTATTTCATTTAACCTCAAAAATGTATTGAGCTTTAGGTGGGAGGGGGATTCGGGATTGGGAGCTCGTGTACACCTGTGGTGGATTCATGTCGATGTATGGCAAACCCAATAGAATATTGTAAAGTCAAATTTAAAAATAAATAAATTAATTAATTTAAAAAAATGTATTGAGCTTTAAAGATGCTACTCATGATGCTGAGTGGTATAGGGGCTAGAGAGGAAAATATGACACCATCCCTCACCTCAGGGAGCAGTGGCTGATCCATGAGCATGAGGGTGAGGGTTTAGAAACAAATGGAGTAGTTGGCCCCCGGGATGGGACCAGGAGGGAGGCGGAAGCAGCACTTCTTATCTCTGAGTCCTTGCTTGGGTTACTTAAGTGCTCTAAGCCTCAGTTTACTCATCTTTAAAATGATGTTAAAAGTGAAAGTGAAGTCACTCAGTCGTGTCGGACTCTTTGCGACCCCGTGGAGTGTAACCTGCCAGGCTCCTCTGACCATGGGATTTTCCAGGCAAGAATGCTGGAGTGGGTTGCCATTTCCTTCTCCAGGGGATCTTCCCGACCCAGGGATTGAACCCAGGTCTCCTGCATTGCATATAGGAGATGCTTTACCATCTGAGCCACCAAGGCAATGTTGACTGCAGCAATACCTACCTGCAGAAGATCATGGCAAGAACTAAAATAGAGAAGGTGTGAAGTTATAAGCTCTGCTTCATTGTACCTTCAACACATGTTGAGCACATGGCAGATGGTCAGTGATTGTCTGGTGACTGCGCGTCAAATAAAAGAGCTTAAGCACAGTGCTGAGCCCACCACTGAGAGAAGCTGTAGTCTTAACGACAGTCATGGTGACATCAGAGATAAGTAATAGCAACTGTGGCTGCTGATGGTGAGAGTAATGCTAATACAAGCATTCAGTTTAGTTCAGTCCAGTCTCTCAGTCGTGTCTGACTCTGCGATCCCATGAATCGCAGCACGCCAGGCCTCCCTGGCCATCACCAACTCCCGGAGTTCACCCAAACCAACATCCATTGACATGGTGATGCCATCCAGCCATCTCATCCTCTGTCATCCCCTTCTCCTCCTGCTCCCAATCCCTCCCAGCATCAGAGTCTTTTCCAATGAGTCAACTCTTTGCATGAGGTGGCCAAAGTACTGGAGTTTCAGCTTCAACGTCAGTCCTTCCAGACAACACCCAGGGCTGACCTCCTTCAGAATGGACTGGTTGGATCTCCTTGCAGTCCAAGGGACTCTCAAGAGTCTTCTCCAACACCACAGTTCAAAAGCATCAATTCTTCAGCACTCAGCTTTCTTCACAGTCCAACTCTCACATCCATACATGACCACTGAAAAAACCATAGCCTTGACTAGACGGACCTTAGTCNTAGGCCATTATTGCCTCAAGTTTTGTCCCTGCTCCCAGCGCATTGCCTGGGCGAGGCTCCCAGGTCAGGCAGAGCAGCAGGGGTCTCTGGCTCAATCTACTCCCTTCCAGGCCAAGGTCAGCCCAGGAACCATCGAGGCAGGGGAGGGTTTTCTGTCCGTTTCCATCCTTCTCTCAACACCGTACTCCCCAACGTCTCTTCCGTCTTTTCTCACTCCTCTTTCAGACAGTGAGTGGAATCCTTATCCTGGCTGCCTGACGAGCCTGCCCCACCTGGCATCCCTACTAAAGCATATATTCTTTCACTTTTCCCCTTGAACCCCATTCTCAGATAAGGTCACTCAGGGAAGAAGTTACTGCTTGTGTGTGCTCAGTCATGTTCCACTCTTGCGACCCCATGGACTGTAGCCCACCAGGCTCCTCTGTCCACAGAATTCTTCAAGCAAGAATACTGGACTGAGTTGCCATCCCTTTGCCAGTGGATCTTCCCAACCCAGGGATTGAACCTGCATCTACTGCGTTTCTTGCTCTGGCAGGCAAATTCTTAATCACTGAGCCACCTGGGAAGCAGCAAGAAGTGGTTACTGACTGGTGATTAATGTCTGGCCCCTTCCACGCAAAGCTGCCTTCTCACAAAGGGCTTTGTTTTGGTTCAGGGGGTAAAAGGCTAATGGGGGTTTATCAGACATGCTCATACAAAGTCCTTTCCCATCCTTCATCTCACTGGCTCTCAGATCTCTTCTCTAACTCTGAGAGAGCAAGGCATTTATAAGGGAGAAAAGGAGATGGGGAAAAGCGTTCAGAGCTCCAGGTGACCCAGTTGGCTGCTGGTGGTACCTGTTTGAACAAGGGCTGCAGACCCCAAGCCTGGTCTCTTCAGCAGAGAGACACCTGTGTGGAGGGGTCAGGAAGGGGTGGGAGAGTAGAACCCTTGCAGGACCCACCCAGGCTCCTCCTTACAAGCACAGTATCTCCTAAGCAGACACCAAAAGGCAGCCAGCCCAGCAACCCAGAAGGGGAATCCAGGCTCCGCTTCATGGGGCGGGGCGGTGGTGGGGGGTGGGTGCTGCTCCTGTGTCCTGGCCCTCAGAGCTGCATTGCTGTTGTTTAGTCACTAAGTCCTGTCCAACTCTTTGCGACCCCATGGACTACAGCATACCAGGCTTCCCTACCCTTCATGTCTCCCAGAGTTTGCTCAAACTCATGTCCATTGAGTTGATGATGCCACCCAACTATCTCATCCTCTGTCATCCCCTTCTCCTCCTGCCTTCAATCTTTCCCAGCATCAGGGTCTTTTCCAGTGAGTCAGCTCTTCGCATCAGGTGGCCAAAGTACTGAAACTTCAGCACCAGTCCTTTCAATGAATATTCAGGGTTGATTTCTTTAGGATTTACTGGTTTGATCTCCTTGCAGCTCAAGGGACTCTCAGAATCTTTTCCAGAGCTGCATGGTTTGGTGCAATTCAGGGTCCTGAACCCCTCTTCCTTGTTGGACCCTGACAGAATCGTGCAGTTAGCATCCTTCTTTCTTATGAGGAACAATTCTCAGCAGATGCTCACTCCTTCAGAAAGACCCAGTGAGCTTTCACGTGTTTGATGTCTGAATTTCCTCTTACTCTGTTCTGGCCAGGGAGGAGGACCCCAGATCAAATGGCTCACATTCCTCTTCTGAGTTCTCACTCAGTTTTCTTGCCTCACTAAAGTAAGGGTAATTATTTAAAAAAAAAAAA
>SJYV01038322.1:540220-563528 GCA_006410875.1 Neotragus pygmaeus
CTTTGCTCTCTGTCAAAGGGCAGTGTTATCTGCATATCTGAGGTTATTGATATTTCTCCTAGCAATCTTGATTCCAGCTTGTACTTCATCCAGCCTGGCATTTTGCATGATGCACTCTGCATATAAACTAAATAGACAGGGTGACAATCTTCAGCCTTGATGTATTCCTTTCCCAATTCTGAACCAGTCTTATTCCATCTTCGATTCTAACTGTTGCTTCTTGACCAGTTTACACGTTTTACAGGAGGCAGGTAAGGTGGTCTGGTATTCCCAACTCTTTGAAAATTTTCCAGTTTGTTGTGAGCCACACAGTCAAAGCCGTTAGCATAGTCAATGAAGCAGAAGTAGATGTTTCTCTGGAATTCTCTTGCTTTTTCTATGATCCAATGGATGTTGGCAATTTGATCTCTGGTTCCTCTGCCTTTTCTAAAACCAGCTTGAACATCTGGAAGTTCACAGTTCATGTACTGTTGAAGCCTGGCTTGGAGAATTTTGAGCATTACTTTATTAGTGTGTGAGATGAGTGCAATTGTGCGGTAGTTTGAGCATTCTTTGGCATTGCCTTTCTTTGGGATCAGAATGAAAACTGACCTTTCCCAGTCCTGTGGCCACTGCTGAGTTTTCCAAATTTGCTGGTATATTGAGTGCAGCACTTTCACAGCATCATCTTTTAGGATTTGAAATAGCTCGGCTGGAATTTCATCATCTCCACTAGCTTTCTTTATAGTGATCCTTCCTAAGGTCCATTTGACTTCACACTCCAAGATGTCTGGCTCTAGGTGAGTGACCACACCATCATGGTTATCCGGGTCATTAAGATCTTTTTTGGATAGTTCTTCTGTGTATTCTTGCCACCTCTTCTTAATATCTTCTGCTTCTGTTAAGTCCATACTATTTCTGTCCTTTATTTAAACTGCCCATCTTTGCATAAAATATTCCTTTGGTATCTCTAATTTCTTGAAGAGATCGCTAGTCTTTTCCATTCAACTCTTTTCCTCTATGCCTTTGCATTGTTCACTTAGGAAGACTTTCTTATCTCTTCTTGCTATTCTTTGGAACTCTGCATTCAGATGGATATATCTTTCCTTTTCTCCTTTGCCTTCTGTTTCTCTTCTTTTCTCAGCTATTTGTAAGGCCTCCTCATGCAATCATTTTGCCTTTTTGCCTTTCTTTTCCTTGGGGATGGTTTTGATCACTGCCTCCTGTACAATGTTCTTCATATCTGAAGAAGTTCTTCAGGCACTATGTTTATCAGATCTAATCCCTTGAATCTGTTTGACACTTCCACTGTATAATTGTAAGGGATTTGATTTAGGTCATACCTGAATGGCCTAGTGGTTTTCCATACTTTCTTCAATTTAAGTCTGAATTTGGCAATAAGGAGCTCATGATCTGAGCCACAGTCAGCTCCCTGTCTTGTTTTTGCTGACTCCATAGAGCTTCTCCATCTTCAGCTGCAAAGAACATAATCAATCTGATTTCGGTATCGACCATCTGGTGATGTCCATGTGTAGAGTTGTTTTTCATATTGTTGGAAAAAGATAGTTACTATGACCAACATGTTCTCTTGGCAAAATTCTGTTAGCCTTTGCCCTGCTTCATTTTGTACTCCAAGGCCAAATTTGCCTGTTACTCTAGGTATCTCTTGACTTCCTACTTTTGCATTCGATTCCCCTATGATAAAAAGACATCTTTTTTGGATGCTAGTTATAGAAGGTCTTGTAAGTCTTCACAGAACCTTTCAACTTCAGCTTCGTCAGCGTTACTGGTTGGGGTGTACACTTGGATTACTGTGATATTGAACGGTTTGCCTTGGAAGTTGAACAGCGATCATTTTGTTGTTTTTGAGACAGCACCCAAGTACTGTATTCTGGGCTCTTTTGTTGACTCCATTTCTTCTAAGGGATTCTTGCCCACGTTAGTAGATATAATGGTCATCTGAATTAAATTCACCTGTTCCTGTACATTTTAGTTCACTGATTCCTATGTCGATGTTCATGCTTGCCATTGGAAGTCTGACCACTTCCAATTTTCCTTGATTCATAGACCTAACATTCCAGGTTCCTATGCAATATTGTTCTCCATAGAATACAGCATCAGACTTTACTTTCACCACCCGACACATCCACAACTGGGTGCTGTTTCCGCTTTGGCTTAGCCTTTTCATTCCTTCTGGAGCTATTTCTCCACCCTTCTCCGCTAGCACATTGGGCATCTGCCAACGTGGGGAGTGAAACACAATGATTGATATTTATATTTATTGCAAAATAATCACCAGGGTAAGTCCAGTTAACATCCAAGTGAACCTGGGAAATTCTTAACATTCTCTTCTATAAAGACAACTCTCATATAACCAGAAACTTTGTGGTTCTTCTGGGACTGATGCAAGTGTTCATCTAATTGACCAATTAATCATTTTCTAAGAGCTAGCACCATACAGTATATATACATATATATATATATATATATACACAATGTATATTGTATATACAATACAATACATATGATACAATATGGCTCAGCCCTCAACAAGCTCAACATTCATACAGTTCAAATGTATGCATACTCATTCATATGCATACATGGACATGAATATTCATTCATAATATAATCTGTAAGTAAGTACAGAATCTGTATTCTGTGGGCACACAGAGAACAGTGAACAGCATAGTCATGTCTTAAAAGCAGAAATAGAAGTGAAAGATCATGGAAGTCTTCACAAAAGAAAAGGAGCAGAAATAGAGCCTTGAGAACTAAAAGGATCTTGGAGGGTTTTGGTTATTGCTTTTTTCCAGGCAGAAGGGGCCACGTAAGCAACGATAATGAGACGTGAGAGGGCCTGAGTGTGAACTGCTTGAAAAAGGTGGGCAAGGAGGCTGGTGCAGTATCCCAGAAGGGTTTTAAATTGAGTGCAACATGACTGGATTTGTGTTTGGGGAAGACCCTTCTGGCAGCTAGCGTAGACATTGGACTAGAGCCTGGAAAAATGCCTAAACAGAGAACTTTATCCCAAGGTGCCTTCCTTTCCATCCTCTCATCTGCTACATAAGGGCTTCGGGAAGACTGGATTTTGAGGACTGAATTTGCATATGGGTTTTGAACCATTAGAATAGGGTTCAGACCTACATGTATACATGAATGTGTTAGCAGTCAGCAGAAGGCATGGAGGGTTCAGACTCGTCATTGTGGGGGATAAAAATGAGGCTGCTCAAGAAAACAGCTCGATGGTTTGGTCTAATTTGTACTTACAAGTCTTAATTCATCATGAATAAGATTTCCTCTAATCATTATTAGGTTTGCACTTTAACTTTCTAAAGCCCCTTCTGTATTCTAAGAAGAATTTGCCTTATGTGTTAACACTGGCCCCAGCTGAGCCCCAGCCCTAGACCCAGCCGCAGCTACAGGGAAAATTTCAAAGCTCTCTTAACCTCAACTTGGCATAGCTCCTTTCATCAGGATTTACTCTTAGTGATTTACATTTTAACAACTCTGTTAACACAGATAGACCATCATGCTATGAAATTCAAGTGGGATTTGCAAAGAGCTCTTAGACCTAATACAGTCCTTTAGATTGTATCTTGAAATATGGCTTAACCACCTCATCAGATTCAAGAGGTTTAACTATCCAAAACCATTTTTTAAGTGCTGACTTAATTGATGTTGCATTTAACTGCCTTTTCACACACGTGTTAGGCATTTTGCACATATGTCACTAAATGAACTAGAGATTGAGTTTCTACAGTAAGTTCTTAAGAGCCAGGAAATAACAATGGAGGCATTTTATTCCACAGTTTAAGATGCACAAGCCTTAGCACGTCTGGCAACAAACAGAAGCCATGAAAAGGGCTGTTGTCTGCAGCCCTGGGAATCTTCTTCTACTTGTTGGTTTGCTCTTAAAGAATAAAAATACATTGCCTAATCTGGCCCTTAATCTATGTCACAGTGGGTGGTACAACATCTATGCCATGTAGGTGTTAGGTGAGGCTCCACATCAGGAAATTTTTAAACAGTGATGACACTCAGGCACGTGCCTTCTGAATGCCATCTGTGCCTACCTTTACTCTCAGCGCCTTCTTTCCCCTGGTCTGCAACTAAAGTCCCATTAGTTTCTGGGACTTTTTTGGTAAGTGGATGGCTACCCAGAACATGGCTATCAATCCCCTTGGTGCAGAGTGAGGATGAGACGCGCCTTCTCTCGGAAAATTCCCACAAAGTCTGAGAGGATGGGCAATTTCATGGCATGTGGGCAGGTAAGCTGAGGATCTCCAGTAAAAGATGAAAACCGACCCATCTAATCTGTAGAGTCAATGGCATCATTTATCCCTCTGAGAGCTTTATTATTCCACAAATCTTATTTTTACTTTATATCTGATTTTTTTTTAATCAAGACATTCCCCCCTCACCTATACCCCAGGCAGGGAGTCCATTCCAAGTTTCACTAAATTAACTACATTTAAAAATATTGTTAACATAAACCTGCTATTTCTAACAATCTATGAAATTGAACTTTTCCCTTTCCTTTCTTTTCCCTGCTTCAAGTTTTATTTTCTCTTGATGTTATAATAGAAACAGGACTTCCCTGGTGGCTCAGAAGGTAAAGCATATGCCTACAATGCAGGAGACCTGGGTTCAATTCCTGGGTAGGGATCTCCTGGAGNTTTCCCTTTCCTTTCTTTTCCCTGCTTCAAGTTTTATTTTCTCTTGATGTTATAATAGAAACAGGACTTCCCTGGTGGCTCAGAAGGTAAAGCATATGCCTACAATGCAGGAGACCTGGGTTCAATTCCTGGGTAGGGATCTCCTGGAGAAGGAAATGGCAACCCACTCCAGTATTCTTGCCTGGAAAATCCCATGGACAGAGGAGCCTGGTAGGCTACAGTCCATGGGGTTGCAAAGAGTCGGACACGACTGAGCGACTTCACTTCACTATATAATAGGAACGGCACACAGTGAAGTGTCCAGAGGTCTGTATTTCAGCCTGGACCCTGCCAATACAACTGGAAACTACAGAAGGTCAATTAACCCTTCTAATTGTCAGATTTCTCTCTCTTCAAAGGAGACAGAAGTTTTCTGGACCATGTGCCTCACAAGACGGTTATGAGCCTCAGACAAGAACCAGGTCTATGAATGAAGTCTAAACCCCACCATGAGCCAGAGAAAAAAAAAGTAGTCTCATATTTCCCATGGGCATTTCACATCAAGCTTCATGTAGCTTCGATGTATTTAGTTTCTTTTGATAGCAACCATAACTCTGACCCTCAAATATTTCGCATTCTTAGAATTAATTTAATAATAATTTGCTGCACGTGCTTCCTGCAATATTTATAACCAGTCCTGAAAACAGTAACTTTCTCATCCGGGAATTAAAGATTTTAGTGGATATGATTCCATATTAAAATTGATTTAAATTATATAGCATCAGACCATCCATCATTCAAACCATTTCCGATCTAAGGGATCTGCCAACATGTCTTCCTATACTGTCCACTAGGGCTGGATTATTCTTTCAGTCCACAAATGCTGATGAGGCAAACTCTCTGAAGAGTGCTGGCTGCAAAGCCCACGCAGCTGCTGGGAACTAGGAAGTGAGTGAAAGAGGAAATTAAGGAGAAGCATGCGTTATAGATTGTGAACTTTTGGAAGATTTTACGGAGAAATTTTTCCATTTTTTGAAACAAGGCTTCTTTTCAGATTTCCACACTTCATCATAAAATTTACAATGATTTTCAAAATCTGTCTTTGGCAGTGGAGATTATGCTTGGTCTGGTAAAAGTCCTAGCAGCTTTCTATTTTAACCAACAGCTCATCTAAAACCGTTTACCAAATCCAGAACATAAGATAACTTACAGTGAGGTTTGGAGGGTAGTAGACCCCAAATCAGCTGATAGAAAGCTAATCCTTACTTGGATGGAGCCTGTGTTAAATATTTTTCACTTATGTATAGAACTGCTCAGAGCAATATCTGTGGAGTTGAATTCAGAAGCTCTGAGTGCCAGAAACAACAACTGCATTAGATCAGGTCCAGGAACATATAATAGGACCAGAAAGAGGGATTTTAAAAAAAAAATCTGAGTTTCCTTTTTATCTGTTATATTGCTAATAAATGGAATGGCTACTATGTGAAACACTGGCACTTTTTTGGCTATAAAAGAGCCACATATACAATAGTCAACTCTAGTTCACAGAGAAAACAGTATGGACATCTCCTAACAGCTAGTGATCTACTGAAGTACATTTGTGTATTGATAAGGAGAATTTAAATATTTCTAACTTATTAAAATATTATTTGAATTTCATTTCCTCTGTTAAATATCTCTAACACTGAATAATATGCTTCTGATTGGGCTTACATATTGAGGAAAATTTGAATTGAATTAGTGTTTGCTGATCATGTACAGAATTCAAGCACCATATTTTCAAATTGTTTGCTTTTGTTTAAGGTCTTTCCTTTTAAAATAGAGTCAACAAAGTAATGTATATTTTATCGTATTTAAACACATACACATAGAAACCCTTAGAAAAAGTTAATATGCAGCATGTTAACAAAAAAAACCTATAAAAGAAAATAGTATGATTAGCCAAGAACAAATTACCAACCAAAAAACAATATCTATAAAAGAAAATAGTATGATGCAGTTCAGTTCAGTCACTCAGTTATGTCCGACTCTTTGCAACCCCATGAATTATAGCACACCAGGCCTTCCCGTCCATCACCATCTCCCAGAGTTCACCCAAACTCTTGTCCATCAGTCGGTGATGCCATCCAGCCATCTCATCCTCTGTCATCCCCTTTTCCTCCTGCCCCCAATCCCTCCCAGCATCAGAGTCTTTTCCAATGAGTCAACTATTCGCATGAGGTGGCCAAAATATTGGAGTTTCAGCTTTAGCATCAGTCCTTCCAAAGAACACCCAGGACTGATCTCCTTCAGAATGGACTGGTTGGATCTCCTTGCAGTCCAAGGGACTCTCAGGAGTCTTCTCCAACACCACAATTCAAAAGCATCAACTCTTCGGCGCTCAGCTTTCTTCACAGTCCAACTCTCACATCCATATATGACTACTGGAAAAACCATAGCCTTGACTACATGGACCTTTGTTGGCAAACTAATGTCTCTGCTTTTGAATATGCTATCTAAGTTGGTTATAACTTTTCTTCCAAGGAGTAAGTGTCTTTTAATTTCATGGCTGCAGTCACCATCTGCAGTGATTTTGGAGCCCAGAAAAATAAAGTNTCTCTTGCTTTTTCCATGATCCAGAGGATGTTGACAATTTGATCTCTGTTTCCTCTGCCTTTTCTAAAACCAGCTTGAACATCAGGGAGTTCACGGTTCACGTATTGCTGAAGCCTGGCTTGGAGAATTTTGAGCATTACTTTACTAGCATGTGAGATGAATGCAATTGTGCGGTAGTTTGAGCATTCTTTGGCATTGCCTTTCTCTAGAATTGGAATGAAAACTTACCTTTTCCAGTCCTGTGGCCACTCCTGAGTTTTCCAAATTTGCTGGCATATTGAGTGCAGCACTTTCACAACATCATCTTTCAGGACTTGAAATTTGGGTAGAGAGCGATTAATGTGTTATATCTTGCAATATGTCTGTTTTTACTAGGTAAGACTCTATTTCCAATTTAGATTAACACTATAGAGTCAAGTTCCAGATCCTTAGACCCTACTTTCCAACTATTTCATGTCCATGATACCCATAGCTCACATCTCGAAGAGAGTATCTATTAGGCCCAACGTCTTCTCTAACTGGATTCTTACCCATTATCCCAAATTCCTATGATGCTTGTACATGATCTTACTCACTTCTTTGATCAAAAGAACAATCAGTCTAAGTTGGGCCACCTCCTTGAAGTTTGAATAAACCATTTAACCCCTTAACATCTTTGAGCTTCAGCTTCTTCTATAAGAGTAACACTTGCAACATGACAATTACTGTGTCTGCCTTACAGACTGTTGTGACTATCAGATGAGACAAATTAGGGGAAGTGCTTCAAATTTTAAAAAGCAAAGAAAAAAATCATAAAATATAAACTATTATATTGTCAGATGCCTTATCTTGAAAAAATTCAGAAAACAGAAATTCTGTTTGCCCTCCCTTTCAATGGCATCATCCATCCCAAGTTTCAAATTTTTGAAGTCATTTTCAATATCATACTTTTTCATTTTCTATTCTGAATGTCATTAAACATTTGAAAAATCCCCTATATTCCATCTAGGAGGTTCTCAAAGCTATCTTTAATTCTCCCCCACCTACCTCAGTTAGCCACCTCCAAATCTAATCCTCACAACACATAACTGCCATATTAGTCTTCTTAAACCATCTCTGTTTAGAATTCCATTCCCCTACTCAAGAATTACGACAATCTCCTCACTTTCTTGTAGGATAAAGGCCTTCACTTATCTTATCTTTCACTGCTCTGCTTTATAATTTGTAAATCAGTAAAATTTCCTCATGTTTTAGTCATTCGACTGCTCATAATCTCCAGCACTTTGCTTATACTATTATTCTATACTGGATGATCCTTGCTTTATCCTTTTCTAAAAAAAAAAAAGTCTAATGTGGTTTATAGTACTCAGCTCAGCCATAAATCATTAGAAGAAGGAAATGTTGATTTTTGTCTGCTCTTATAATAACACTAGTTCCATCAGCATTGCTAATATCTAACCTCTTTGTACATATGAATCCGAGCAAGATGCTTGATCAGGTTTATAAGTACATCTTGTCCTACAAGACTAAGCCAACTAGGGTAAAGATATTTTATTGAGCAAAAATGTTCCATGATTAAGAAAAATTAGTACTTGAAGCAATCAACCACATTCCTCTCTGTTTACATCTAAAGTTATGAGCACTTAGAGCAATGGAAAAGTTTTTGTGTTCTAGAACAGAAAGCAATGTTTTAAAAGTAGCATAAAGTAAACAAGAAGGAAAAAAATCTCAGAAGATCATCTCAAGAAGTCTGCATCTTCTTTGGAAGTAATCCTCTTAAAGTATAATGTTGAGAAGTTAAAATGACTCATGCAAATACAAAATGAATATAAGTCAAAGATCTTATTCATTATTTTATTTTACTCATTAATTAGTAAGGGAAACATTCAGATATTAATATCAGCTAAAGGAGAATTTGAATATATATACATATGTTCGTGCTGCCGCTAAGTTGCTTCAGTCGTGTCCGACTCTGTGTGACCCCATAGACAGCAGCCCATCAGGCTCCCCCATCCCTGGGATTCTCCAGGCAAGAACACTGAGTCGGTTGCCATTTCCCTCTCCAATGCATGAAAGTGGAAAGTGAAAGTGAAGTCGCTCAGTCGTGACTGACTAGTAGTGACCCCATGGACTGCAGCCTACCAGGCTCCTCCATCCATGAGACTTTCCAGGCAAGAGTACTGGAGTGGCTTGCCACTGTCTTCTCCGACATATGTTCATATATATGTATAAATATATATGGAGTTTATATTTTTAAAATATCTTTGGAATGCTGAAATCGATTAGCTACTAGATGTAAAACTGATTAATATTCTTAAGCTTGATAAAATGTTCATGTTTCTCTATTGTTATGCTTCTCTATTTCACAAACAGAAATCAATTTTATCTCTACCAAAGTCATTTACATTACATAGATAATAATCACATGTACTATTATCAATTTTTTATGAATTACCTTATACCGCTATAGAAGGCCCACAGAAAACCAGTGACAGAAACACTGCTGCTGCTAAGTCGCTTCAGTCATGTCTGACTCTGAGCGACCCCACAGATGGCAGCCCCCCAGGCTCCCCGAAGCACACCTGTTTACAATTAGACAAGCCTCAGATGCACACTAGACAACAGCTAGCACTACACTGAAAGGACAGCCATCAATCTCTTTTGCCCATTTCCATGTCTGAGAAGTTTTCTGATGACCCCCATGTAGGCAACAGTCCACAGACAAGTGTAATGGGGGAAGGAGAGCAGAGGTGGTCTCTGGTTGGATGGGCCAAGGCCACAGAATGGAAAAAGAGAAGGGGCAAATTAAAGCTTATGCCTCACTACAGTGCTTTAGGTGGACCGAGGTGACAGGTTGGTTGTTAATCCTCTACTTCTAGGAACTTTCTTACTGTCACCAAGACCTTGAAAACAACCTAGACTCCCTTTTGTAACTTTCTAAAAACTTCCCAGCTCATCCAGACAGTAGAGATGCGTTTTACCATAGGCCAAGGTGTGGTGGCGCTCCTGAGCAGGTTCTGTTTGAGTCAAGCTGCGCCTCAGCCACAAGTCCTCTACTCCCACTCACCGCAAGCTTTCCAGACCAGGATGCTGCCTTCCTTCAGAAGGATTGTGGATGTCCTCAAACACCAAGGAAGAGGGAGTCCCGCACAAGAAGGTTGGGTACATTCCAAACAGAAGCTCACAACTCCTGACAAGGGGCCATGAGTGGCAAGTTGATCACAGCTGGGGAGTTTTTCATTAGGAAGCTCTTCCCTGGTGGCTAACAGGTTAAAGTGTCTGCCTCTAATGCAGGAGGCCTGGGTTTGATCCCTGGGTTGGGAAGATTCCCTGGAGAANCTCCTGACAAGGGGCCATGAGTGGCAAGCTGATCACAGCTGGGGAGTTTTTCATTAGGAAGCTCTTCCCTGGTGGCTAACAGGTTAAAGTGTCTGCCTCTAATGCAGGAGGCCTGGGTTTGATCCCTGGGTTGGGAAGATTCCCTGGAGAAGGAAATGGCAACCCACTTTAATATTCTTGCCTGGAGAATCCCATGGGCGGAGGAGCCTGGTGGGCTACAGTCCACGGGGTCACAAAGAGTCGGACACAACTGAGCAACTTAACTAACTAAATAAACCCAAGGGCAAATAGCAAAGCGCCTCAGTCCAGGATATGCTCATCAAAAGGAGGCTTGTCTTCCTGTGGGCACTGGCCTAAATCCTTTATGGCTCATGGGTAGAGAATACTTCAGTTGCTTGCTAAAGTGAGATATGGGGTGATCTTCGGAAGCCATCTTTCTTCCTTCCCTTATGGTCCATCCCAGTTCCACCAAGCTCTCCTCTAATTAGCTGTCTTCACTTTCCTCTCACAACCCTCCCAGCCTAAAGAATGTCCTCAAGTTTTCTCTCATCAAAAAGTCTTCCAACCTATAGTCTAGTCATTTGAGTTTCTCCCCTTTCACCGAGGCTTAGAGTTTTGAAACACAAAAGCAAGGATTGCTTTGTTTTTTGCCGTGTCTGTTTTTTGCTGTGTCTTTTCTACCTTGAGGCAGGGAATATGAAATGCCCACTTGACCAGGTGGGAAAAGGGCCAGAAAAACACAATAGGAGCAAAACTATACCACAAGCATTGTTTCAAAAGCACAGAGTAGATTCGAGACACCAGTGACCCAGCCAAGACGAAAAGGCAACAGAGCTTACTCCATCCACAGTTGCACTCAGGGTCAGTGCTTCTCTCTCAAAACAGAAGTTGTTTGTTTATTCATTCAACATGTTAACATTTTGCAATTTTATTCTGTTGACTACTTAGTCTGAGTAAAGGAAGCATTATGCATAAAATATCAAATAAAAAATTAGGAAAAAAAAATCACTTGGTAAATGAATACAATGTCCAGAGTCAACAAAGGTTAGAAACCATAGTGGATAAGAGAACTTCAGAGTTCAAATTGTCACTTTTAACTGAGAAAATACTTGTGAAGAACAAGGAAAAATATAAGAAGTGACAAAAGTTCACTGGACCTTTCAATACAATCAATGGTGATAGAAGAAAATTTCCATCTCCATGCAGGTAGAGTCAGGTACTGAAAATCCATGTGCCTCTGAATTGAGCATCTACCATAGGAAAGGTATTTTCCTGTTAAAGTCTTAAGTACAAGTAAGGTGATACATTAAAGGAAAAAAATTTCTGTAGAATAAAAGCTACATTTTTTCAGGAAAAAATCAGTTGGTAGATAGAGTTGAGGGTAGGAGTGAGAGGGACTTACTTGTTGGAATCTCATTCATAGGAGCTTGGAAAACTGGTGAAGAAGTTGTGTTGAAAATTTGGGGGAATTTCCTGGCAGTCTGCACTCTCACTGTCAAGGGCCCAAGTTTGATTCCTGGTCAGGGAACTAAAATCCCACAAGTCGCATGGCATGGCCAAAAAAAGGAAAAAGAAAGAAAACTATAATCTTCCCAACATTTATTATTTATGCTATTATTGCACACGGATATGCTACTGCTCATTGATTTTTTTAAAAAACTGTGAATTTCTTCCTTGTAAAAATCATAAACAAATTTCAAATTTGTTTATTTCATTGAAAATGGATTTGTTTGATAACCTGGTATCAGTATTGCATACCAATATTGAATTGGCTCTGCCACTGATATAGGTGAGTTCATGTAACAAATGGGACTATATCAAACTAAAAAGATTTTTCACAGCAAAGGAAACTATCAACAAAATGAACATGCCTACCTATGAAATGGGAGAAGATATTTGCAAATTATATATCTGATAAAGTCTTAATAGCAAAAATATACAAAGAATTCATACACTCAACATAAAAAAAAAACACCTCTATTTAAAAATAAACAGGATTTCAATAGACATTTTTTTTCCAAAGGAAACATGCAAACAGCCATGGGCACTGATTTCTTCCGCTCAGTCGTGTCCGACTTTTTGCAACCCCATGAATCGCAGCACGCCAGGCCTCCCTGTCCATCACCAACTCCAGAGGACTACCATACTATCCAAGAATTCTCCTTCTAGTTATTAATCCAAAGAAAACAAAATACTAATTTGAAAAGCTATATGCAGCTCTATGTCCACTGTAGCACTGCTTACAATAGCCAGGATATGGAAGCAATCTAAATGTCCGTAAATAAACGAATGGATAGCAAAGATGGAGCACATGCTTTCAATGGAATACTACTCAGTTATAAAGAAAGAATTAAATCTTGCCATGTGAAACAATACGGATGAACCTAGAGGGTATTACACTAAGTGAAATAAGTTAGAGAGAGAAAGATAAAATACTTGATGATTTCACTTATATGTGGAATCAAGAAAACAAGACAAATGGACAAGTATAACTAAATAGAAACAGAATCATAGATACAAAGTATGACTGGTGATTGCCAGAAGGGAAGGGGTAGGGAAAAGAGAAAGAGGTAAACATTTCTAGTTACAAATGAGTCACAGTATATAATGTACAGTGTGGGGGAATACAGTCAATAATTATATAATATCTTTGCATAGTGACAGGTGGTTTAAAAAAAGGAAGAAAAGAAATGAATGAGCTTTTGGTCATTCATTTGGTCACCCTCACTCCCACCACCAATTCAAGAGTCATGCCTTGGCAGAAATTCATATGATACTTATATTATTTTAAAACATACAGTAACCCAGCTCTCCTACTAGGAAATAACAGAGTAAGAAAGATATATATGAAAATAGTCCAATATTATACTCTTTGGTAGCTGCTGTAAGGCAGGCATACTAGTAAAGATTAAAGTTGGAGCTGGCGATGGACAGGGAGGCCTGGCTTGCTGCAGTCCATGGGGTTGCCAAGAGTCAGACACGACCGAGTGACTGAACTGAACTGAACGGAGAGTTTGGTGCACATAACAGAAAACCTAAACAGGGCCAAGTTAAAACACAATAAATAAATTTCTATCTCTCATGTAAAGAGTTCAGAGGGACACAGTCCAGGGCTGTTAAGGCAATGTCACAAAGTTAATCTTAGATTTCTCCTTCTTTCTGCCCCACCGTCTCTAACATGTGGTGTTTTCTCAAGGGAACCTTATAGTCCAAGATGAACGCTGAAGCTCCAGCCAATACACCCACATTTTAAGCAATGTGTAGAGATAAAAAGTGCCAGTTTCAGTTTTCTCCTTCTTGAGAAGATCTCTTAGAGGTCCCATTCAGTATCTACTTGTATTTCATTGGCCAGAGATTGACCACTTGGCCACAAGAAGTTTGGGAATTGGGCACACTGCCACTTCAAATAAAATCAGCAATCTCTATGAGTGGAAGGAAGGAGAAAGGATATTGAATTGGCTGTAAGTTAGCCATCTTTGCTTCAGCAGGTGTGTACAAAATACAGTGGGAACTCTGTAGGATGCCTGAGGCAGGGAAAGTCTTCACTGAAAAGATTCAGAATGAGTTAAAACAAAAGGAATTAATTAGCTTCCCCAGTTGGTAAAGAACATCCCAGGCCACACAAATAGAATGTGCAGAGACAGGGGGATTAGAACATAGCTTGTAGAGAAACTAGATAGTTTAGACTCCTAGAGGCAGGAGATGAGGCCAAAATGGAACACTAAGTCCAGATTATGAAGACCTTATAATGCTAGAGTGTAGGTTTCATATTTTAGGTAAGAGGGAGCCAAGAAGCAATATTAAGCATCAGAGCGACACAGTCTAACATTAATGACTGAAAGATCATTCAGCACTCACATTAGGATATGTCCAATAATGAATGATGCGAGGGGAATTCTCTCACATCTTAAATGGCTCTCACCCCAATAGAGTTGCTAAGAGATGTTAAGAGCATCTCTAGTGCTGGGAGAAAAAGAAAGGAGGAGCAAGGCAAACAACTGAGCTAAAAACACTTTCCAGCACTTCCCTCCAAATGCACACACACACACACAAACCTATGCAACGCACTACAGACAAGTCTAATATAAACACATTCCAAATATGCAGAAGTTTACAGAGAATCCTGGGGCACAGATGAACACAAAGGAGGGGGAAATTAAGAGATGGATAAAAAAGTAACATTTAATTATAATCTATTCTTTTGTTCTGTCTTTTATAGATCAATCTCCCCCACCACCACTTAAATCCTATCTCACTCTTAACATAATGGAGAACCAATTTTTTAATCAAAAGCCATTTTTAGGATCAAAGAGAAACATATTTCTAGGCGGATAGTATGTTAGTTATATCTTGTAACATCGTATGGTGAGGGGTATTCAACTAAAATTAGAGATGATATTCACTGAAATTCTCAAAAAAATCAAATGCCTTCAAATCCAGCAGGGAAAATTGAATCTTTTTTTCTTCCAGGATATTTTTCTCAAGTACCAGCGGAAGTGCTAATGAGACACAGGCCTCCTTGCCATTCAGTGACAAATGTAATAGGTTACATGAAACCACAGAAAATGAGTCTATTTAAAAATGTCAGATACAACACTAAAGGAAAACTAGGTTTTGTATTTTTTCCTCTTGATCATGGTCTAATAGAGACAATTCAGAAATGATTTCTTCTGAACTTGGTGATATTCATGATTGAAATAGTGTTGCTAATGATAACAATGTGTAGAATTATTACATGGAAAGTACTAATAATGCAAGTCATATGGTCTGTAGCTACAGTTCCCCTGCAGATTATTTTTTCTTAGGCGTATTTGATTACTCAGAGATTAGCATTCTAAAACTCAGATTTGTACTAACACACAGAGAATTGGGGTATAAAAGAACAAAATTAGACAACTAACCAAATTTTCACTTAAGCCAGTTTTGCTATGTAAAATAATGACAGTACAAGGCAGAGGGCACTGAACCAAAAACATTGTTTTCAAATACTTTAGCATCTTACACTGTTGCTCAGATCTATCAATAAACATTAATGTTCTATAAAATATTGCATAATTTATATAAGAAATTGCTAAATCAAAGGCATAACTCAATTTATTGTGTTAAAAATAAGATGCATATTTTGGAATCTTTAAATATTGCCTGACTTCTTAACTATGCTTTGAAGAAGAAAATAGAGTATTTTCTTTATTCTGTTTAGAATTTTTTAAACTATCTTCATATCTCATGCTGTTTATATATCTGATGGCTATAGAAGAACATTTTTCTCTTTTGTAAGAGACAACATCTATAAAGATATATTAGGTCACTATGATTATAGATCATTTTTGCTGGTTTTAAAGTAGTAATAAAAAAGAAGTTAAAAATTGCAAACAAGTTAAAGCAGTTTCTTTTTTTTCATATTAATGAATTTCTGTAACTGTGTCCCAAAACTGATAGGTATCAATGGGATTTTCTTGAGAGTTCTTTTTGAGAAAAAACTCCTCAGAACCAAAGGCTTGGCATCAAACAAATTATGACTATGACCATAAATGTCTCATAAAAGCAAAGACACAATGATAAATTTTTATAAAAGTTAATTAGCAAAATTATATCTTAAGTTCCATAAAATATACTTATCCATTATTTGTTCAAAACATGTTATGGGTTGGCCAAAGTTTGTTTGGGTTTTCCATAGATGCTTATGGAAAAACCTCAACAAACTTTTTGGTCAACCCAATACTATGTCATATCTGAGAATGCATGATATATTATATGTATATATAATTTAGTGTATAAAAGAACATATAAAGAAATATATACATAAATATATTCAATAAATGCTGTATCAGACAGTTTTGTTAGTTGATCATGCAATGATAACCCATAAATCTCAGCAGTTTACAACAACAAAGATCTATTTCTTGCTCCCATTACATTTCATTCATTGGTTGCTTCCACCTCTATTCCATGTCTTCCTCATTCTGGGACTCTGAATAAACAAACAACCCTCATCTGGTATATATTGATCTTAGGGCAGAGAGATAAGAGGAATGACAGAATTCCACAAGGCTAGCAACCTGCAATGGACCATCTGTTAACATTTCATTGTCCAAAACAAGCCACATGTCCTAATTTGATACCAATGGTACACAAAATACAACTTCTCAGTGAGAAGGGCAGAAAATTGTTGGGAACAACTTTATTGCTTAAGAGACTTCCTGGAAACATGTTTATCCAAATAACAGACTGTTCAGTTCTCTTCTTCACAGGACAATAGATCTATCAACTGGGCAATTCTGCTTATCAAATGCTTGTTTTAGCTATCAGTACTTCAGAAATGTGGAATAGAAGCAAAGCAAAGCTCAGAAGAAGATTCATAGCTGCAAAGTTATATTTACAAATGAATCTCAAGGTAGGGGAAAAAGTGTCTAGGAAAGCAGAAGGGAAGGATCATAAAATTAAAAGTATTCAATAATGAATTTGAAAAGAAAAAAACATGTAAAACTATTGCTTTATCCAAGAACTGCTTCTTCAAAAAAAAAAAGTCTTGACTAAAAGAAGTCTTAGTCTACCTGGCTAATAGTATTCACTTGTTTACAAAACAGAAATGTCTAAGCCTTTATTTAGTTGGTATATTAGTTTCCTATAGCTGCTGAAATTAATTACCACAAATATAATGGCTTAAAACAACACAAATGTACTATCTTACAGTTCTAGAGGGAAGAACTTGAAAATCAACTTCATTGGGCTAAAATCAAGGTGATGGCAGGTCTGCGTTCCTGCTGGAAGACCTGGCGGGGGTGGGGGGGGGAATCCATTTCCTTGAGTTTCCCAGCTATTGGCTACCTGCATATTGGTTGTGGCACCTTCCTCTATTCTTAAGACAACAGTATAGCATCTTTCAATCTCTGTCTCTCTGACTATGACTATTTCTTCCACCATCACATTTTCTTCTCTCTTTCAGCTTCCATCATTACTTATCTTCTCTGACTCTGATCTACCTATTTCCCTCTTCTATGACCCCTTGTGATTACATTGGGCCCATCCGCACAAACCATGCTGCTCTCCCCATCTCATGATCCATAACACACATCAATCACATCTGCAAAGCCCTTTTTGTCACATAATGGAGAATACTCACAGGCTTCATGGATTAAGACAGGGACATCTTCAGAGGGCCATTACTCAGTCTACGACACTTGAACAGTTGGACAATACAGATAGATATTTTGATTTATGACAAGTTCCACTCTTATTTTCAGTTTAGTTCAGTTCAGTTACTCAGTCCTGTCCGACTCTTTGGGACCCCACGGACTGCAGCACGCCAGGCCTCCCTGTCCAGCACTAACTCCCAGAGTGTGCTCAAAACTCACGTCCATCGAGTCCGTGATGCCATCCAGCCATCTCATCCTCTGTCTTCCCCTTCTCTTCCCGCTTTCAATCTTTCCCAGCATCAGGATCTTTTCCAATGAGTCAGTTCTTCGCATCAGGTGGCCAAAGTATTGGGCTTTCAGCTTCAGCCTCAGTCCCTCCAATGAATATACAGGACTAGTTTCCTTTAGGATTGACGTGTTTGATCTCCTTGAAGCTAGTTCCAATCTCTACTTATTTCTTAATTTATAGAGGAAGTTGAACTACATTTCCCATATTTTTCTCATCCTTACAATACCCTGCTCTACCACTAAAAGCATCTTTATGTTATAGCTTCATTGAAGGGGACTAAAATCAGTGGATTACAACAAAACATTTGGAGTTGCAGTTACATAGCATATGGTGAATAACCTTGAGAGTCCTAAAATAAAAATACTATTCTAGTCTCTCTCATATATGTGTGTGTGTGTGTGTGTGTGTGTGTGTGTGTGTATTTTTTGATGACCTGAACATCTAAATGTTGATGTTTGTCAGATATTTTTTAGTTCATTTTTTTTACAAGCCAAGTGCCTCCATGAAGGCAATGCTATCAGTGAACAGTCCCATAGTGAGACACTCCAAGTCTCAAAGTTTAAGTGTGCTAGCTTTTCGGACCATTCATTTCTTTGGGTTTCTGTGTAATTAAATGCCAAGAGGAACACTATAACTGTAACATAGGAGTTAAATGTGACTTTGTCAACTTTTAGCTACTGGTTTCTAATTTATGTTTAAGATGAATTATTATGTGGATCTATTTTCTTGACCTAAAATGTTTGAAATAAGATATTTACATGGATCTCTGGATACACCAGAGCCATCTTAAGGAAGCTGCATGAAGCAATGGTATGTTTACATGCATTTAGAATTATTTATATTTAAAGGTTTACAAATGAGAAAATTCACTATTAGAATTAGTGAAAAAATAACAATTCAAAATTCATTGATGTTTTTGACTTGTAGTTCTATCTCCAGAATATATACTGAAGACAAATCTTAGTTGTCTTCAACACTTAGAAACAAATCTTTATTCTTGCTATTTCCTTGTTCTTTTTTCCCTTTATCTTGTTCCTTTTTATATAATATTTAATGTACATATCTCAACTCAAAGTCTAAATTAAGAGTTTCAACTTTCTGTGCAGTGGAATAATCAGAAAGATGGGAACATACTTTATTAATAAATGAAGGTCCTTCTAACAATCTCACAACATTCACCAGAAATATTCTTTACTATCATAAATATCTAAGTGTTACCAACTTCTCTATCTCACTCTCAGGAACCACTGTAACAGAGTACCTGTTGAGCAGAGACATCTCTGTGCAGTGTCCCATGGACACAAAATGATTTAAGGAGACTGTCAACCATATACAGAACTGACAGGGAGGAAGTTGCAGTGGAGATAGTATCTCAGCTTCCTGCCATTTCATGGGCAATATCTTTAAAGAGGAAGAGAGAGAGAGAGAAAAAAAAAAGCTTGCATTTCTGATATGGTCCAAATCAGGTATGCAGAGATCTTTAAAAGCAACACTTAGAAACGGCAACAGTTTCTAAGGACACTTTGCAGAGAAGAACCTAAGCCACCCCATTTTGTTAAAAAAGACTCCATTTTGTAAAAAGTTCCTGGGAAAGAGCTTCTCAGAAATCCCTTAATCCCACCTCACTACCTGTGGACCAATCAGAACCCGTAGCCAGCCCGAGGAAATGGGAACCAATCAGAACCTAATACCTAACCCTTCCACAGAAGGTAACCAATTAGACATCTCCCAACCCCAAAACTCCCATTTTTCAAATTTCTGGCAGGAGATTACCCTATATAAGCAATGTAACCCAGAGCTCAGGGCTCCTCCCTATAGCCGCTGTGTCGGTATAGGTGGGAGCCCCAGCTCAAGCTTGGCAATAAAAACTGTCTTGCTTTTGCATCGGATATCAGCTCCCTGGTGCTCACTGGGAAATTTCGCAACTTGNTATATAAGCAATGTAACCCAGAGCTCAGGGCTCCTCCCTATAGCCGCTGTGTCGGTATAGGTGGGAGCCCCAGCTCAAGCTTGGCAATAAAAACTGTCTTGCTTTTGCATCGGATATCAGCTCCCTGGTGCTCACTGGGAAATTTCGCAACTTGGGCATAACAGCAGAAGGAATGGAGGATTCACAATAGCAATGAATAGTCATGAAGTCAAACAATCAGAAGACCCTGAATTGCATCTTTTTTGTAGACACTGCTGGATTAATGAAATGTGGAGTCAGCCCTGAATGCTTTTATAATGAGTCCCCAGGTGCCACTGGAGGAGGTCAGCCTCTGGCCAACAGCCAGTGAGGAACAATGGCTGGCCAGCACTCACGAAGCTGAGCTTAGAGGTGGATTTCCCAACCTCAGTGAAGCTTGAGATGTCTTTAGCCCTGACCAGCCAGCTTGGCTGGAATATGATAAAAGCCTTTGAGCTCCACATAGGCTCTCTTGCTTTCCTGACCCTCAGAAACTGTGCAATATAATAAATGCTTGCTTTAGGCTGCTATGTTTTGGAGTAATCTGTTAAGCAGCAGTAGGTAATAAATGCACTCCTCACTCTCTGTTACCCCACCTTTTAGTTCCCCTTCCACTGTCCTTATTATATTAATCTATTTAAATTTGTTTATTTTCCACGCAGTGAGAGCAAGTGTTTTTCTCTCTAGGCTGTCTTTGTGTCCTCAGTGCCTGGAAGAATGTTTGGAATGTAACAGGTACTCAGTAAACACTGAGTAAATAATAGCAGTTTAAATTTTTTATGTAAAAGGTGAAAGTGTTTCAATTTCATTTATTGTTTTTTAAATCAGTATACAATGGTCTAATTTTATAGCCAAGTGTGCTTGTAGTGGACACCTTTGTGGAACATTTGCCTGCTCACTAAATCCCTTAACTGTAGCAGAGGGTCCTTGTCTACAAAGTACAGTGAAAGTGAAGTCGCTCAGTCATGTCCGACTCTTTGCTACCCATGGACTGTAGCCCACCAAGCTCCTCCGTCCATGGGATTCTCCAGGCAAGAATACTGGAGTGGGTTGCCATTTCCTTCTGCAATGCAGGAAAGTGAAAATGAAAGGGAAGTCGCTCAGTAGTGTCNCACTTACTTTGCCTGTAGTGAGGAAGAGTTTGAAATTATAGGCATAAGAAGTGTTCTTTTGATGAAGCAGAGATTTGGAAGCCATGGTAGAGTGCAGGATTGAGAAAATAGTTAGAAATATTGTCTTGAACTTTAGAAGGGATATCTTTCTGAGGCTAGAATGAAGGAGGTGAAGTTGGTTACTGAAATGGAGAAGTGTGAAGGCATGTTCAGAGGAAATAAAGTAGTTCCTGCCTTTGACCTCTGTTTTCTCTGTTAAGAGTTGAGGTGATCTGTGGGGAGTAAGGATGGCAGAGGGTGATTGTGGCCTTCAGGAAATTGGTCAGTATTAAAAATAGCAAATATGCAGGATAAATGGAATTATTGACCAAAAACAAGTAGGTAGATTTTGAGTAGGGCTGTAATCAAATACAGGTATATTGGAAGTGAAGTCTAAAAGGGCCGAAGGTCAAGCTAGAAAATGGCTATCACAGTTAGGATGCTTTGAATGTAAACCATTTCTGGGTAATGAAGAGACACAGACCTGTGATTCTTAAAGTTCTCAGAACCAACAGTATCATCTAATAACTTGTTACAAATGCAAACTTGGGGGCCCTGTCCTAAACCTAATGAACCAGAAAATCTGGGAGTGGGGCAATCCTTAAGAAGTTCTTTATTGGATTTTCTAAATTTAATTTTTAGTTGGAGAATAATTGCTTTACAATATTGCGATGGTTTCTGCCATATATCAGCATGAATCAGCCACAGGTATACATATGTCTTCTCCCTCTTAAACTTCCCTCTCACCTCCCTCCCCACCCTACCCCTCTAGGTTGTCACAGAACATCAGCTTTTAGTTTATGCACACCACTGGTATAGGCTGTGGCTACTTGAATTGGTCACTTAAGTCGGATATAGGTGAAATTCTTTGGATATGATCAGGATAATGAATTATGGGACAAAGGTGTTGGCTCAGTCAGTCCACCCAGATTTTGAAATCACTTAAGTCTATGGAATGACAAGTGAAACTGACATCTCTTTTAAGGGTCAGGGTTTTCAGGGAGTGTGTAAGAGTGACTAAAAAGTTGATGGATGGAAGTAGATGGCTTCAACCTCAGAGGAAGAGAGGTTGTTCCAGTAGGATGAACTAGTAATGGGGAAATAGCTTACTCTATACTTTCCCACTCAGAGATGTTCATTCACTCACTCACTGGTATGAAGTGCCAGGAATACTGTGTTGCAAAAGACTTTGCTGTTATTGAGGCATAGGAAGTGTTAGAGAATGGTGCAGTATCTACTACACATGGACATCACCAGATGGTCAGTACCGAAATCAGATTGATTATATTCTTTTTGCAGCCAGAGATGGAGAAGCTGTATACAGTCAGCAAAAACAAGACCAGGAGCTGACTGTGGCTCAGATCATGTACTCCTTATTGCAAAATTCAGACTTAAATTGAAGAAAGTAGGGAAATCCATTAGATCATTCAGGTATAACCTAAATCAAATTCCTTGCAATTATTCAGTGAAAGTGACAAATAGATTCAAGGGATTAACTCTGATAGACAGAGTGCCTGAAGAACTATGGACAGAAGTTCATGACATTCTACAGGAGGCAGGGATCAAGACCATCCCTAAGAAAAGGAAATGCAGAAAGGCAAAATGGTTGTCTGAGGAGACCTTCCAAATAAATGAGAAAAGAAGAGAAGCTAAAGGCAAAGGAGAAAAGGAAAGATATACCCATCTGAATGCAGAGTTCCAAAGACTAGCAAGGAAGATAAGAAAGTCTTCCTCAGTGTTCAGTGCAGAGAAATAGAGGAAAACAATAGAATGGGAAAGACTAAAGATCTCCTCAAGAAAATTAGAGATACCAAGGGAACATTTCATGCAAAGATGGGCACAATAAAGGACAGAAATGGTATGGACTTAACAGAAGCAGAAGATATTAAGAAGAGTTGGCAGAATACACAGAAGAACTATCCAAAAAAATCTTCATGACCCAGATAACCACAATGGTGTGATCACTCACCTAGAGCCAGACATCCTGGAATGAGAAGTCAAGTGGGCCTTAGGAGACATCATTACAAACAAAGCTAGTGGAGATGATGGAATTCCAATTGAGTTATTTCAAATCCTAAAAGATGACGCTGTGAAGGTGCTGCATTCAATATGCCAGCAAATTTGGAAAACTCAGCAGTGGCCACAGGACTGGAAAAGGTCAGTTTTCATTCCAATCCCAAAGGAAGGCAAGCCAAAGAATGTTCAAACTACAGCACAATTACACTAATCTCACA
>SJYV01038322.1:565575-664440 GCA_006410875.1 Neotragus pygmaeus
GAGAAATATCAGTCACCTCAGATATGCAGATGACACCACCTTTATGGAAGAAAGTGAAGAACTAAAGAACCTCTTGATGAAAGTGAAAGTGGAGAGTGAAAAAGTTGGCTTAAAGCTCAACATTCAGAAAACGAAGATCATGGCATCCGGTCCCATCACTTCATGGGAAATAGATGGGGAAACAGTGGAAACAATGTCAGACTTTATATTTTTGGGCTCCAAAATCACTGCAGATGGTGACTGGAGCCATGAAATTAAAAGACGCTTATTCTTTGGAAGAAAAGTTATGACCAACCTAGACAGCATATTGAAAAGCAGAGACATTACTTTGCCAACAAAGGTCTGTCTAGTCAAGGCTATGGTTTTTCCAGTGGTTTTATATGGATGTGAGAGTTGGACTATAAAGAAAGCTAAACACTGAAGAATTGATGCCTTTGAACTGTGGTGTTGTGGAAGACTCTTGAGAGTCCGTTGGACTGCAAGGAGATCCAAACAGTCCATCTTAAATGAAATCGGTCCTGAATATTCATTGGAAGGACTGATGCTGAAGCTGAAACTCCAATACTTTGGCCACCTGATGTGAAGAACTGACTCATTGGAAAAGACCCTGATGCTGGGAAAGATTGAGGGCAGGAGGGTACAACAGAAGATGAGATGGTTGGATGGCATCACCAACTCAATGGACATGAGTTTGGGTAAACTGAGAGTTGGTGATGGACAGGGAGGCCTGGCGTGCTGCGTCCATGGCGTTGCAAAGAGTCAGACACAACTGAATGAACTGAACTGAAAGGAAGAGAGGCCGTTTAGGGAGAGCCAGGTTTAAGATATGGTGAAAAGATAGAAGGAGCATTCACTGAAGACACTGTGGAGAAAGGGAAGCTTAAAACATTTGTTTCTTAATTGTCTCATTTGTTTTCTAGTGCTTTGATCATTTTCAGATCATTTCATTTCCTGATGTTCTTTTATATTTGCCCTTCTATTCTCCTTTCCACCCTTGGCCCTTTTCCTTGGACTTTGTGCAGGCTGTAGACCGGTGCTGCTCTTTAGTTTGTGGAGTTCAGAATTGTATGTTATCTGGGGGCTGTCTATTTGTACTGTGGGGAGAATTAGGATGACAGTTTTTCAAAGATTGTTAAGCCTCTATAGACCTCATGTTTAGTCCATCTCAGATAGACTGACCTAAACCTTTTATTTTAAATCACTTTGCTTACACACATAGCAAAAATTGTCCATGATTTTTAAGTTAGTAATGATGATAATCAGGAATTTTTTATTGGAATCCACAGACTGAGGAGCTTTTAATTTAGTTTCATCTTTTCCAATGAACTTTTGTTGTAGAATTTCTGCTACTAACATACTTAGACATTAAGTAGTGAAATAAGCAAAAGGAGACAGTGTGGGTGTTCATATAGAATGTATTGAATCATTATAGTTCTCAAGTGGTCATATGGGGATAGTGGAATCATGTGGCATGTTTTGTGTTGTGAGTATACAGATTGGAGTTGGAGAAGACAAGACTTTATGGAAAACTCAAAGCCCAAAGTTCTGTCCACATGACAACGTTCTCTAGATGCTGTGCCACATTAACTTGATATATGGTGGGTTTTGTCCCCTACAAGGTTAACTGTTAATAGAAGGCATAAATCTACAACTGCAGTGTTAAGTAGCTAAGGGTTTTTTGGCTACTGGAGTCTAGAGATAATCACCACAGCCTCTGTTATATGTTGCTCAGGCATTTCACCGTGTATGTTCAAGCCAGTGTTTGTAACACATTTTGATATCCTTTGATAAAATTTATGACTTTCATTTCTGTATTGGAGTGTTTTTGAGCATTCTTACACCTGGAGATGAACACACACACACACACACACACACACACACACACACACACACCCTAAGTTTAGTTGTATAAACAAGACCCTTTTAATTTTCTCTGTGGTTTCCTAACCAGGAAGTTTAGTTCATGGCTCATAAAGTGTAACATAAGCCATAACGCTTAAGTGGTGAAGTGTGCAGTGACATTTAAACATTCTGCATTATATTGTCTACCTCCTCTCTAAGTTGGATCTTTGTGTTACTGGCCATTGTGTACCCTTTAGGAGCCAAAGTCTTTATTGCTTGAGGGCCTTTGCACCTATTCCTACATCCTAGTATTCTTTTCCTCAAATCTTTACACGGTGAATTTCTTTCTCATGTTTTGAGTTTTAGCTAAATGCCACCTCCTCAGACATTTTTCTCAGGCCATCCTAATCTCCTCTGTCATATGATCCCATTTATTCCTTCATAGAAGTTATCATACTCTTGAGCTGTCTATTTTCCTGCTTAGTTATATGAATATATTTGCTTACTAGAATATAAATTACAAAAAATAACTATAAAAGAACTTACAAAAAAAAAGCTATGTACTGAATAGAATGAATGGACATAGAGTGGTTGGCATTATCACTTATTTGCTGGAGATAAAATAGTAAATCAGAAAGATTAAGTGGATTTGCTTAAGATCTTACAGTCATTAAGGGAAAGAACTCAGACTTAAACCTGGAGATAGGGAGAAAAAATTGTTTTCTAGTAGTTGCATTATTAGTACTCATTCATTCTGGTATTATCTGTCCCGTCATTGCGACTATTGTGTCTAAATCATTTAGTTGTATCTTTGGATTTTCTTTAAAGTTAAACCAGTTTAACATTCTCTACGTCCTAAAGTTACAGAATGCTGCATGTTAATCTATTTAACTTAGAAAATTTTAAAAGCAATAATGATTGTAGTAATAATAGTAGTAGTAATAAAAATGATAACGACTGTCCATTCATTACCCTTAATGATAATGTCAGCTGCTTTATACAGCTGTTGTGAGATTAACTAAAACAAGGTATGCAGAAGATCCTAGACTAGGTAATTTTATGTTCTTTTTAAAAATCAGTATTACTATTTTCTTCCGTATGTTCTTTCAATTTTCAGATATTTATTTATCTGAGCATTTATCATCTGTGTGATAGATAACACCAGTAACACCCTGGGCAAGCTATTTAACCTCTCAGCTTCAGTTGCCTAATCCCATAACATTGAAATAATAATAGTACTAAATGAGTTAATGTATGTAAAACACTTAAATACTGCCTGCTGTGTAAAAAGTTATAGCACTTGAAAATGTTGATTATTATTATTGTCTTGCCCTGGGAAGAAACCTATAAAGCTTTACTTTGTTTGTTTAAGACTTTTTTGATGTGGATCATTTTGAAAGTCTTCATTGAATTTGTTACAATACTACTTCTGTTTTATATTTTGGTTTTTTTGGCTGCAAGGCATGTGGGATCTTAGGTCCCTGACCAGGGTTTGAACTTGCACCGTCTGTATTAAACGGTTAAGTCTTAACCACTGGACCATCAGGGAAGTCCAAAACTTTGCTTTCTGAAAGACATAAAATATTTGAATATTATACATGACACTTCTAGAAAGTTATACTCAGTAATGTAGAAAATATAAAATATTTCTGTTTGTATATAAATGATATAAAATTCAATCAAAATTCCAAGAAGAGTTTTAACAATTTAAACTGGTGAAAACAATTCTAAGGACCTACCAGTTACTGAAACATTAAAAAAAAAAAACCCAATGTGGTAATCAAGACAATATCATGCTGGCAGAGAAGAAAGTGAAAAAATAAGTGAAATTATTTGAAATTAAAATTAGCTAATGAATGTAATATTAAAATGCAGAAATATCACTTTGCTGACAAAGATCTTTCTAGTCAAAGCTATGGTTTTTTCAATAGTCATGTGTGGATGTTGAGTTGGATCATAAAGAAAGCTGAGCATTGAAGAGTTGATGCTTTTAAACTGTGGTGTTGAAGAAGACTCTTGAGAGCCCCTTGGACTGCAAGGAGGTTCAACCAGTCCATCCTAAAGGAAATCAGTCTTGAATATTCATTGGAAGGACTGATGCTGAAGCTGAAACTCCAATACTTTGGCCACCTGATGCAAAGACCCTGATGCTAAGAAAGATTGAAGGCAGGAGGAGAAGGGGATTACAGGGGATAAGATGGTTGGATGGCATCACCGACTCTATGGACTTAAGTTTGAGCAAGCTCCAGGAGTTGTGATGTACAGGGAGCCTGGCATGCTGCAGTCTATGGGGTCGCAAGAGTAGGACACAACTGAGCAACTGTACTGACTCACTGAATGAATGTAAGAATTTAGGATTGGATCAGAAGACATTTCAAATCTATGTAGAAGGAATGAGTTATGTAATAAATGGTCTTGGGACACTGCCATTCACTTGGAAAGAAGTTGGATTGCTACTTTGTACTTTACATTCAAAAATATTACAACCTTACTGAAGATTTAAACATAAAACAAGAATAAAACACAAAACAGTGCATCACATCCATCACTGATGTTACAATAACTCTGTTCGGATATACCCTTCTTCCCTTTCTCCTCTTGCTGCACAGCAGACAGTTAATCAGCTGACCAAAGAACACAAAGATGACACTAGCACCATCACAAAAATGAATTTGGAACTTGAGTCACTGGGTCAGAATGCAACAGTAGCCATGATAAGGCCATCATATGTTGTTATCATGGCTGGACACCGATGATGAATTTGCATACCTAACATAACAGCAAACAATGTATTGAGCAGTGTTTAAGTACTTTACACATTTTAGTTCATTTAGTTCTCACATGAGGTAGTATGCTTCTTATCCTCACTTTATGGGCAAGGACACCAAGGCCCAGAGAGGTTAAATAACTTGCCAGAGGTCACACAGTTGTCCAGTGGCAAAGCTAGGGTACCATTGCAGGTAATCTGGCTCCAGAGTCTATACCCTTAACCACTTTGCTACACTGCTTATGTTGGAAACTAAAACATATAGATAATGAAGAAGAAACCAGTAAAATTTGACAAGGATGACAGAGGTTACATCAGTGCAGCAAAACCCTGTCATGTAATTGCAAAGAGGAGAAAACCTAGTAGCATGAAGAAATAGATACATTGAGAGGACAAACAGATATTGATGGAAACGGTCTAGTATTTACAGAGGGATCGTATAGATGATGACTGTAAGATGAAAACCCCATTTCACTCTTTTGCCCCTAAAGATGGACCGGATCTACTGTTTTGTTTTGTTTTTTTTAATTACTTATTCTGTTTCTTTATAGCAAACCCATGTCAAAAATACATTCTGTACATACACAAGAAATATCTATATATATTAGTTGGTGGTCTTTTCCTCCAGAGATCAAATCATACATCTCTTTACAGTATAAGTACTTATGATAAAAGACCAGAAAACACTTAGTAGACTCTTTAACATTCTCATTGTGAATGATTCTGACACTAATTGTTTTTTATGCAGCTTGGTAACTGCTCACAGGCAAATGTTGAAGGGGCTTACATGCAATATTAATGATTTTAGGCGATGCAAAGACACTCAAAGGTTTTTAAGTAGGGTGCTGCTCTGATTCGATTTGAGGTTTGGAGAAATCTATCCAAGTACCCTGAAGCATAGAATCCAGGGGACAAGAGTAGATAGAAGAGCCTTTAGGAGGCTGTCATGGGAAACACAATGGGAAGTGGTAACACTAACGGAATTGGACAAAATTGAGGTGTATTTTGGAAGCAAAGTCAACAGGACCTCTTGGTGAATTGGTTGNTCCTCTTTGAGGTTGCCTCTGACTTTGATGGCACTACTTGGAGGCACCTTGTTATCAACTATTTCAGGCAAAATTCTGGAGAGGCAAAAATAAAAAGAAAGAAAAAGATTTCTTGAGCACTGAACTTCCAAAATCAAGAAATCGTGTCTCTTCAAACACCTGGAGATTGACCCATGAAAACACACATCCTACCTTTTCAGCTCCTTTCTCCCCTCTCCCTGCCACTGTGAGAGGTTGATCTGGAGTGCTCATTCAGAGAGGGGACCCCACCAGGCTCCCAGAGTCCCTGAACTGACCCTACCTGAGTCCACTGCAGGGAGAAGCCAAGTGACTCCTTCAGAGCAGACGCTGATGCTTTGGCACTTTCTGGGTCAGCATTCACAGCATTTGCATGAGCTTAGTGCCACTCAGGGCATCATCAGGGGGACACGGGAGAGCCCTGCCCTTGGCCTCCAGCTTCTGGAAGACTGGGACCCCATGGGACTCAGTGATGTTGAGGGTCACTCTGTGCAGCTGGATGAGTCAGGAAGGAAGACCGGGCTTGGTTGGATTTAACCCAGTAGAGGTGAATGGCAAGGCTGCTCATGCAAAAAGGGGAAAACAAAAGGAATAGGATGGCCCAGACACCAGAGAGGGCAGCAAAGATTCAGACCTGACCCATCCCAGCAGCAGCAAANCTTGCCAAATGTCACTTAGTAATAATCATAATGATACTGATAGATCCAACAGTGTCATCCAAGTATTCTGACTTTACTACTCATTTATCTTCTTCCAAGATAAATTCTTCCAAATTCAAAGCAAGTGTAATTTCTGACGTATATTATAAGGCTAATTTTGAGATGCTTTTATGTACCTTTCAGTCAGTTATTGCACAGTCAAAGGTTCCTAGATGAAAACTAGTGAAGGTAAGTGGGGTGAGGGTGGGGGATGAGATTTAATTGATAGCCTAGAAACTTTTCATTTAACATTATTTTATTCTGAGTTTGTTAACTAAATTTGGTGTCAAAGTTAGGAGAAAAAAATGTAAGCTCAAGGTCAGTATCTGGGGGAATCACTTAACAATTTTGTTTATCCTTGACTAGTCTTAACTTACCATGGAATGAGGTGCTCCAGTTACCAAGGAAACAGGACATCTCTTCTTGTCTTCATGAGAAGAAAAAGCTTGGGTAGCCCACTGATCCAGGTATCCTTTAGGAGTATAGAGGCCACAGTCTACAATGCTGGTTTCCTTCTCAAAAGGCTCACATATTCCATCTCCCTCATGTATATAGCACAGGCTTGGCTCCCCTGTCAAGAAACATTGTTTGACATTTGAAAAGGTATTTTTATATGTGTCCAGTAAAAATAATTACATTTTTATTCCAGCTGCTAAAGAGAACCCTGTAATTATTAACCAGTCTAATGCCCACCTCAAACATATAGATATCATACCCCTAAAGAAGGATACTTTCTCATGGGGAGAAGGGTAAAATCCATTGAGATAATAAAAAGTCTACAAAGTGGGCGGGGTTAGGGGAAAAGGAACAGGAAGGAAAAAAACAGCTGTGGGGTGGATATAGAAAGAAACTTTAAGGAATCATTGAGCAAAGTACTAAGAGAAGCTAGTGATATAACAGAAGTTGGTAAAAGAATAAAGGAAATTTAAATAGATGGTAGGATGTGATATGTACTTGGAACCTCATCATAGTCTTTGAAATTTTAAATAAAACATTTGAGGGATTTGTTTTCAATTACATTTTTTGCTGCTGTATTTCTTCAGTTAACCATGCAATTTGCTCTGAAATGGACAATATAGGCTCCAGGTTTATAAGGGTTACACATCTATTATTGTCTTACAATAACCATGTGAGGTATGTATTTTTTGTTTGTTTCATCAGTAGACAAACTGAGACTCCATGCTTGTAAGTGACTTGCCAAAGTTCCCTTGATACAGAAGCAATACTGCTGGGCTTTGAGCCAGGCTTACAGAAAGCAGGTTCAGGGGCTTTCTCTTACTCCACAGTACCTCAACCGAGGCAGAGAGACTGTCTTCAAGAGCAAATGTGTGAGTAATGAATATATGAGAAGACTCACTTGGCCTGTAAAGCAAGCTATAATTCCTTGGACAACGTCCTTACTTGCTTGTAGGATAACTTCTACTAAGTGGATAGTCCGTACTAACCATAGATATGTCAACTGTGTGGGTGCTCAGCCACTTCAGTCATGTCCAACTCCTCTTGGGAACCCTGTGGACTGTAGCCTGCTCTGTCCATGTAGGCTCCTCTGTCTATGGGATTCTCCAGGGAGGAATATGGAGTGGGTTGCCATGCTCTCCTCCAGGGGATCGTCATGGCTCAGGAATCAAACCCATGTCTCCTGTGTCTCCTGCATTGCAGGCAGATTCTTTATCCCTGAGCCACTTGATATGTAACTTAGCTTTCTTCAAATGTAAAAAACTGAGATGCAGTTATAAAGCCATTTATTTATTAAGTATTATTTCCTTGTCTACCCCTATTAATAACACAATTCTAATTCTTCATTTCTACCTAAAATAATAGGACATGAAAATAAGATCAAGATTTAAAATAGATCAACCCACAGGTACATGGGCTTTCCAGGTGGCACTAGTGGTAAAGAACCCACCTGCCAATGCAGGAGACACAAAAGGCACCAGTGTGATCCCTGGGTTGGGAAGATCCCCTGGAGAAGGACATGGCAACCCACTCCAGAACTCTTCCCTAAAGAATCCCATGGACCAAGGAGCCTGGCAGGCTGCAGTACATATGGTCACAAAGAGTCAGACACAACTAAAGCAACTGCATCGGTACACATTCAGTAACATCACTAAATTAACTGTTACTATTCCATTCTTTTAACTTTTTTTTTTCATTCTTTTAATTTTAAATTCTTTACAGAAATGCCACAGGACTGTTTCAGTAATTTTTCAGCTGTTCATCGACATGTAGTTACTAATTATTTTCCTTAATAATTTCTTCAAGTCAAAGACCCTTCTCACAGTTTATTGTGATGCACACAGTCAAAGGCTTTGGCATAGTCAATAAAGCAGAAAGAGATGCTTTTCTGGAACTCTCTTGCTTTTTCGATGATCCAGCAGATGTTGGCAATTTGATCTCTGGTTCCTCTGCCTTTTCTAAACCCAGCCTGAACATCTGCAAGTTCATGGTTCCCGTACTGTTGAAGCCTTCCTTAGAGAATTTTGAGCATTAGTTTGCTAGCGTGTGAGATGAGTGCAGTTGTGTAGTAGTTTGAGCATTCTTTGGCATTGCCTTTCTTTGGGATTGGAATGAAAACTGACCTTTTCCAGTTCTGTGGCCACTGCTGAGTTTTCCAAATTTGCTGGCATATTGAGTGCAGCACATTCGCAGCATCATCTTTTAGAATTTGAAATAGCTCCACTGGAATTCCATCACCTCCAGTAGCTTTGTTCATAATGATGCTTCCTAAGGCCCACTTGACTTCACATTCCAGGATGTCTGGCTCTAGGTGAGTGATCCCTCCATTAATTCAGGCAGTCTTCAATTTAGAAACAGTTTGTTCCAAATATACTTAGTTGACTGTAACTTGGAGGACATTTTCCCGATAATAAGAATGCTATAAATCATTTCCATATTATCCTGATTTTGATACAATTGAATGTGATTTTTTTTGCAGTGTTTTATGGAAAGTAAGCTAATGATTCCTGGAATTTTTTCAAAGTATATTAATAATAGAGAAAGTATACAGTCAAGTATATAGATACTCTTTTAGCTTTTAGTTTTTGCTAGTAGAGTAATATCCAGAGAGCACATTGAAATTTTTTATTATTGATTGTTTATTTATACAAAGTACTTTCCCCATTAATCTCATTACTTCAGAAAACACTAAATGGTGTGTTTATCTTGGCAATCCTTGAGCAATTCCCAGAGTTAAAGACAGACTTACCTCTGAAATATTCATTTCAGTAATGATTTGAATTATAATCATCCTTAAATACAGAGAAGGCAATGGCAACCCACTCCAGTACTCTGCCTGGAAAAATCCCATGGACGGAGGAGCCTGGTAGGCTGCAGTCCCTGGGGTCGCTAAGAGTTGGACACGACTGAGTGACTTCAAATTCACTTTTCACTTTCCTGTATTGGAGAGGGAAATGGCAACCCACTCCAGTGTTCTTGCCTGGAGAATCCCAGGGACAGGGGAGCCTGGTGGGCTGCTGTCTATGGGGTCGCACAGAGTCTGACATGACTGAAGCGACTTAGCAGCAGCAGCAGCATCCTTAAATATGTTATAGGGCCTTATTTCTGAAGAAGGCAATGGCACCCCACTCCAGTACTCTTGCCTGGAAAATCCCATGGATGGAGGAGCTTGGTGGGCTGCAGTCCATGGGGTTGCTAGGAGTTGGACATGACTGAGCAACTTCACTTTTACTTTTTACTTTCATGCCTTGGAGAAGGAAATGGCAACCCACTCCAGTGTTCTTGCCTGGAGAATCCCAGGGACGGGGGAGCCTGGTGGGCTGCCGTCTCTGGAGTCGCACAGAGTCGGACACGACTGAGGCAACAACAGCAGCAGCAACAGCAGGGCCTTATTTCTAGGATCAATGAAGTTTTTAAATGTTTATTGTATTTAGCTCATTTTCTTTCTCTTTGCTCTAACCATGTAAATGTTTTTGGTGTCTATTTGAGGGAGGCCTTAAATGACAGGAATTGGAATGATACCAATCATAAATTTCATTTCTGAAATAGTTTATGCCAGACCCTTCCTCTCTACTTTAAAGTGTTATGCAAGCAACATTCCTCAGAGGCTAAAACTGCTATCTCCTGTTTATATGTAAAGAGACTTCAGCCAGAGGTTGAAGGATTTGCATGAGTCACTTAGTGAGGGGCTTAGCTGGAATTTAGAACCCGATTATCTTGTCTCTGGTGCTCCTGATCTTTGTACTATACCATACTGTCCCAATGAAAGGACAACTTCAACATTTTCAAAAATTGTCTATTTTGAAAAATAAAGAACTTGGTCACACATATTATAGGTATTTGTTTTGGGGTATCAGAACAATGTTATCACTCCTGAGTAGAGTGATCAGAGAAAATTTATGAGCATAGTGAGTGTAAAGAACTCAAATAGAATATTAACTAAATCAAAATTAGGATTTGGAGACATCAGAGGCCCTATGAAAATCAAATTCTGTCTCTTCCCAATTCTCTTTTATGTTGAACTTCCTTGTTAAATGGAGAATGAATTCTAGATTGACTTGGAAAGAAGGATCAGAGCAGAACGCGGGTCACTGGGGAGATCGCCTATTTCCATAGTACCGCTGAAATAGGGAACTAAGCCTCAGTGATCCAGCAAAAGGCTTTTCAGTAACTGTATGCCAGGCATTGGAGAAAAAGATAAGCAAGACATGAATAGTACAGCAGTAGTAAATTAGGAATCATGTGGTGAGACAGACATGGTATGTTGCGGAAACTGAAAGAGAGAGGGCTGCTTTACTCCTCATAGACTGAACCACAAAAAGCCTTCTCAGAGGAGGGAGGTAACACTGGTTGAGAGTTTGAAGGATAAAAAAGAGTTAGTTAACTAGATTAAGAGGGCACTGAGCACTGAGGGAAGAAAAACCAGCATGTACAGATGAAACTGAAGAGCAGTTCTTCAAAATGAGTTTTAGATACTTTTATTATAGTTTGCATCAATTCCTTATAGGAGTCATGAAGGCAAGAATTTTAGTATTCCAATGATTCAAATTTTAGAAAGCTATTGACTACCTTGTGAAATTTTGAAATACACTACACCCTGTCATTGAGGTTAAAACCCCAATACATGTTCATTCAGTTCAGTTCAGTCGCTCAGTCATGCCCAACTGTTTGCGACCCCATGGACTGCAGCACGCCAGGCTTCCCTGTCCATCACCAACTCCCGGAGTTCACTCAGATTCATGTCCATCAAGTCGGTGATGCCATACAGCCATCTCATCCTCTGTCGTCCTCTTCTCCTCCTGCCCCGAATCCCTCCCAGCATCAGAGTCTTTTCCAGTGAGTCAGCTCTTCACATGAGGTGGCCAAAGTACTGGAGTTTCAGCTTTAGCATCATTCCTTCCAAAGAACACCCAGGACTGATCTCTTTCAGAATGGACTGGTTGGATCTCCTTGCAGTCCAAGGGACTCTCAAGAGCCTTCTCCAACACCACAGGGAAAACCTATTGAAGTTTTCTCTGCTCATAGAGTATCAGAGCTGGCAGCATGCTCTGAGATTGTCTAGTCAGTTCATATTTTCATTCAACAATGATATTTACTGGGTGGCCCTGGGATATCTTTGAAGGGATGATGCTGAAGCTGAAACTCCAGTACTTTGACCACCTCATGCGAAGAGTTGACTCATTGGAAAAGACTCTGATGCTGGGAGGGGTTGGGGGCAGGAGGAGAAGGGGATGACAGAGGATGAGATGGCTGGATGGCATCACTGACTCGATGGACGTGAATCTGAGTGAACTCTGGGAGTTGGTGATGGACGGAGGCCTGGCGTGCTGCATTCATGCAGTCGCAAAGAGTTGGACACGACTGAGTGACTGAACTGAACTGAGCTGAACTGATTCACAGAGGATGCAGAAATGAAAGATGGACCTTGCCTTCAAGGAGCTCACAGTCTAAAGGAGGAAATGAAAAGACAGTTATACAAGTATAATAAAATGCTAAATAAGAATGGGATATGAGTTAAACACAAAGGAAGGCTCATTCACTTTTCCTAAAAATTAGCTAGATAAAATTTTGACTAGATCTTGAAGAATGGAAGACAGCTCTTCCTTGTGAAAGGAAGAAAGAATATTTTGGGTCAGGACTGTGCTGGTTAAAAGGAACAGTTTGAAACATTTCTACTTAAATGTTTCAGTCTTGATTTCTCTAAACAAACAAAGATTATCAAAGCAGTGTCATAGATTTTCTTGGCTGTCTACTAGTCATATAACTGAGCCTAACCAGTGGTTTTCAATGTGTGGTCCTGGGACCAGCAGGATCAGCATTTTCTGGAAACTTAGAAATGCATATTTTCCGGCTCCAGCCCAGACCCACTGAATCAGAGACTGGTGATGGGGCCTAGCAATCTGTGTTTTAACAAGTCTTCCAGAGGATCCTGATGCATGCTAAAATTTGAAAACCAATGGCCTAAACTACAGTAGTTCAGGGAATAATTGAGAATCACGGGCTTCAAGGACAGAGACCTGGGTTTGAATCTCACTGGTCCCATTTCATAGCTGTGTAACTGCCAATCCATTTCCTAACATCTGAGCTTTGGTATTTTCTTCTATAAAATGAAGATGAGAATATTCCTTTCCAGAGTTGCTGTGAAGATTGATAGATACACTTTGTATAAAACACCAACATTGTGGCTTGCACATGGTAGGCTTTCAGTAAATGATAACTACTACTATTGTTATTGTTTTTTCTTTTTTTTTTTCATTAAGATATTTTCCCTGGTGAAATGATTGCTTTCACTTAAAAGTACTTATATATTTTCTTTTAGATCCAAATGCTGAAGAAATTAAGGACATCTATGGACTCCATGGTCAAGTAGAACACAAATTAGCTTTCCTGAGAACTCAAGTGCCAAAGGAAATGAAGCTTGTGGTCATTGGCCATTCCGTAGGCGCCTATTTTTCCCTTGAGATTCTGAAGCATGCACCTGAGCTCCCAGTAAGTATGCCTCCGAAAGTGACTGTCGGTACTTGATTGTGCACTTGCACAAGTCCTCTCAGATGTCCTTTGCTCTTTTGTCTCTTCTTTAATTGATAAGTAGAACATAGAGAGGGATCCTTGGTGGCTACCTTTACCCTATCTCTGTAGTACTGTGGGCCCGTGTTGAATGTATGTTCATACCTTTCCCACAGTGTTTCAAAAATAATGCTGAAGGAGGTAGGAATTTTCTGAATAAATGCCTGTGTTTTAAAAAATTAAAGCATAGTAAATTAATAAAACTAAGATCATGGCATCTGGTCCCATCACTTTGTGGCAAGTAGAAGGGGGAAAAGTGGAAACCGTGATAGATTTTATTTCCTTGAGCTCCAGAATCACTGCAGATGGTGACTGCAGCCGTGAAATTAAAAGATACTTGCTCCTTGGAAGGTAAATTGTGACAAACCTAGACAGCATATTAAAAGGCAGAGACATAACTTTGCTGACAAAGGTTCATATAGTCAAAGCTATGGTTTTTCCAGTAGTCATGTACAAATGTGAGTTGGATCATAAAGAATGCCAAAGGATTGATGGTTTCAAATTGTCATGCTGGAGAGACTTGAGAGTCTCACGGACTGCAGGAAGATCAAATCAGTCAATCCTAAAGGAAATTGACCTGAATATTCATTGAAAAACCTGAAGCTGAAGCTCAAATACTTTGGCCACCTGATGCAAAGAGCCGACTCATCGGAAAAGACCCTGATGTTGGGAAAGATTGAGGGTAGGAGGAAAAGGGGGTGAAAATGAGATGAGCTGGATGAGGATGAGATGGTTGAGATGGGATCACTGACTCAGTGGACATGAGTTTGAGCAAACTCCAGGAAATAGTGAAGGACAGGGAAGCCTGGTGTGTTGCAGTCCATGGGGTTGCAAAGAGTCGGACACGACTGAATGACTGAACAACAACAGATAGTTAATTTATAATATTTTAGTTGAGCAAATGTCTTTTAATCTAGGGTGATCTGGAATTTTTAAGTTACATATAACCTGCTGTCATTCATAAAGGATTATTTAAAGGCAGTCACCAACTAAGACTGAGGCAAGAATCTTGTCTAGGAAGAGAATTGCATAAATATTCATTTTTGCTCTTGTTTAGTCGCTAAATCATGTTTGACTCTTTGCGACCCCATGGACTGCAACATGCCAGGCTTCCCTGTCTTTTACTATCTCCTGGAGTTTCCTCAGATTCATGTCCAGTAAATTCTCATACCTCCTCTCAAAAGGAGGAGGATTTATCACCACTCTTGTTGACAGGAAAACAGCTGTGCTTAAGGAACACTAGATCATTATTTAGTCATAAGTCTGCATCCTTACCTGCTTTGTAGCTTGGCAGCCTTTTGAGACGCTCATTCATAAATACTTATTGCATGCCTCTATGCTGCAGATAATAAGTGAGACACTGGAGACATAAAGACCTGTTTAAAGTTCCAGGAAAGCTAGCGAACTATACAGCACTTCAAAACAACACAAAACCTCATACCTTTACTGACATATACCACTGAAATGATGCATTAAATGTGATTCACAACATAAGTTATTTCCTCATTCAACAAACTTGCATATTCAGCACTTGCCATGTAACAGGCCTCATGCTGTGTTTTGATGACATCCCAGTGAATAAAACAGTCTGTGAGGCCAAGAGAGCCTGAAGCCTAATGGAAAACACAGACTAACCCGTAGGTATGATACCTACTGTCTTATGTGAATAGAGAGTGTGTGGGAGCATGAAGGAGTGCTATTTAACCTGGTAATCTAAAGGCAAGACAGGAATGATTCTTTCCTAGAACCTCCCTAGCCTGGGAGATTTTCACTCCATGTGATAAAACATCCTCAGTGGTGTCTCAGTTCAGTTCAGTTCAGTCACTCAGTTGTGTCCGACTCTTTGCAACCCCATGAACCGCAGCACGCCAGGCCTCCCTGTCCATCACCAACTGCCGGTGTCTACCCAAACCCATATCCATTCAGTCGATGATGCCATCCAACCATCTCATCCTCTGTCATCCCCTTCTCCTCCTGCCTTCAATCTTTCCCAGCAGCAGGGTCTTTTCAAATGGGTCAGCTCTTCGCATCAGGTGGTCAAAGTATTGAAGTTTCAGCTTCAACATCAGTCCTCCCAATGAACACCCAGGACTGATCTCCTTTAGTCTCACAAGTCCCTAGAAATTTGCTCCTTTTCCCACTGGCTTAACACACTTAACTTCTTACTTATAATTGCCACTGGGAAAAGTACAACTGTAACCTCCTGGGGTGTGGTGTTTCACACCAAAAGGGGGCTGTTAATTTCTCACATTGGGTATAAGAAAGTATATATTTCATTTTAAGTGTGAATTCAATCAATTCTAGATCACATTCCATTCACTATATTATTGCTTCTATTCTATTTCCGCTCCCCCACCCCCACCCCTAGATAAGGCATTTCAATCAGAAAGCAGGCTTCCCTTTTTTTTTTTTTTAGCATTTAGCATGACTTCTAATCTCTGTTATGCCTCTGAAGCTCCTCTTGTACCATTTTATGAGGTTACTGTTTACATAATATCCAGTCCGAGCCCTTAGCAGTTCTCTTTGCACGGTTGCTACGACTCCCTGCTCTGGAAACAAGACACCTAGGTTCAGGCAGTTGCTGTCATACTTTGCTTGTGTGACCTTGGGCAAGTTATTCAGTCTCCCTGTACCTTTGTTTCCTCATCTGTAAAAGGGGGATAGTAATATGTTCTTCAAAGGACTTTTGTGAGAAATTATATAAAGAATGGTGGCTCAGATGGTAAAAGTGTCAGCCTACAATGCAGGAGACTCAGGTTAGATCCCTGGGCTGGGAAGATCCCCTGGAGAAGAAAATGGCAACCCATTCCAGTACTGTTGCCTGGAAAATCCCGCGGACGGAGGAGCCTAGTAGGCTACAGTCCATGGAGCAGCAAAGAGTTGGACACGACTGAGCAACTTCACTTTCACTTTCTTTCATATAAAGAATGATACCTGGAACTTAAAAGTTTTATATAAGTATTAGCTATTATTATCATAGTGGGAGTAACTGGAAGCACTGGCTCAGTCATTAGGTTATCTACTGTGTTAGTAATCTCAGCTCAAAACTTAACAGTATTTATTCTCTCCCAGTTTCTGTGGATCTGGTCATAACTTGGCTGAGTCCTCTGGTTCAGGGTCTCTCACAAGACTATAATCAAAGTGTCTTCCAGGGCTGTGGTCTCATGTGAAAAACTGAATTGAGGAGAATCTGCCTCAGTTCACTCCTTCAAGTTTGTTGGACTGAGGGACTTGGTTCATCACTGGCAGTTGGGTAGAGGCCACCCTCGGTTCGTTAGAATGTGGGCCTCTCTAACTTGCCCCATCAGAGCAAGTCTGGGAGAAGAGCCAGAGAAAGAGTCTGCTGGCAAGATGGAAGTCACAGACCGTAACTTAATTATAGAAATGATATCTTACTACTTTTACAGTATTCTCTTTGTTAGAAACAAATTACTAAATCCAGCACAAACTCAAGGGGAGTGGAATATACTAAAGCATGAATATTAAAAGGCGAGGGTCACTGGGGGCCAAGTCAGAGGCTGCCCACCCCACCACTATCCCAGTTAGTATTTCACTTGTGTGATGTACTGTCAAGCATGTGGATATATAGGCATATATATAAATTAAAATACCGAATACATTTCCTGGTGTAGGAAGTAACTTGGTCCTGTCAAATAAAATGTAGCAAACTGATATGAAGTATAATTTTTGGTTATTAGTTGTTCCAAGTGTTTCAAAAGCCTTAAAACCATTTTTGAAAGTGTACTTGCATGTTTGAAATAATAATAGCATTATTATTTGTGATGGTTAGTTTTACATGTCAGCCTTATTGGTCTAAAAGATACTCAGATAGTTAGTAAAACATTTCTGAGTATGTCTGTGAGGACCAGAGAAAATCAGCATTTGAACTGGACTGAGTAAAAAAGATGCGCCCTGATCATGATGGGTGGGCATCATCCAGTCTGTTGAGGGCACAAATAGAGCAAAAACTCCAGGAAGGGCAGATTCTTTCTTTCTCTCTCCTAGAGTTGAGACAGCCATCTTTTCCTGCCCTGTAACATTGTAGTTCCAGGTCTCAAGCCTTTGACCTCACCTATTCCCCTGGTTGTCAAGTTTTTGAACTCGGACTGAATTATACAACTCACTTTGCTGGTTTCCAACTTGCAGGTAGCATGTGGTGTGGGACCTCTTAGCCTCTCTGAGTGTGTGAGCCAACCCCTATAATAAATGTTTGGAGTCTGTTTCTCTGGGGAACCCTGACAAATACACCATTTTGTGAACATAGGAAAGAAAAGATCCATTTCTGAGTCCTTTGATTTGTTAACTTAGAGATCTTTCCTTTCAGTTTTTGTTCGTTTGCTCCACATCCATTCTGCCTGTAATGTTTAATTTTTCCTGTGCATATTTGAAAATAGTTGTTGAGCACGTTTGTTTTGAACTTCTCTCTCTTTTTTGGCTTGTGTTCATACATCTGTTGGGAAATAAGTAGTACCATGCATCTTACAGTTAATGTAGCTTCTTGCAGCGTCCTCGGCTCTATCACTTTCTCATTAAGGATCTGCTTCCAGGTGTTCCTGCCCTTGCAGGAATAGTGGTGAAAAGAGAAAAGGCAGATGAAACATAAGCTTAACCTAGTCTAATTGTGGAGGCATAACTCACGCTGTGATTATAGAGTTTCCAGAGAAACACAAAAGGCTGTGTTTTCTTATAAAGGGTGTACTCTAGAAAATAGCACATGCAATAAATTGTCCATAAAGGTTACCCGGGGAGGAGGGTGAACATCTGTATGATTTTTTTTAAATTATCATTCAAAAGCTTTATCTGGTTTCAATTAACTGCACTGTTGAAGTCCTCCCCCCAATACATACCCCTCTTTAAACACCTGGCCCAGCTAATATTGGTGGTGTGATCCCTGCTGAAGTGTTGAAATTTCAGTGTCTCTGGCCTAATCTCAGACGGCACAGTGCCTGCATGCCTGAAGTTAGCATGATACGCTCCATTTAAGATGTATTTGACAATCAAATAAGTTTGTATTAGCCAGAGTGTTGCAATCCCTAATCATTTTGCCAAAAATAAGTTAGCTGTTATGTTTTACAACATATGAAGTGTGATAATAAGAAACTTGTGTTTCCATCTCTTATGTTATTTTTACTGGAATATTTGACTCCCATAAGATTTTTGAGGACATATGTGTAGCTTAGTAGCTGGTTTATTTGGTTTTATTTTGGTTCAGTTCTTTATAATATTTTTGTAACTAATGATAGGAAACTATGGTCATAAAATCATTTTAAGAGACTTACTGTATATTTTACACATGATATCTGACCTATTTTTTAATATACTGAAGGAAATAATTGACCCACTCTTAAAAATCTCATATTAAAAATTTTGTTTCTTTAAGCAAATTTGGTAGAATTATTTCTATATATAGAAATTATAATTTAAAATTATATGTCTTCATATATTTTGACATGAATATCCAGAATAAAGAATTTTTAAAAGAAACTTGAGAAGATAGATAGTTGGAAGATTGTTCAATAGCACTGTTATGATTCAAAATAATAAACACAGTTTCAGATTCCGTTCAGTTCAGTTGCTCAGTCGTGTCCGACTCTTTGCAACCCCATGAATCGCAGCACACCAGGTCCCCCTGTCCATCACCAACTCCTGGAGTTCACTCAGATTCATGTCCATTGAGTCAGTGATGCCATCCAGCCATTTCATCCTCTGTCGTCTCCTTCTCCTCCTGGCCCCCAATCCTTCCCAGCATCAAAGTCTTTTCCAATGAATTAGTAGGATCTTTAGAGACAGTCTAGTCCCATCTTTAATTTTATAAGTAGAAATGGAGAGAAAAGTGCCTTTCCAGGATTCAGCCTTAGCTCTATCTTAATCTAGGGGTAAGATATGATTACAATAACTGTAGATATGTTGTTGTTGTTCAGTCACTAAGTTGTGTCCAACTCTTTTGTGACCCCATGGACTGTAGCCCGCCAGGCTCCTCTGTCCATGGGATTTCCCAGGCAAGAATACTGGTGTGGGTTACCATTTCCTTCTCCAGGGGATCTTCCTGATCCAAGGATTAAACCCATGTCTCTTGCATTAGCAGGCAGATTCTTACTACTCGGCTATCAGGGAAGCCCAACTGTGGGTATAAAGAAAATCTAAAGAAGATATCTGATGGTTCTCTAAATCTTTGGATGGTGGCAGAGCCTCCAGATAGTATGGAATGTTCCTGGAGTGTACACAACCAGCTCTATGCAACTCATTTCACTGTAGCTCATGGAGTAGTAGATTAGACCCCATGAATGAAAAAGAAAAAAGTATTATTTGCCCAGTCCTGTCTGACTCTTTGTAACCCCATGGGTTGTAGCTCACCAGGCTTCTCTGTCCATTATATTCTCCAGGCAAGAATACTCGAGTGGAGTGCCATATCTTCCTCTAGGGGATCTCAACCCCAGGGATTGAAGCCCAGTCTCCTGCATTGCAGGCAGATTCTTTACCATCTGAACCACATGGATACTGCTCTATCAATGTGGAACAGAAGGGGTGACATGGGGATAAAAATGTAATCATCTCACTATCTAGAACTTTCCTTTAAATCAGTCTTCTGTGTGTTCAAAATGTGCCATCTGATTCTTCCAAAAAATTGCATAAAGTTCAAGGTTGAGATTTGAAAGCCCCCGATTCTTAACTGGGCACTAAGTCATAAAGTGAAATTCAAGTAATTTAACTTTTATTTTCCTCTAACAATTTATATGGCATTTAATGATAACACTTCCTCCCTTTCCAAGGGTACCAGATCCTTCAAAATTTAATTTTTTATATTATTTGGCCTTCCTTGGGGAAAATGCACAATACCATAGAGCTTCCTTTGTCTGTCTGGTTGGCAAAAATACCTTCTTTCTAAATGAAATTTCCAGATTACTTAAACTTACTCTTTAAAGCCCTAGACCATTATATATATTTGGGTAAAAACTTGTCTAAAACATATTTTTAACTTATCTGCATTCTTCAACAATGTATGTTGATTATAGAAGAACTTTTCCCTAATGATTCAAGGACATCATTTTGATACTATTATACAGTAAAATACAGTTAAAGGGATTTTGCCCATGTCCTGAAATTTCTTAGATGACAGTGCTTTTTTAAAAAAGAATCCTCATGTCTGTTTATTTTATAGTTATTCCATCTCCTCTGTCAGTGTTAGGTACCATTTCTCCTCCCTACTTATACTTTGTTGCTGCTGATTTGCTGCAAATAGAGAAAACAGATAATCGTAGAATTTCTTTTCAAGTAAAAATGGACACATCTTAAATGAAGATATAAGAGTAAAACTGGAAAAATTAAGTGCATGGATTTTGACATTTCTTAGAGACATAATAGCTTACTTTCTTTGGTTTATTATGAGCATCCCCATGATGTATGTAGATAATCAAAATTTTAGTATTTTAGTGAGATACTCAAAACACACCACAAGTACAACTAAGAAGCTTGAAAAACTTTACCAAAAGAGTTAAAATAGCATGTTGGATCATCTCATCTGTGTGTTGAATCAGAAGTACATCTCATCTACGTTGGGAAAAAAATAAATTCAAATACTCTGAAAGAAATGAGGTCATTGGGCTTGTGGTATACTTACACTATTCTGGTGAACCTACTTGTCTGCAGAGTTAGACATGCTCGTGAGAAATATTTATGTGATTACACTAAGTTGTGTTCAACAGTCAAGATAATCCAGAGGTGGGGGAAGAGTAGGAGATAATTCATTTCTCAAAGTAACTGTTGTCAAGAGTCCTGTCCCTAGATTAATTGATAAGAAGCAGAAGGCAAAATGAAGTCTCATGAGGCTCTGAGTGTTTTGAAAAGAGAGGTGACTTCTAACTGAGAAGATCAGACAAAAGCATCATTGAAGAGCAGGTGTTTGAGTAGAAGAAGGATGAGTCAGTATTTAGAAATAGAATTTGATGGGGATTTTTGTGGGCAAGGTGGGAGTTGCTATCTATTCTAAAAAGTAGGAAATGTATGGAAAAAAGAGAGAGAGAAACGGTTTTTATCCCTGGGCACTGTAAGGGAAGCAGCACAGTGTGCGTGAAGGGAGCAGTGGGGCAGGAGAGCCTAGGCTGACAGAGTGCGAGTGCAAGAGAGTTAGGCTGTATTTTCTGGACAGCATGGAGCCACTGAAGGACCTGTGATAATAATAGCCATGCATTGGGTAAATTAGCTTCTCAGTGAAAAGGAAATGAAATGGAGAGAGAGTATAGAATCAAAAGTAAACAACCAAGTGAATAGGCAAGTGGGCTAGTTCAGATGAGAAATAATGAAGACAATAGACAGGATTCACCCAGGGACATTGTTAAAGAGAGGAAGGAAACAGGTCGTAGATGTATATTAGGAAAATGACTTCATTTAATGGGAAGGAGGATGGAGAGGCGGAAGCAGAGAAAAAGGCAAATTTTATAATAATTTTCCAGACAATTGGCTGCAATCCATTAGTGGGTCCTGAATTCACTTCAGTGGGTTGGAGCCTGTGGATTAGTCAAGATACGGTATACTATGCCTTGGTAACACAGTGTCAGTGGCTTTTAACAACAAAGATTTGTTTATCACTCTTTGAGGATAGGCTGCTCTCGTGTAATTCTCTCCATGCACTCTTATTCCAGAGCCCAGGTTGATGAAATAGCTTCTCATGGCAGAGAATAAAGAGGAAATAGTGAGCCACACTTTGCATTTTAAAACCTCTGCTTGGAAGTGACATTTGTCACTCCTCATACTACACTGGACAGAGAAAGTCACATGAGCACTCTGCCAGCAGGGAGGCCATGGAGTACAGTCCTCTTCAGAGAAGGGAAACATATGTTTGTAAACAATAAAGGAGCATTTAAAAATAATAAAAGTAAAATAAAGCAAAATAAAATAGAATGGAAAATATTAGTTTTATTGTTATAAAGGTATGTATTGTGTAATGTTTTTTGAGTATGTGTTTTTATGAGTATGTGTCGAAATCCTAGGTTACAATATAGAATGTATATCTTATTGTAGGTCAAGGTAAGGAACTTGAAGGTCATTAACCTCGACTAGGGTATGTCACAGAAGTGAAGAAAAGAGGAAGGAGAATGTTTTGAAAGGCATAGGTATGTGGTAGGTTAAAGATGATCACAGATTCTTTGCCATTCCTTTCTCAGGAGGTGAGTCTCCTTCCCTTCCCCTTTGAATTTGGGCTGGGTATGTGATCTGATTTCACCAATAGGATACAGAGGAGATGATGTTCTGGTACTTCCAAGCCCAGGCCTTAAGGGGACTGGGAGCTTCCAGTTTCTCCCTCTTGGAAGCCAAATGCCAAATTAGAGTTTAGCAACCCTGAGATCACCAAACTATGAGGAAGCCCAGGCTGGCCATGAGGCCCCAGAAGTGAGTGAAACCTTCTTAAACTTCCCATCTGCTATAGGAAGCAGCCAAGTAAGTGACCCAAGTCTGTGCCATGTGGAGCCAAAGTCTAGCTGAGCACTCTTTGAATTCCTGACCCACAGAATCAGAAACAATACATTTGAGGATGGTGTGTTAGGTAGGAGTAGATAACTGGGATAAGGTAAAGAAGTTGAGTGTAACTACAGTTGAAGAGAAGGAAAATTTAAAGCTTCTGCTATTGGTAATCGGAAGGTCATTGATAACCTAGAAGAGAACATCTTTAGTGAGATAATGGGAGAAAGAGGTTGAAGAAAGTTAGGTGCTCCAGGAATTGGCTGGTGAAGTGGAGAAGATAAGATGATAACTTAAGGAACAAGTTGGCCTAGGAAACATCTTTTCCCTGTAAGTGGGAGAGAATTTAGCATCTGCTGGCGGAAATAGCCCATGCAGAGAGAGAGACGCTGAAAATGAAATAGAAATGTTTATTGGAACAGATTTCCTCCTCTTTGTCCTTTAAGCCTACACACTTGAATACTTGGATTTTTCTCAATCTTCATGTCCTTGCAAAAGGGTTTTTGTGCCTTGTGCTTGGTTCTTCATATGAGCCGAGAAACTTGAAACAGTTAAAAATTGAAGTTATTATCATTACTGATACAGTTTATCCAACATTCATTTGAAATTTACAAAACATGTTCACGTGTAGCAAAGTTATTAACAACCTAATCTTTTCCCATTTTACAGGTAAGGAGAACAGAGTTCCAAGGAGTTATATCTTATCTATATGTTAGCTAGTAAATGGCAAAACTAGGACTTTATATTCTGTTCTCTAGCTTTCCTATCATTGGCCTTCACGTGAGTTAGTTAGGAAAGTTATGATTATAAATAATTAGAGCAAGTTGCTTTGACAAACCATCAAAACCTATTTGACCTAAACTTAAGGTTCCAACTGTTAATTATTTAAGACTTGAGTTCTTCAAATACACAAGGAGAGTTCTAGTGGGAAGTGGGTAAATGCTTTTGAAGGAAGTAAGAGAGGAGAAGCAAGAACATGGCTGAATGTCTGGATCGTGGAAGATCAGGGGAGTTGGCACTGAGGCACGGGCAAGGGCAGAAATTAAACTCCAAAAACAGTGAAGCAGAAACCTAGAATTGAGCTGGGGCAAAAGGAAGGATAGAATGTGAAGGGAATTGGAAGATTCTGCAAACACAGTGCACAGTAGTTCTACAGTTGTGTCTACATGACCCGTTAGTGAACCCCGGTGCAAGAAAACCACAGGGGTCAGGCAGTCAACAACCACTCTTGCATGTGAAAGACTCATAAATCCCCTGTTCTAGGGAAGGTTTGTGCAGACTATGAGGAATGCTATTTTTCTAATCATGTATGTATATTTTAAATACATATTTGTTGTCTGTTTATGTGTGCACACACACACACACATTGTCTTTTCTGAATTACCCACAGACTGCCTTGTTGAAAACTAGACACATGGAAAGTTTCAGCTTCAGCCATTTTTTCAGTTATCTACATATTTTAAAAAATCCTGAAATTGCTTTCAAAGTGGAAAAATTGTGTGGGCTTTTTTCATCTTTTCATAACTCAAAAACTATTTAATATATTTTTCTCAAACTTTGCAAAAAAAAAAAAATCACCTTTGGGCTGAAACCAAGCATGGAAAATTTCACCACAAAGGGCTAATTTTTTGGAAAGCTGCAAGAAAGTGAAAACAGGAGTTTATAATAGAACATTCTTCATGCATGTTAATACTTAGTACTTTATCTAATGCATTTCATCTGAGAATTTCTGAACACTTTTCAGATTTAAAAATTGAGCCATTTTAGTATTTGTGGTCCATGATAGACTATCAGATATGGAAAATTCTCTGCATCCTCTTAAAAGTTCGGTATATATTAGGAGTTAGTGAGATATGTTTACTATCTCACTACAGATAGGGCAGATGAAGTAAAGTGGCTACTAGCCAGAGAAAGCCTTACATTTACTGCTTAAACACATTTTGTCACCACCTCTTCCTAGGGCTTCCCAGGTGGCTCAGTGGTAAAGAATTGGCCTGCCAATGCAGGAGAGTCAGGAGATACAGTTTTGATCCCTGGGTTGGGAAGATCCTCTGGAGGAGGAAATGGCAACCCACTGCAGTATTCTTACCTGGAAAATTCCATGTAGAGAGGAGCCTGGCTGCTACAGTCCATAGAGTTGCAAAGAGTCTGATGCTCCTGAGCAACTAAGCACTCTTCTTAGTCCAGGAGTAATTGTGAGTAGAATATATTTGATGACATAAGGATTTAGATTCATCTATCTGAGCCAGTAGTTCTCAAAGCAGTATCAGCATCATCAGGGATCGGATAGAAATGCAAATTATTTGGCACCACTTAAGAATCTTAAACTCTAGGCCTGGGACCCACCAATCGGTGTTTTTAACAAGTACTGTAGGTGATTCTGGGGTTTCCCTGGTAGCTCAGATGATAAAGAATCTGCCTACAATGCAGGAGACCTGGCTTCAATCCTTGGGTCAGGAAGATCCCGTGGAGAAGTAAATGGCTACCACTCCAGTATTCTTGCCTGGACAATCCCATGGACAGAGGAACCTGGTGGGCTACAGTCCTTGGGTCACAGTTGGACATGACTGAGCACACACGCATGCAGGTGATTCTGCTGCATGCTCTAGTTTGAGAACTAGAACTTTCTCCAAAAGGTTGGAATGTAGAATGTTCAAGATGTTATGGACAATTAAATCTGTCCTTGGTCTCTTCATGGCATGTCATCTCTGTCTTCTCATATCGTTCCTTGGAAGCGAGAGGAATGTTTATCAAATTATCTAAAAGAAACCTCTTCTTATCTATATTTTCTGTGTTCTAGTTCTTTGCACTTAGGATCTTATCCACAGGTACAGCTAGTCCCCTTGAGTAAAGGTGTTGATACAGGGAAACAGCATTACCAAGACAGATTTTCTCATTTCAGTCATTCAGGCCTGGGATGGGACTATATTTCATTCTCATTTCTTTGAAGTCTTAAGTTCCGAGATTTAAGCAGCAAGGTGGCAGAGGTCTGTCAGTGGATGCTGATTTAAGCCCTGCTTTTTTGTGTGTAAGTTCTCAGTCATATGCTTCACAGAGACTTTCTGTATTCCAGCAAACTCCACTGTCTGTATTTTTATATGTTTAGGCAATGAAGTAGTTATATATGTGGCATCGTAACAAGTTTTGAGAATATTCTCCTAGTGACAGAAGAGGACCTTTATCTAATCCCTGGTGCCCCAGCCTGTACAGGTGAAACTTAGGCATAGCCTGGGAGGGGTGTTTAAGCGGTTTAAGGTATATTCTTCAGTTGTAGTCCATTTTGGTAGAAGTGTGAATATTGTCATCTAAACTAATATTAATGGAAAGGAAAAAGAGATGTCTTTTTTATCAAGAAGATTATGGACGTACACATGGATCAGTATGCCCATGTAATATATCTGTAATATTTATAAATACATAAATGTGTGTAGTTAAATTATGTGCTTTTTTGTGTTTTGCATTGTAAAGTATTATCTTCTAATAAAGCTTTACTTTCCAATCCTTTTACACTATCATCAAAAAATAAAATAAAATAAAATAAAATTGATCACTTAAAAGTTTTATTATGAAAAATTTCGAATGAAAAAAATGTATAATAAATATCCAGATAGCCATTATCTGAAGTAACATAGCTACTAATATTTTCTCTTTACCTATTTTTTTTCTTCAGATATCTTCAGATAAATTAAAGCCCTCATATCTCACCCTTAAAAACTTCACTGTGCATCTTTTAAGAAGGATTTTTTCCTTCTATAACTACCATGTCATCACACCTAACAAAATTAATGGTATTATCTAATATAGTTCATACCCAGATTTTCTTGGTCCCCAGAATGTTGTTTTACAGTTGGTTTGTGAGTCCTTTCTTTAAATTAAAGGCTTTTCTTTCCAATCATAAAAGTTAATATATTTTTAAATTTCAGGAAGGTAAGGAAAAAGTTTTTTTAAAAAGTATACTGTTATTTATTAGGATGTATTTAAGATACTGAATTCCCTTGTAGATATTTAGTATAATTAAAGATTAAATTATTAGCCATTTTACTATCATTATTATTTATCATATTATTATAATTATAATTTAAGGACCTTACTTAATTCTTTCAACAACTCTTGAAGGAGGCTGTTCTTTTCCCTTTTTATAGATGAGGAAACTGAGACTTAGAAGGACAGAAGTAACTTGTTCAAGGTTAGACAGCTTATCGGAGATGTGCTAGAATTTGAACTCGCATTTCTTTGACTCCAGAGTCCATGTTCTCAGCCGCTAACTAGTCTTATTATTAAAAAAGAATTTGTGGACATCAGGAAAAAGAATAGCAGCTTCTCAGATAAAGGGACAAAGGACATGTACAGATAGTTCACTGAGGAATTAGAATAAAGTCTATTCAGAAAGGTGTACTTAGCACAATGTATGACACAGTGCTTAATAAACTAGTGTATGGTAGTAGTTAATAGTGACCCTATTGACTATGGTAGTACTTGATGTTTGATGAATGTACCTCAACCATTATCAAAATGAGTTGGTGCTCTTTTGGTGTTTTAAAGAAAAAGTTCAGTGTTGTCTGTGTCTACCTCTGTATGCATTTTTAGAAAGTCTGAACAGATAAATACCATGTGGCTTATAGTGGTTGTCTCTGGGGGAGGTAGAAGTAAGGGTGTACAGGAAGTGGAGACTATATTGTTTCTACTAATGATCATGTGTTACCAGAAAAAAATAATTCCTATGAAAAGTGTTCATAGCCTTTGAGCCTACTAATTCTTTCTTTGGAATGTGTATTAAGAAACTAATCTCAAAAGTAAAGAACACATTCATGTACAAATATTATTTATTGTATCAAAAATTGTAAACATCCTAATGTCCAACTATGATGGGAAGTTTGANAAAAGTGTTCATAGCCTTTGAGCCTACTAATTCTTTCTTTGGAATGTGTATTAAGAAACTAATCTCAAAAGTAAAGAACACATTCATGTACAAATATTATTTATTGTATCAAAAATTGTAAACATCCTAATGTCCAACTATGATGGGAAGTTTGAATATGGAATGTGCAATTATTAAAAGTATATTTTTAAAAGACATTCTAAGACATGAAAGATAATTGTAGGATATTAAGGATGCTATAATAATAATAAAGAGAATGTAGAGCACAACAATATATCAAGAGATAACATACATTTAAAAGCTTGAAAATAAAATGAATACAGAGGTTGTGTTTGAATGTTGTGTTTTGGAGTGAGTTTCACCCTTAAAATTTCCTTTTAATGGCACATATTTTTGTAATAATTTAATGGTTATATGTTTTCTTTCCTTTTTAAAAAAGCAGTTTGATTTTATGACTTCATAACAGAAAGTTGGTTCAGAGAGATAAAGTTTTTGGTAACTTGTTCCACAGCAAGAGAAAACAATCACAGGGGGAAAGAAAGGGTAGCATCAACTTCATGGTTTCTCTGCAGGAAAACCCACCCCCTGAAACCAATAGCAGCTCACAGTCAGTAGCAGCATCTCAATAGCAGCCATCCTAGCTTTTTAACCCATCCTACTCCATTCAGTTTGAGCAAGCTGCAGGAGTTGGTGATGGACAGGGAAGCCTGGCGTACTGCAGTCCTTGGAGTCATGAAGAGTCAGACACGACTGAGCGACTAAACTGAGCTGAACTGAACTCCACTCAATTAGTTAAGCTTTTTCCATTCCTTGCAAATTTTTGTTGTTGTTGTTGTTGTTAATAAACCCTGCCTTCTCCCCCTTCACAAAATAATTTGGGTGGTGGATCGGTGTATATCTTGTTGGCTTGCCTCATGATTGTTATTAATTTTTGAATGTGATAACAAAATCACAGGTTGGGATCAGCATCAAAGTTCAATCCTGCTGCTAGGGTGAAGCAGACCTATTTCAAATCTCATCAGACTGCAAGTTTCATAATGGCTAGGACTTTGAGAGGCCCTGGGGTGTGAGCGAGCAAGTGCCACATGCTAAGTCAAAGTTGTTCTCTTTGTGAATAACTTGGCAGTTGGATGGATACAGGTCTGAAAAGCATAGCTCATGCCTTGCTACGTTCAGACCTTATTACGCCAGTGCACTGGATGTTCACAGAAGAACAGATTCTGAGCCCCAGTGGATAGAGCATAGCAGTCAGTGAAGAGATAACATAGCAGAAAGTGGAAACAGATGAGCCAAATTCTGTGAAATTGGTTTTTTGTGGCTATTGTTTATTCCAGCCAGAAGATTCTTTGCAAGTCTGTCAGTTTGTGTAGATGAGAACTATGAATGTGAAGGTTAAGAAAGGAAAAGACTCTTTAATATGGTTTCCCTGTGTGCATGAGGCGGGTCTACCCTCCCTTCTTGCTATTATGGAAAATCTGTGAACAATATGCAATGTAGGCCTCAAAAAACTCCCTGAAGTGGAAAAAGCCTAGCAGGCACTAAGTGAAAGATGCTGCACAAGAACGAAATGTGGTTGCTTTGAGATCTGACGATCTGAGCCAGTTCAGACCAATTGTGTTTGGTTGGGAAGAAGCTAGATTTTATCAGGTATTGGGGAGATATACTGACAAATGGATAAAGACTGAAGGCCAGCATTGTTTCTGACAACCTGTTCCTCAGAAACCAGACAGTAAATAATTTCCCATTGTCAGTCATAAGAGACCAGAGGAAAGAACACACGAATGAAGTCTATAGACAGTCCAGAAACTCCACTGCAACCAATAATTGTATCTCCTCACCCGCATAGTTATGGGCACTTCTGTGTAAGTCAAGCTGAGTGTTAGAGAGTCAACCTTTTCCTCTTTCATAACTTGCTATCCTCAGAGAAGTGCTGAGGAGCTTCTTGTGCCTACTGCAGAGGGCAGTCATGTCGTATGAATGCTGATTGACATGGATTCAGAAGTGATTTTATAAAATCTTGGGGCTGATTCTGATCATCAGGGTGCCAGGGGAATTCTCAAGGTCCTCTGAGGGAGGTGGCCTCAACTTGTCCCCTTTGGTCATAGTCCCTACGCCTGCCCTGTACCTACCTAGTACTCCCTCCTATTATTATCTCGTGCTAATAACTCATATGTCCACTTCCTTTCTGTTTTTCCTACCACACCTAACAGATGGCTTCTGTCCACCATTTCAGGTCATCTCAGTGCAGACTTCTTTGTGAACTCTTCCGTTATTCTGAGTCATTTTTACTGTCATTCCTTTATAACCCTTTTTCTCAAAATTCTTGTGTATTCCAAGTTGCATTATAGGTGTTACATATTTATATGATTCTCCCTATTAGATTTTTTAGCTTATTTTTTAAATTTAGGTATAACTTTCACGTAGTAACTTTTTTCTCTTGCTGCTTCAATCTGGCTGTTCTTTCCTATTTTCTAGTTCAGTAACCCTCTCTTCAGCTATAAATATACTTCTTTTAAATCCATCTGTTGAATTCTCAGTTTCATTATTCTATTCTTTGCTTATAGAATTTCCATTTTATTGTTTTCATAGTTAAAATTTCCTAAAATGTACATCTTGTCACTTAATTTTGTGATCATGTTAATCACGGTTATTTTGAAGTTCATGTCTGACTTTCTCCTTTAAACTGTCAACAGTGTTTTAAAGTACAATTTTATTCTTAAAAAGTAAAAATTCAGAGATGACATATTTGAAATAAAAATAAATGAAAACTGTATCTAATAATTCCATTGTCTAAGTGTCTTGTCTTATACATTTCTTTTCTGCTTTCTCCTTCTTTGTTTTCAGTTACATTGTCCTGTTCCTCAGTATGTTTGTATGTTAGGGTTCTCCAGAGGAACAGAACGAATAGAAAGTGACTAACTATAAGCGTGCTGCAATTCATGGGGTCTCAAAGAGTCGGACACAACTGAGCGACTGAACTGAACTGAACTATGAGGAGTTGGCTCACACAGTTATGGAGGCTGACAAGTCCTCAAAACTGGAGTCAGTAAACTGGAGATCCAGGAGAGCTGGTGGTGTAAGTTTTGAGTCCAAACACAGGCCAACTCAAGACCCAGGAAGAGCCAGTATTTTGGTTGGAGTCCAAAGACAGGAAAAACACCAGTGTCCCAGCTCAAAGAGAGTCAGCAAGCCGGAGGAATCCTCCCTTACTCAACCTCTGTTTTCCTCAGACCTTCACCTGATGGGGTGAGGCCCACTAACATTGGGGAGGACAGTCTGCTTTACTAGATCTTACTGACACAAATGTTAATCTCATCCAAAACACCCTCCTAGACACACCCAGAATAATGTTTGACCAAATATCTGCTAACCCCATGACCCAGACAAGTTGACACGGAAATAAACCATCACTGCTTTCTTCAGTTGAATACCTAATTGTATTGATATATGAAAAATTATTAAGGGAATATGAGGCTTCCATCTTCCTCCAGAGAGGATTTACTTTTGCTTTTGACTGGCAGTTATAGTCAGGCTTCCCAGGTGGCGCTAGAGGTAAAGAACCTGCCTGCCAGTGCAGGAGACCTGTGGGTTCGATCCCTGACTCAGGAAGATCCCCTGTAGGAGGGCATGGCACCCTACTCCAGTGTACTTGCCTGGAGAATTCCATAGATAGAGGAACCTGGCAGGCTGTGGCCCATAGAGTCATAAAGAGACTGAAGTGACTTAGCACAGCAGTTATAATGAAGATCAGTCACTTTAATACGATGAGAAATGGGACTGAATCAGGGCTATCTTCATGAGGCCTGGTACACCGCTGCTTGTAGGGGGTAGCCAATTAGTAGTTCCCACTGAGAGCCCAGCATGCCTTCTCTTTAATGGGCACCAAAGGCCCAAGTTTTGACCCTTGAGCTACAGATTTCCAGAAACTCTTCAATTTCTTGGCCGTATAGCCATTTCCTACAAATTGGTAAATGACGAAAAAGAACTGTTTCAGCACAGTTCTCAAGAGTTTCCTTTGTCTCTAGAATTTTGGCCCTCCAGGTCTCTTCTGTCTTTGATACTTCCAAAGACACCTTAAAAAAAAAAACTAAGCAACTTTTTCTAGCTTTTCTAATTGTCCTTGGCAGGCAGGTGGCTCTGCAGTAGGCCAGTGTGCCATCCCCCCACCCCATCACCGCCATTACTGCTCCTGCCTAGCTTCCCATTGTCCAAGCTCTCCCTTGAGAAATGTGCCATTTCCAGTTCTTTGTTCTTCGTGTGACCTGTTTTTTCTCTGGACAGTTTTGGAATCTTCACTTTATCCACATTATTATGTTTTGTGATGACATTCCTTGGGCTGTTTATCCTTTTTAATCCGGAAACTGGCATTCTTACATCCTGAAAACTTTTCTCCTATTTTTTTCCTACTTTTTTTCTGATTGTTCACATGTTAAACCTTCAGAAAAGATTCTGTTGATGGATTTCACTTTCCATTGTTCATCTTTCACTCTTTTAAGTTCTGTATGGTGAGAAATGGATAATTTCCCAGCCTTATCTTGGAATCCATCTAATTAAACTTTTTTTTTCTTTATTTTACTTTACAATACTCTATTGGCTTTTCCATACATCGACATGATTTTAAACTTTTGATTTCAGCCTTCATACAGATAATTTCTTGTTCCTTGTTCCCTTTTTGTGGAGTCTTTTTTAACTTTATGGGTGTTTCTCTCTCTCTGAGGAAGGCAAATTTTGGGGGTTTTGCAGTATCATGCATTGTCTCTATTCATTCTGAATTTTCTTTATCACTTTTTGCTTATATTGATCTATAATAGAAGCTTCCTCAAGTGTCTGACATTCCTTTGTTATCTGTTCACATTTAGGAATGAAGCACCGGAAATCCTAGGAGGTTTGTGTGGGTGTGGGCCTTGTCAACTAAGCAGCTTCACAGCAGCGTGATGGGATAGGTGTCCTGAGTTTGTGTGTGTGTGTGTGTGATTTCCCAGTGTCACTATCATTGCGTTCTTTCTCTAGAGCCCTTCAGTTTCTCCCCTAAAGTCTTCAAATCTCCTGCTCGAAAGCATCATCATTGAAGTGAGACAGTGTGAGAGGCTGGTGAAAGTGTCAGCATTCATGTTGGGCTTTCCCTCAGACCTCCTTTCCATGAACGGCTCTTTCCCCTGCCTTTCCCTACTCTCTCCTTCAACTTGTGTGCAGAATGAACCTCCAGCCCTGAACTGTGGCTGGGGAGGGGAGTTGCTGGGGGTGTTGGATGAGGCAGTGGACCTGGGGACGCTGCCCCTCCGCCTTCCATTTGTTCAGCGTGCTGCGTCCTTGCAATGTCATGGAGTACCTGGTGGGGACTTAAGGCTCCCATGAACCAGGAAAGAAGCCCTGCCCTCTTAGAGTNTGTTCATCGCAGCACTGTTTATAATAGCCAGGACATGGAAACAACCTAGATGTCCATCAACAGATGAATGGATAAGCAAGCTGTGGCATATATACACAATGGAGTATTACTCTGCCATTAAAAAGAATAAATTTGAATCAGTTCTAATGAGATGGATGAAACTGGAGCCTATTATACAGAGTGAAGTAAGCCAGAAAGAAAAACACCAATACAGCATACTGACACATATATATGGAATTTAGAAAGATAGTAATGATGACCCTGTATGTGAGACAACAAAAGGACACAGACATAGACAATGGACTATTGGCCTCAGAGGGAGTAGGAGAGGGCGGGATGATCTGGGAGAATGGCATTGAAGAATATATACTATTATGTAAGAAACGAATCACCAGTCTATGTTTGATACAGGATGCAGGACGCTTGGGGCTGGTGTACGGGGATGATCCAGAGAGACGTTGTGGGGTGGGAGGTGGGAGGGGGATTCGGGATTGGGAGCTTGTGTGCACTTGTGGTGGATTCGTGTCGATGTATGGCAAACCCAATAGAGTATTGTAAAGTTAAATTTAAAAATAAAGAAAGAAAGAAAGAAAGAAAAATTGTATTGGAATTATCTGTAACTGTGTAAGAAGTACATTCAAGATATAGAGGAAAAGATTTGTTCACACACATGTTAATCTCTTCCCTCAAATAATTTTTTAATTGTTTGTGACACACACTGGTAGTAGTATATTCTGAACCAAACATGTCTGCGTTCATACAAACTATACATTGCTAGAGGATCAGATATAATCTGGTCATTTTCTACATCTCTCATAATACCTAACAGAGTTCAATCAGTTCAGTTCAGTCACTCAGTTGTGTCTGACTCCTTGTGACCCCATGGGCTGCAGCCAGCCAGGCTTCCCTGTTCATGATCAATTCCTGGAGCTTGCTCAAACTCATGTTCATTGAGTTGGTGATGCCATCCAACCATCTCATTCTCTGTCATCCCCTTCTCCTCCTGCTGTCAATACTCCCCAGCATCAAGGTCTTTTCAATAAATACTCTGTATGCTACATAAACATGTGGAACATTATTGACTATCAAAATCTGTGCTCATATGCTTTGATTCAAAATAGAAGAAGGAAGAGAAAGAATAACTTTTAAAATAATAGCTATTTTGGAGAGATGGGCAAAATGGCAAAGTAAGAAAACCCTGACCTCACATCTTCCTTCTGTCACACTAAAAAAAATTACAACTATTTGCATAGAAACTACCAATCAGAATGGCCTGAAAACTAATAGTAGAAAAGATTCTCTGCAACAAAATATATGAAGAAGTAAGTACACTGAGATAAGTTGGAGGGGCAGAGTCCCAGTCTAGTCTAGACCCATATCCCTGATCCATGACTCACAAAGAGGAAGATAAATCAATCACAATTGCAGAGGTTCTCATCAAGGAGTGATGGATCCAAGCCCCACATCAGGACTGCAACCCAGAGGTTGTGCACCAGAATGACAAGGCCCCAGGATGTCTGATTTTGAAGGCCAGTGGGGCTTACATGGGGAAAAGATGTAGGGCTATAGTAAGCAGAGACTTTGCCCTTAACGGGTGCACTCAAAATCTCACACACTCCAAGTCTCCCAGTGCAGAGGCAGTAATTAGAAAGGAGTCTGTCAGACCCACTTGCTTGCTGATCTTTGAAAGCTTCCTGGAGAGACAACTGAGACTCTCTCTGGTGATAGAGACACTTGTGGCAGGTATATTGAGAATCTCATTCTACAGTGAGGCCACTAGTGCTGGCAAGCACCATCCTGGTGTCCTTCTAACTTATTAGTGTCAGAGGCTTATTCACACACAAGTAAGTTAACACCAGTCCTGGGACACCCTGGGCCAAACTGCCAGCCATACAGGGACCCAGTCCCACACACTGTAGAGCTAGGCTCTTGTCCACACAGCCAGCTGCGCAGAATCCCAGCCCCACCCACTAGTGGGCTAGTAGCCAACCAAGCCAAAAGTTAGCGCCCCATTACCATTCTCATAATAGCCCCACCACAACAGAAGGGCCAACACAGCACACAGGTTGGCACCTCGAGCATATAGCTCTGGTGATAAGAGAGAGTGCTAGTGGGCCTCATAAGGCATCATATACATAAGACCATTTCTCCAAGATCTGCGAATTTGCCTGACCTACCTAACACATAGAAATAAATACAGATGAATAGGCAAAATGTGGAGACAAAGAAGTACATTCTAAATAAAGAAACAAAGCAACACTTTACAAGAAGAACTAAACAAAGTGGAGATAAGCAATCTACCTAGTAAAGAATTCAAGATAATGATCATCAAGTTGCTCAATAAACTCAGGAGAACAGTAGATGAACACAGAGAGAACAAAGTGTTGGAAAATACAAAGAAGAACCAAACAGAGTTGAGGATTACAATAACTGAAATTTCAAAATACACTGGAAAGAATAAAAAGTAGATTAGGTGATAACATAATCTATATATTCAATGCAACCTCTGTCAAAATTCCACTGGCATTTATCACAGAGCTAGAACAAAAAATGCTAAAATGTGTATGGAAAAAAAAAAGTTAAAATAATAGAGAAAGAAGAACAAAGGAAGAGGTATTATGCTTTCTGATTTCAAACTTCAGTTTGAAATGTGCAAATCTACAGTAATCAAAATAGTACGGGAGGGGACATATGTATACCTATGGCTGATTCATGTTAAGTTTGGCAGAAACCAACACAACATTGAAGGGAAATGTGTACACCTGTGGTGGATTCATGTCGATGTATGGCAAACCCAACAGAGTATTGTAAAGTCAAATTATATTTACCAAAAAATGAAAAAACAAACAGTATGGTACTGGAACAAAGATAGATATATATAGATCAATAGAATAGAATAAACAACCTAGAAAGAAATACACACCTATATAGTTAATCGGGACAAGACTATACAATGGGGGAAAGACAGCTTCTTCAATAAATAATGGTGGGAAAACAGCTATGTACAATAGATTATGTGCAGTGGATTACTTTCACACACCATACAAAAATAAATAAATAAACTCAAAATTGATTAAAGCTGTAAATGTCATATCTGAGGTGAGGTGAGGTGAAGTCGCTCAGTTGTGTCCGACTCTTTGCGACCACATGGACTGTAGCCTACCAGGCTCCTCCGTCCATGGGATTCTCCAGACAAGAATACTGGAGTGGGCTGCCGTTTCCTTCTCCAGGGGTTCTTCCCGACCCAGGGATCGAACCCAGGTCTCCCGCATTGGAGGCAGATGCTTTAACCTCTGAGCCACCTGGAAAGCCCCAAAATGTCATATCTAAAACCACAAAACTCCTGAATTAACACATAGGTAGCAAAGGATTTTGACATCTGTCCTAGCAGTATTTTTTTTCAATCTATCTCTTCACACAAGTGCAATAAAAGCAAAAATAAACAAATCANTGGAAAGCCCCAAAATGTCATATCTAAAACCACAAAACTCCTGAATTAACACATAGGTAGCAAAGGATTTTGACATCTGTCCTAGCAGTATTTTTTTTCAATCTATCTCTTCACACAAGTGCAATAAAAGCAAAAATAAACAAATCAAACTAAAAGTTTACTCAGAATTACTTTGGCAATTCTGGATATTTTGTGGTTCTGTATAAAATTTAGGATTATTTGTTCTAATTTTATGAAAACATCATGGGTATTTTCGTTGCATATTTTATGAAAATGCCATAGATAATATCCACAAAGAGTCAGACATGACTGAACTAACATGGGTATTTTGACAGGGATTACAATCGGTAGATTGCTTTAGGTAATATGGCCATTTTTAACAATATTAATTCTTCCTAACCCAAGAGCATGGGCTATTTTTCCATTTCTTTGAATCATATTCAGTTTCCTTTATCAGTGTTTTATGGTTTTTAGCATATAGGTCTTTCACTTCCTTGGTTAAGTTTATTCTCAGATATTTTTTGATGCTATTTTAAATGAGGTTTTATTTTACTCTCTCTCTCTGTCATATTTCATGGTAGTGTTAAAAAATGCAACAGGTTTCTGTGTGAAAATCTTGTATCCTGATACTTTGCTTAATTTATTTATCAGTTCTAATAGTTTCATGTGTAGTTTTTAAAAAGAAGGTTCACACCAGTCATAAAGGCTATCCTCAAAAAGTCTTCAAGTAATAAATGCTAGAGAGGGTATAGACTCTAACACTCTTGATAGGCATGTAAAGTGGTACAGACACTATGGAAAATAGTATAAAGACTCCTTAAAAACTAAAATAAAGCTACCAAATAGTCCAGCAATTCAGCTCTTGGGCATATATCCAGAAAAGGTGAAATTCTAATTTGAGAAAGATATATGTACCCCAGTGTTCATAAAAGAACTATTTACAATAGCCAAGACATGGAAACAACCTAATTGTCCATCACTGGAAAATTAATATAAGAAGCTATATATAATGGAGAGTGCCTTTTGCAGCAAATCTGTGGACCTAGAGAAAATCATACTAAGTGAAGTAAGTCAGACAGAGAAACTCAAGTATTATATCATTTATATGTGGAATCTAAAACGTAATAAAAATGAATCTATAAAGAAAACAGAAATAGAATCACAGGCAGAAAACAAACTTATGGCTACTAATGAGGAAAAGGGTGGGAGGAGGATAAATTAAGAGTATGGGATTAATAGATACTAGTTCAGTTCAGTTGCTCAGTCCTGTCCAACTCTTTCCAACCCCATGGATTGCAGCATGCCAAGCTTCCCAATCCATCACCAACTCCTGGAGCTTGCTCAAACTCATGGCTATCTATTCAGTGATGCCATTAAATCATTTCATCCTCTGTTGTCCCCTTCTCCTTCTGCCTTCAATCTTTCCCAGCATCGGGATCTTTTCCAATGAGTCAGTTCTTCACATTAGGTGGCAAAAGTATTGGAGTTTCAGCATCAGTCTTTCCAATGAATATTCAGGACTGATTTCCTTTAGGATGGACTGGTTTGATCTCCTNAGTCTGCCAGGGGGAGATGATAATAAACATAGAAATTATTATGTTCAAAGGTGAGAGAGACGACCTTGATAAAAACAGTGCAGCAAGATAAAGGAATTAGAAGTGCCACGGCTGGGGGATAGAGGGCAGTGGTGGACTGTGCTTCATTTTTTATAACCTTGTGTGGAATAACAGTACACAGAACACTATATACACTTCATCCTGACTTACTGTTATTATTTTACCTCGTTTTCTTTGTTATTTGCCCCCCCTACACACATAGACACACACACATATGAGGGGAACGGGGAGAGTCAGTGTATGTGTGTTGTGTGTGCATGTGTGTCCATATATATAATGTGTATATATCTCTGAACTAGTTGTTAGTTAAATATATTATGGCCTTTGAAGTGAGCGATTATTTTTTTTAAGCTGGTGACTCAAATTTGAACTTGGTAACAGTATGTGATTCCTATTTTCATCGTGCAGTATTTTCAGATACCATGGGGCATTTTTAATTGATAAATTAGTGATATTTGGATGTCAGGTGCAGCATAATAAGCTGGCAGAAATGTGTAAAGGCTTGGGAATGCAGGCTGGTAGGGGCGGTAAGGCCTTCCCAGGGGCACTTGGCCTTTCTCTGTGCTCTGCAGGAGCGGAGGCCTTAGAAGTGCAGTGAGGCTGAGGTGAAACTCAGGAGCCAGAGTGGGGAGCAGCTAACCCTAGGAAATACTGTGGCTACACGAGGGGGGCTGGTCCGCTCAGGAAGCTGGTGTGTTTGGGTGACAATGGGAGCCGGAGCACCCCCTTTGGAGACCTGTGAGGGAAAAGATAAGATAGGTACATCTCTGATACATTGTTATTTTTTCCTGAATTGAAAGGAGGACAGATTCTTACTTATTTTATGATCAAAGCTGATATTGGGGTTTGTGGACTTCCTTCAGTTATTTGGGCCTAACCTTTTGCTGCGAGTTAAGAGCTTATTTTCCCAAGTTTTAACCTCTATCTCATGGGGTCTTAGTTTCCCCAACTGTTGGATCTGCCTGCCGCCAGATAAAATGAGACGTGCTTTGCCATGATCCATGCCTTTCTTTTGACTTCAGAGAAGCTCGGAGGGTTCCCCGAGGCAGCTTCTGTGGCAGAAATCCCTTGTTGTCTGGTGCTTGGCGCTGCCCCCAGCGTGTGCCCTGCCGTGGGCCTTCCCTCCTCTGAAACCCTGTGATGGATACCACTGCCTTGTCTTCATACAAGCACACAGTGGTGTTTTAGTGTGTGGAACTGAAGTGTGCATGTTTCACAGCATCTTTCATCAGAATTAAATGGGGAAGAATCTTTTTTACTGATCTCCCTGGCTGACCCCGAGTTCTTGTCATCAGCACTTTGCTTATGCAGGTATTCAGTGAATGTTTGTCAGATAATTTCTCTTTCCATGGCCCTTTTTAAAGGTTCCTAGGCCGTGATGAAGAAGAGGTTTCTCAAGCCCATTTTATGCGTCTCAACGTACTTTTATTTCCGCTAGCCTTCTGCCTAGTGTGTGTTTGCCGTAATCTCTCTCCCATTAGACTTCAGGTCCTCTAAAAGTAGAGAATCTTTGTCTTGTTCACTGTTTTGCCTCCAGCTCTCAGCACAGCATCTGGTGTATCGTAGGTGCCGATATGTCTTTAATGAATGAACAAGTGAACACAATCAATAAACAGAAAACAATCAATAAACTCAACGAATGACTCCTCCCTCCCTCTCTAGTGGGTCAAGCACTGGAGTTTCTGACTTAGAAAAGCCCCAACTCCATTGTCAAGTAATTCAGGATTTTACTTCCTGACCTGCATAGCGTATTCCAACTCCAAGCTTAAGGAATTGCCAAGTAAGATTTTTGGTCTGCAAAGCCATTCTTTCAGATCCTGTGTAGCTTTGCTGTTATTAACCAAGAGAAAGCTGATGTTGCCAGAGGCCATGGTGGTGTTGTGAGAATATCACAGCTGTACACGAGAGGGTGGCTTTGCTAATGTCACCATTCACTGAATTCTGGAGCTACCTGGAAAACACTGTTCAGTTCAGAATAACAGGGGCTCTGTGATAGATTGCTGGACTCCAGAGCAGTTGAGCATCATTAGTTTTCTGTTTGAGTTCTTAGTTGTTCTGAATCTGAAAGACTCAAAAGGAAGTAGATTCCAAGAGATTTTAAGCTGAGAAGAACGTTTTACATTCAAAATAAAATAAATCTGAAGTGTATAAAATGACAAAAGCTTGAAAAGCATGGGTTGTAGGAAGATTTTGAAGCCAAGTTTCAAATGTGTAAGTGTGAAAGTGAAAGTGAAGTCGTTCAGTNAGATTTTAAGCTGAGAAGAACGTTTTACATTCAAAATAAAATAAATCTGAAGTGTATAAAATGACAAAAGCTTGAAAAGCATGGGTTGTAGGAAGATTTTGAAGCCAAGTTTCAAATGTGTAAGTGTGAAAGTGAAAGTGAAGTCGTTCAGTCATGTCCGACTCTTTGCGACCCCGTGGACTGTAGCCTACCAGGCTCCTCCCTCCATGGGATTCTCCAGGCAAGAGTACTGGAGTGGGTTGCCATTTCCTTCTTGCAGATATGCAAGTGTTCCTTGTAATTTGCAGCCCTGAAATGTAGATTAAAAGCATGAAATTACTTTTTAAAAATATATATTTGGGTAATTAAAGTGTAGAAAAATCTGTCCTAGAAGATCTGAATATAATTCACATGAATAAAAAATGGTAAAAGTGGTCAGTCTCATGAATGTCATCTGTTGTATGCAAAACATTGCAGTGGCATAATTTTTTTCAGTATCAACTTTGAAGGGTCTTCCTTCTTAGGATTTAGGGTTCTTTCTGAAGTTGAATGATTTGGAACACTTGTAAATATTGGCCTATTTCTAACAATAATGGTAGCAGTTGTTTCAGCCACAAAGAGTTACGTCACCAAACAATAATAATTATTAAGAAATTCTTTTGTCTGCAAGTATATGGTGTAATTAATGGATGACATAGGCTTCCCAGGTGGCTCAGTGGACCAAAGCAGGAGATGCAGTTTCAATCCCAGGATAAAGAAGATCTCCTGGAGGAGGAAATGATAACCCACTCCAGTATTCTTGCCTGGAAAATTCCATGGACAGAGGGGCCTGGCAGTTTACAGTGCATGGGGTCTCACAGAGTCAGACACAACTTAGCAACTAAACAATAACAACAATGTACTCTGAAGTTACTGTGCTTGGATTCATCTTTATCACTTTGTAACTAAATCTCAGTTTTCTCATCCTTGGAAAAAGAAACTTACTTGATAATGTTACTAATTAAATGAGATTATGTATATAAAATACATGAGCATCGTTCCTAGAAGATAGTAAACTACCATTACTGCTGTTATTCTAAGCACTTTCCTGCTGTGGGGCATATTCTTGTCTTACTGATGTATGAAGTTGTTAAGACAGAATATAAGATCTCAAAAAGCAAGCTCTTGATCGTTAAAACAGAATGGAATTTTCAGCTTATCAGCTGCATCATGCTCGTGCTCAATCGCTCAGTCATGTCCAGCTCTTCGCGACTCCATTTTTTTTCAGGCAAGAATACTGGAGTGGGTTGCCATTTCCTCCTCCAGGGGATCTTCCTGAGGGATCAAACCTCCATCTCCTGCTTTGGCAAGCGGATTCTTTACCACTGAGCCACCTGAGAAGCCATAAACTGCATACATATGATTCAGTAAGCTGAATAGCCTTATCCTAAGGAGAGGAAAACATGGCCTTTGGGGAGAAGAGATAAACGAGGATTATTCCTAGGTCTGTGTTTTGACTACTAGCAACTTTATCTTTGAATGCTGCCTCGTTTTTATTGCATGTTCTCTAACATGTCTTAACAATGTTGGCAGTCATATGAAAGGAAAGCTGTGTGCTATGTGTTCTTGTTTTCAACTTGTAGGAAGTATCCTGCCATTATCACAGCAGGTGGGCTCAGCTGATAAGCAAATAGGGAAAGTAGCAGTGATGCCATTCTTCTTAAGATGTTGAAGTACCGTTTATCATGGCTTCATTTAGTCATAACAGATAGACATCATTGTTGCACTCCAGAAAAATGGATGCATCTGTCATAAGCTATCTGAACTGTATAAGTATATTGAAGATTTCTTTTTTAGATTTTACTCTGTTTAAAAAAAATGCCTATTTTATGAAACAAATTGTACACAAACCATACCTGAACTTCATGCTCCTTACCTTATGGCTATACTTCATTGTTTCCTAACTTCCTTTCTGGAAGATCATTAATAATAATAATAAATTCAGGAAAAATAAACATCAAAATACTGTCTCCAGTCCCCCAAACATACCGTGTATAAAAAGTCACAGTGTGTATATTTACTGTCCTATACTAGTCAAGAAAACATATTTGTGCTTCATTACCAAGTGTTGACTGTTAGACTTCAAGTGAGAATGTGAAATATATGAAATTGTTTCCTTAGAGTAGAATGAATTCGCCAGCCTAGAAATTATTTCTTTAATAAGACAGTAACATAAGAAAATGTTTTGTCATGTACACAAATTTGGAAACTCTGCACAGCTGTGTTATAAAATCAGGTATATATTTCCTTGACCTCAGTGATTTTTTTTTTTCTGCCAATAGGTTTCTACATGAATAAAAGAAATTTTTATTACTATGCCTTAGCCTATCACATTTGGACTATAAATTTCACTGAAATTATCATCATGATATGTAGGCAAAGCCTAAGTTTCACCCAACAGGTAATAACTGTTGCTCTCCAAAGGCAAGAGAGGAAAACCAGCTTAGTCAACTAAATATTAGTTGTTATAAACAATCTTTGGTCTTCTTATATTTTTAAGAGGTAATGATGCATTCAGAGTGCACATTAGAATTTCCTTATTGTTTGGTACATTCACATGATTTCATAGTGCACTTTAAATCTCAGCTTGTTATTGATACAGATCAACCAAATGTAAGCCTGTAGTTACTCGTGTATTTTTAGAGTTTTTCTGTGCATGTAGTTTTGTTTAGCACGGGTCACAGTAATGGATCATTTATACCAAGTAATGAATTGTTTCCCGTTTCTGCCAGCTGATTTGATCAGTCCAAAGTTCCTTAGGTGCTGTGGGTTACATAACTAGTGTGGAATCTATATGGTACATGTTTTAGTAGGACAGTAACTGTATTAACCATTTATATTCTCTAAATCTTTGAGGACGTTTTACTAAACATAAGGAAGCCCGTTATTTTGAAGTGAATAAATTTGAAACTAAAATGAACAATGAGTTACCTTACAGAGCACATTTACCAGACTTCTTGGAAAACAGATTATTTTCATTAGTTGATTTTTCTGGCTTACTGTGGATTGGCCGGGAAGTTGGGCCAGGGANAAGTAGTAAGCATCTTTTAATTTCATGGCTGCAGTCACCATCTGCAGTGATTTTGGAGCCGCAAAAAACAAAGTCTGTCACTGTTTCCACTGTTTCCGATCTATTTGCCATGAAGTGATGGGACCAGATGCCATAATCTTAGTTTTCTGAATGTTGAGTTTTAAGCCAGCATTTTCACTTTCCTCTTTCACTTTCATCAAGAGGCTCTTTACTTCTTTAGTAGTAGGACAGGGTGGTACTTATTTTTCTTTCTTTGGCCTCAACCATTCCTTCCTTCCTTCTTTTCTCATCAGTGCCTCATTGAATCCTCAGCCCCAATAAAACTATTTCCCTTTTCTTGCCAAACCCATATTGTTAAATACCAGAGGCTCAGTGTGTAATTGATACAGGAAGTTTCATGGCTGCCTCTTGGGTGTCGACTGAAAGGAAGAGCAAATGGGTTGGGATAGGGTTGGTTTTTACTACTACAGGAAAACAAACAAACATGATTTGGTCCTGAATTTCCATCCCAGCAGTACCACTACCTACAAGTAGGAGTACACTACCCAGAAAGCTGGTTGTGAGAATTGAATGACATAAGGAGTAAAAAGCTGTCTGACTTCCCTGTTAGCTTCCCTGGTAGCCTGCAATGCAGGAGACCTGAGATCAATCCCTGGATTGGGAAGATTCCCTGGAGAAAGGCATGGCAACCCACTCCAGTATTCTTGCTTGGAGAATCCCCATGGACAGAGGTGGGCTACAATCCATTGGGTTGCAAAGAGTTGGACATGACTGAGTGTCTAACACATACACACACAAACTCGTAAGGACTGTGCAATTACAAAAGCAAGTCATTCATAAACTAAGGCAAATGAATTAATAAAAAGTCAGCATTGCCCTGATCAGAAGAGTCAAGACCACACAGTGGGTCCCTTACTTATGAACTAGAGACTACAAATAACTGTGCTTTAAGGTTTTTTTGGGGAAATAATAATAATAATAAAGGTGGAAATGGGTGGCTTAGAAGAGAGCAAGAAACCATGAGCATAACAAATATTACTAAATTCAGGAGCCATTTTGTAGGGAGAAAATAAGGAAGGGAAAAGAGAGAATAAGAAGAATGATATAATCAGGCTAGCAGCCTCATGTATCGTTCACTCCCCCACAAGTCTGGCTGTGGCTCCTGTCACCACACCACCTACCTCTCAGCAGTGTAACCTAGATCAGCACCCTGAGAACCCCCTCCCCCGCACATGCGAAAAGCTTTATCTTCTAATCAGTGATAATGGCCATTTGTTTAACAGTGGGACAGCAGCTTCCTGTGCCAAAGGGGTTTTGGAATGGTTGGTCTCTCATGAATAAACAGAGGAAGAAGATTGTGGATGTGGGCAATTAACTAGTTTCTAATCTACCTGTGAAACTCCTGTATAGAAAGCCCAACAGAAGGTCAGAAATCCTGCTGAAGAAATTAGCTGTCAGACATCTAATTAGGTGGGAGGATGATTAGCAGGCTTGGTGCTGTAGATGGGTTTATTTTAATAGTGTTTGGGACATGGTTGGGCAGAACAGCAGCTGATCAGCATGGGTTTAAAGAAATCTGAAGAGCAACAAGAGCAGAAGCAGAGAGATGGAGACATTTTCAGAACCTTTCCATCAAAGAACTGAGGCAGTGAGAGGCTTTCGGAGTGCTCTGGGAGCTTGTTGAGATGGTAGCCACGGCTTTGCTCTCTTGAAGTTACCTGCATGTATGGTCGAGCCACTCAAGACTGCCCTTCTCTTGTTTTCTGTACATCCCCTGCCTGACCAGTACCTGCTTCACCTATACCCTGTTCACAAAACTGGCCTTCCAACATACTTGTCCCGGGCCCCAGCCAGCGATTGTTCTTATGAAAGATATTAACTAATGAGCCAAGCTTACATCAGTTCCCAAATAACTGGCAGTTCCCCTCAACCACTCTCCGGGAGTGAAGACTGCCGCTGTGTCCTGTCTGCTGTCCACTGCACTCGGTGGTGTGGTGGGGTGTTGCTCCAGGACCTCGCTTCAACATGCAAGAGCCCCCATCCAGGAAACTTCTGATGTCTCTGTTGCTACCTCCGGGCTCTTTCTTGGGTCTTGGGTGGGCACAGATGGACCTTGCAGGCCTGCGGGGTACAGCCTAACAGTACGCAAATAACCATTGCCAAGTACTTCAGTAGGGTTGAAATCCCACCTAAGGAACAGATGGTAGCCAAGCCAGCACCAGAGAACTGGAAGCAGGAACTTCAGTGACTGTCAGGTCAGGATACTGATAGCAAATGGCCAAATTCCGAATGTTTCTTCCAATCTTATGGGTCTTACTTAAAGTCAGAATCCTGGGCTAGCATGTCCCATTGTCTGAGCTTCGGCTGCTAGGTTCCCTCTTTGGCTTTACAGAGTGGAGAGAAGATTCTGAGCACCGTTGAATTCTGCTTCTTGAAAGTTGCTCAGTCCTGTCTGACTCTTTGCGACCCCATGGACTATGCAGTCCATGGAATTCTCTAGGCCAAAATACTGGAGTGGGTAGCCTTTCCCTTCTCCAGGATTGAATTCTATAGAGAGAAGCAAACACCTGTTTGAAGCACCCAAACCAAGATTCCCCTCAGTGACGGAGAGTTAATTCCCTGTAAGGGGATTTGGATGTTGGAAAGAAGTGGATTTTGAGTTATGCACCCANGGGGGGCGGACATTTCTTTCTAACTTTCCCATTTTAAATGTTTGTCATGTGTTTTAGCATATTTTTCTGCTTTTATGAGCAGAGTACAATAGAACACAATTTAGTTTTACTTTCCTGAAGAATTTCTAGCACCTGAAAGGACTAGTGCTGAATATTTTCTCTTATCTCTGGTGCCATTATAAATGCAGAAAGTTTAGAGGGTTAGGATTAAATGTACTGCCCTCACATTATTCCCTAGAATCATTTTTTTAACCAAATCCCTGATAGTAGTTGGTTTGGTTATTTACTAACATGGTTAAACGTTACTTGGAGGGAAAAATTAGATTGAATTGTTAAATTGTAGTTTGTGGGGATTGCATTATTCAGTGATGTCTAATTTTCAAACAAAATTACCTTTGTGCTTTCAGGATAAAAAGTCCAGAGAACATATGAGCCCCAAGACTTAGAATGTCTCCTTTGAAGCTTGCTAATTCCCTTTTACTCACAGTTCCAACCAGTTTATTTCAAAAATTAAACAGAATTAGAATACCCTCATTATTAGCACATGCAGATCTACTTAATGTTCATTATACCATAATATTCCATTAGATTGATATATCATAGTTTATGTAACCAATCATAATTATGGACATCCATCTCCAATCTTTTGCTATTCTAAATAATTCTGTTCTCCAGTTTTCCCAGCTGCATTTCAGTTCAGTTCAGTCACTCAGTTGTGTCCGACTCTCTGCGACCCCATGGACTACAGCACGCCAGGCTTCCCTGTCCATCACCAACTCCCAGAATTTACTCAAACTCATGTCCATTGAGTCGGTGATACCATCCAACCATCTTATCCTCTGTCATCCCCTTCTCCTCTCGCCTTCAGTCTTTCCCAGCATCAGTTCTTTGCATCAGGTAGCCAAAGTATTGGAGTTTCAGCTTCAGCATCGGTCCTTCCAATGAATATTCAGGACTGATTTCCTTTAGGATGGACTGTTTGGATCTCCTTGCTGTCCAAGGGACTCTCAAGAGACTTCTCCAACACAACAGTTCAAAAGCATCAATTCTTCGGCTCTCAGCTTTCTTTATAGTCCAGTTCTCACATCCATACATGACTACTGGAAAAACCATACCTATGATTGGATGGACCTTTGTTGGCAAAGTAGTGTCTCTGCTTTTTAATGTGCTGTCTAGGTTGGTCATGGCTTTATTCCAAGGAGCAAGTATCTTTTAATTTCATGGCTGCAGTCACCATCTGCAGCGATTTTGGAGCCCAAACAAATAAAGTCTGTCACTGTTTTCATTGTTTCCCCATCTATTTGCCTACATTTATGTATCAGCTTTTTTTTCTCTCCTCCACTGATACCTTTATCATAAATTTAATTCCCATATATGTTCAGATCTGTTTCTAGACTCATTTCTGTTCCACTGAGCTGTGTGATCCTTTTCTGATCATACAGTTTTAACTATTGTGACTTCATAATGTGTACTGTTAGTAGAGCTGATCTCCCCTCTTTCTCTTCTTTTTCAAAATTCCTAGGTTTGATGTATTTCATTTTCCAGATGAACATTAATATAATTTGTCAAATTTCAAAATAAGGATCATCTTATTTAGTATTTAATTGGGATTGAATGAATTGAATTGATCCATTAACTTAGTGGGAGAATTTATATCTCCTTTGCCATGGAAGAACAAATGTCCCTTTGAATTTTAAAGTTCTCTTTAGATAAGTGTAGTACATTTCTTTTTATGTTGGTGTTTAGCTATCATTTTTATACATGAAATTTTGTAAATGTTTTAAACATAAACCAAAAATAGTCATTTTACCTTCCAATATTTCTGTTGTTCAGTCGCTGTCATGTCTGACTCTTTGCCACCAATAATTCTCTTACTTTTTTTTAATCGTGAAATTTCATTGATAGAGTACTTCTAGGACACCAGTAAGGATGCAGTAGCCAAAGTAATCTTATTAAGATGGAAGTCAAACATATCATCTCTGTTTTCAGAACCCTTCAAAAGCTTTTTGGTGACTCAGAGTGGAAACCAAAGGCCCGTTGGACCATCCATCCGCTGCTGCCCCTGTGATTATGACAGTCACAGCTGAGCTGCTCTCCTTTCACACACTCTGCTCCAGCTGCACTGCCCTGCCTGCTTCTCTCTTTTTGTAAAATGTTTATTTATTTATTTGGCTGCACTGGGTCTTAGTTGCAGCACTCAGTATCTTTAGTTGTGCCATGTGGGATTTAGTTCCGTGACCAGGCCGCCTGCAGCAGGAGCACAGAGTCTCTGCCACTGGACCACCAGAGAAGTCTCTCTTAAACACCAGATTAGGTTCTATCTTACAGCCTATGCACTTGCACTTTCCTCTCCCAGAAAACCTCTTTTTCCAAATATCTTCTGCTCATTCCATAGCTGCCTTTGCATAAATGTCACCTTTCTCTGAAGCCTTCACTAAAACACCTCGTTTAGAGCTACACCCCCACTTCCAACAGTTTCCAGTCTTTTTTCCATTATCTTCTGTCTTTCCTATCCCACCATAGGACTTGAAATTATCTCTTAATTACTTAATAATTATATTTTTATAAATGAAACTCATATCCATATTCAATGCAGAAAGCCAAATATACTCAAGCCATTTTTAAAGAACAAGAAAATGGGGTTTAACTTACTCTACCAAATACCAAAATCTAAAGTTTTAGTAAATAAGACATTGTACTCTGGGCACAGAGTTAGAAAAGTCAATAGAACAGCTTAGAGAGCCCAGGAAAGGACCTTTCACATACAGGATTTGCTACAGAAGTGTCACAGCAGAGAAGCAGGGGAGGACTGCCTTTGCAGTTAATAGTGCTGTAACGATTGAGTTTCCATATGGAGAAAAATTGTTAGACCCATATTTCACATGTAAAAATCAGTTTCAGGTAGATTAGGGACTGAAAAGGTGAAAGACGAGGCCATCAAACTCTTAGAGATATTATTGAAGAATATTGGCTGCCAAGGAGCCTGCAGTGACTGTACTGTGGCCAACCTGGCTTCCTTACCAGATCGGGTTCCTTTTGCTCCAGGTGAGACTAACAAAAGAGAGCCCAGCTGAAGCTCAGAAGTCGGTTTCTTCATCATTGTCTTTGCTGCCACTGCAGCTGCTAAAGAAACCTGCTCTCCACCATCGAGGGAGAACTTTTCCTGTGCAATGGGGAAGGAGGTCCTTCGTAGCCCTTCAGCTGGGAGGACCCTGCAGGGCAGTATGGAACCCTTCCTCTCTCAGTACCAAAGATTGCTCCATATAAACCCACCCCTGTGTGAAATCTCTCAAGTCCTAAGACCAGCAGAACATTTGTAGCTCTTATAGGAATTAAAGGACTCATGACACTAAAATTACCCAAAAGACAGGGGAAGAAATCTGAATTTGAAGGTATAAAGTCAGTGGTTAACTGTAGCACCTCTCCAGTTGCTAAAAGATTTTTTTTGTTTGTTTCTCCCTCTCAGACTCAAAAAAGCATGCTGTTTGGCATCCAAGTGAAATGCTAGAGCCCTGAATCAAACTGCTAACGTTAGACAACATGATGAAATTTACTTTCTGTGTGGAGCTCCAGACACCCACCAAAGTGATTGTACTTTCAAAAACTGAAGCGGAAAGGCTAGCAATTATGCCATAATAAGTGTTCTTATTGATCCACATCGGTAGTACTTGGTATATTGTTAGATTTCTTAATTTTTGCCACTCTGAAGGATATATTCCACACGTCTAAGAGAGACAGCAGCCCTGTTTGAGCCACGGGGAGCAGTCCTGAAGAATATCTTTGGACAGAAAAGTGAAGGTGAAGCAGTAGCTTGCCTACTATATGTGGACAATGAGAATAGGGAGACCTGTTCAGGAGCCCTGGAGATGTCAGAAGGCTGTCAGGTTCTTTACCGATGCTTTCCGAGACTGACGGTCACTATCGCTGGGATGCTTGTGCTCTGTACTCTGCTTATCCTGTGTCCTCGATGTAATCGTCATCACGGGTGGGTCAGGAATGCTGTATCCCTATGTGACGCTAGAAGGAGACGAAGAAGGTGACCAAACACCCGCAAAGCCCTGCGATTCCGAAGTTGATCTCATTGCTCCTCTGTTTGTGTTCAAATGCATTGAGTTGGAATTCACTCTGGAAGTGGCATCCAGGGAGAATGATTCCTTTAGCTGACTTTTCTTTCCAGTCAGACTTCACAGAGACCCCGTAACCTTTGTGTGACTCTTTATATATAACCTTTGTGTAAACTCACTGAAACGCAGGCAGCGGGCTCTGACTGGAGGATTCTGGATCATCCATGACATTCTAGAACCCACAATGATCTGCATCACAAGTACCCACGAATGCTCCATAAGGCCTTGATTCAGTACAGTCCATCCAGCTTCTCCTCTGCTTTGTACTTGAGAAGACGCCAAGGTCGCAGAAACTCAGCGTTCATTCAGAAAGCACATCATGAGCATCTTGCAACGTGTTGTTACCAATCCAGCATTTTAAAAATCATCTGAAAAGGCTGTGGTTCTCAGCTCCCAAAGAACGTCTTTTATTTAGTCATCATGCAGGCCTCAGGGAACAGTATATTCTTTCTTACGTGACAGAGAAGGACATGTAGCAGAGATCAGGTTATTGTGACTGAAAAAGAAACAACGAAAAGATTTCAGATATTGTTGAGAGAAAAGGAAAAACCTGTAGGAAATAGCTAAGCCCTCAGCTGCTAGATATAACCAAGGAAGAACAAGAAGACACGATTAGAAAGAAGGGTCCTCCACAGTTTTTACCCTCAAATCCCTGTTCTCTATCAGTGAGAGAGACATGAAGGCAGAGTGACAGGTATTACCTGACCAATGTAACGTTTGGTCAGTGCCATCAAATAGATTATTATGAAAAAGGACTGTCGATGGAAGAAGGTGAGAAAGAGACTGAGTCCACAAAGCCCCACCTTTACTATCAGGTCCTACTGGGAGAAATACATCCAGTTCATCCAGAAGGAGGAATGTAAATACTTTAAGGAAGTGGTAAATCACTGATGCCTGAAATCAAAGGAATAGACTCACAGCTAAAGTTAAACCCAGCCCAAGGCTTAAATCCACACTGTAGAACAGATAAGAAGTTAGCATTATCCAATTCCTGAAAAATCTAATTTCTAAAATATTTTTTGAATGAAAAAAATAATATCTTCATGACTTGAGCTTGTAGACGAATTTCTTAAACCAAGGACAGAGAACCGTAACTGTAAAAGAGAAAACTGTTAAATTCAATTGTATCAAACAGAAGAGTTTGTCTCCATTAAAAAAAAATAATAATAAGGAATGAACAGGCAAGTCACGAACTACAACATGACAAAGGGCTGGTATCTAGACTAAAAAAGTACCTTCTACAAATCAATAATTTAAAAGACAGTTCTAATAGAAAAATGTGAGACTTAAATAAGACATTTTCAGAGGATGTATAGAAAATGTTCCCAAAACATAAAAAGACATAAAAACCTTAAGTCAGAGCCATAACAAAATACCTCCAAATAACAGGTTAGTCAATTACAATTACAAAGTTTGCCAGAACCAAATATGAGGATATTTAACACATATGAACCCTAATGTCTGATGGTATGTGTGTATACTTAGTCCCTTAGTCGTGTGTGACTCTTTGCTACGCTATGGACTGTATCCTGACAGGTTCCTCTGTCCATGGAATTCTCCAGGCAAGAACACTGGAGTGGGTTGCCATTCCCTTCTCCAGGGGATCTTACGAACCCAGGAATTGATCCCAGGCCTCCTGCATTGCAGACAGATTCTTTATCGTCTGAGCTATCAGAGAAGCCCATGTCTGATGGTAGGGGAGTACACTGGTAAAGTTCTTTGAAAAACTATTTGGAACTACCTACTGACACTGCAGCTAACATGTGCAACCATATGTCCACATATTTCTACTTTGAGATGACATAGTCAACAGAAATACATGCACAAGAGACATGTGTAAAAATATCAGCATATTTGTAGTAACAACCCAGTATGTATCTATAAAATCAATTGTGTTGTGTTCTTACAATGGAAAACTAGATGGCAAAGGTAATGAGCTATTTCTATATGCATCAACAAGGATGCATCTTATAAACAATATTGATTGAAGCAAGTAAAATAAAAACACACTGCATGATTACATTTGTATCAAGTTCATTAACCAACAAAAATTAACTATGGTATTAAGAGATAGGTGTTAGTCTGCTCGAACTGCCTAACAAAATGTCATAGAGTGGGTGGCCTAAACAACTGACATTTATTTTCTTATTTCTGGAGTTTGAAAGCCCAATATCAGCATGCTAACATGGTCAGTTTCTGGTGATACTTCTTCCTGGCCTATAGATGGCCATCCTCTCTCTGTGTGTTCTCCAGACCTCTTTTCTTTGTGCTCTTGGGAAGAGTGCAAGCTCCGGTGTCTGTCCTTTTAAGGACACTAATCTTATCCATGGCTTCACAAGGAGCTCACTGGTAAAGAATCTGCCTGCCAGTGCAGGAGACAAACAGGTTCGATCCCTGGATCAGGAAGATCACCTCGAGAAGGAAATGGCAACCTGCTCCAGTATTCTTGCCTGGAAAATTCCATGGACAGAGGAGTGTGGCAGGCTACAGTCCATGTCTAACAGAGTCAGACATGACTGAGCATGCATGCTTTATTGAAGTTGAATCAGTTGTTAAAAATATATTTCATCCTGGGCTTCCCTGGTGACTCAGTGGTAAAGAATCAACCTGCCAACGCAGGAGACACAGGTTCAGTCCCTGGTCTGGGAAGATCCCACATGCTGTGGAGCTCTGAGTTCTTGTGCCACAGCTATTAGGCTGGTGCTCTAGAGCCTGGGGAACCACAACTACTGAAACCCTTGTGCCTTAGTGCCCGTGCTCCGCAACAAGAGAAGCCGCCACAATGAGAAACCTGTGCATCACTACTAGAGAGGAACCCCCACGTGCCACAACTAGAGGAAAACCCAGGCAACAAGAAGACTCAGCACAGCCTATATGTGTATGTATATATATATATACACACACACATGTATGAGTCTGACAGACTACAGTCCTTGGGGTTGCGCAGAGTCGGACATGAGTGAAGCAACGAAGCAGCAGCAGCATATATACATATGGTCCTGTTAAAGATTACCTTTGGCTGGTAAGGTTACAGAATAGAGGAGCTTTTCAAACATGAACTATCTCCAAATATGAATAAAAGAAATTCTGACTAGAAATAAGAGTATTTTTTGTAGTTTTAATCTTTGGGCATCATTAGTCAAATTGGTAATCCACTAACATGGTAAATTCATTTCCACTTTCAGCAGTCTTTCAAAAGGAGTGAGAGTTGCTGTCATACTCAAAAACTTATGTATCTGATTTCCTCTTCATCCTGAAAATTAACTCCTTCAACTTGAGGGATATCCTTATATCCTACCCAGATTGGTTGAGGGCTGAGAAGGCAGTGGATGGTACTTCTCAGACTGAATAGATCATTAGCCATGTTCTAAAACCTAGTCATTTGTGGATACTATATAGAAGAAATGAGAAAGCAGTAACTTATCCCTTAGGAAAACTTCTCATCAATTTTTTTTTTTTTTCATTATAGGTAATTCGATCCATTCTGCTCTTTCCAACAATTGAGCGAATGTCTGAGTCACCCAGAGGCAAGTTTGCCACACCTCTTTTGTGCTGGCTTCGATATGCTCTGTATGTTCCTTGCTACTTATTGCTTAAACCATGGCCTGAGAAAATCAAGTCCTTGATGATCAGAATGGTCCTTCAAATGATGGACGTACCAAGCGAACTTTTGTGTCTGAATATGTTGGAACCGTTCTGCCTTGGTAAGCACATTTTAAAATGTATATGTTTATTCTTATATCAGAAAATGTTAAGAGAATAACCTCAGACAGTGGGTGAGTCTTAAACAAGGAGTTATTTGTTATACTTTTCTCCTAAAAGTTTAAAACTAGAAACTAAATGAAAATAGGGATATTCTAAATGACAGAGAAGCCTCATAAGGCTTTAATTTTAAACCTTATCCTTCTGATTCTCTACTCTAGCTTCAGGACAATGAGAAAGAATTCTTCCCTATCTACTATATATGGAGTCTCTTACAGGAATCCACGGTGTTCCCTGTTAAGCTCAGTGTATAAACTGCAAAAATCAGCACAAGGAAACCAGGCCTAATATCCCCATAGAGTGAATAAACTATGATTTTTCTTTGCTTTTTAGAAGTTTTTGGAGAGATTTTTAAAAGTAATAAATAGTAGTCATGGTAGTATAACATTGGAGGCTTTATTAACGATAGTTTCTGAATATGCCAGGGAATGTTTTTGATACTTTACTTTTTGGCTTCAAATGTTATTTTTAAATGTAATTTATCTTTTAGTTAGTACTAATTTATACTATATTTACAAATGATTTTAATAATAAAATTATGCTACCTCCATAGTCTATAAAATGGAGATAATAATATCCTGTACCTCAAAAGATTATTACAGGGTTAAATGTGATAATTTATGCAAAGTGCCTATCTAGTATTTTATTTATAATAAGCCTCCAATAAATGGTATAGCAGCAGTTGCAGCAGCAGCTAATAGCACTGTTCTAAGCTTTTACCTGTAGTCCTCAGAAGAACTAATGAAGTTCAGGTATTCCTGTCCCCATTTTATAGATGAAGATACTGAGGTTCAGAGAAGTTACATAGTTTGCCTGAAGTCACACAACTACTAGGTAATGTTCAGATTCCAGCAGTATGCCACTGTGTTAAGCTTCCTTTTACTGTAGCTGCTGCTGCTGCTGTCTCTTTGCTCCAGTCAAGCATAAAAGCAGGAATACTGTCTAAAGTTTATGGTGCCCACTTACATTGATTCCCACAATTTCATATGCATAGTGAATTCAAAAACAAGTCACACCCCTGCCTTTATAGTTATACAGCCACAGATTATGCAGGACATGTTTTTCTAAACAGCAAGAAGCAGTCATCACAAATACAAAGTTCAGTCTGTTTTCTGTATTTATGGACCTCCCCCCGACAATATTCTACCAACACCTATTGTTTATTATAGACTTAGCAAGGGAGAGGAAGAAGATAAGATAGGGAGAAGGGAAGCCAGGCTTGGAACAGTCATAAAAATGACCGAAGACTGAAGTTGGAGATGTCCCTTGAGGACCTGCTGGTCCAGCCCCTTATTTTTCCCTCATAGAAGAGAAAGAAATAGCCTAGTAAGTGAAGATGGCAGTGACTGTAAGTCATACACCCTCAGTGAAATACCTAGAGTTACCACTTTAAAATCTACATAAGGAGACATATTTAAAAAAACAAAAACACTATAAGTAAATCAAAATAGAATTCTAAAACATTCAGTAATGCATAGACAGGCCAGAGAAAGAACATGGAAAAATAGAAAACAGATAGCTATCAGAAAACAAATAATAAAATGGCAAACAAGCTCTAACATTATCAATAGTTACATTAAAGTAAATGGCCAAAATACACCAATTAAAAGATGAAGATTGACAACATGAATTTAAAAACATAACCTGAGTATATGCTATCTTCAGAAAATGTAGTTAAAGCATAATCATATAGGTGTGTTGAAAGTAACAGAATGGGAAAAGATATATCATGCAAATATTAATCAAAATGAACCAGGAATGATTATATTAATATCAGATAAAGTAGACTTCAGAGCAAAGAAAATTACCAGGAACAGAGAGGGACATTACAGAATGATAATAANGAGGTCAACCTGAGATGGAAACATGTAAGAACCACGGGAGAGAAGCAACCGCAGACAGGGCCCAGGGTCCCTGGCACAAAGCTCCCCAGCGGCTCTGCCAGCCTGGAGGCGAGGCCTCCTCAGGCCTGGAGTCTCCAGTTCCCTGGATGCCAGTCACAGCGGGCAGACAGGACACTGCAGCCAGGATGCCCACCACAGGCTCCCGCCACACCCGCTGCTCCTGAGGCCCCCACGGCACCGCCCTGCTGGCTCCCGGCACCCTCTGCTCTCCTCTGAGCCTGGTCCTGCTGGCGGAGCCGGTGCAGAGTTCACTCTCCCTTCTTGCCGGGCTGAAGGGCAAGCATACCGCTCCTCTGTGCCCTCGCCCAACTCCCCATCTTCATCGAGGCCTGCCTGCCTCTCCCTTTCTGCTTTGAGAAGCCCGCCTTGGTCTATTCAGCGGCAGAGGGGCTCCAGAGCCAGCCCCAGCTGAGCCTGACTTGCAAAGCCGGCCAGGAACCTGGACGCCCAGCCTGAGAACACCAGAGCCCCCCAGAATGGACNGAAGACTCAGCACAGCCTATATGTGTATGTATATATATATATATACACACACACATGTATGAGTCTGACAGACTACAGTCCTTGGGGTTGCGCAGAGTCGGACATGAGTGAAGCAACGAAGCAGCAGCAGCATATATACATATGGTCCTGTTAAAGATTACCTTTGGCTGGTAAGGTTACAGAATAGAGGAGCTTTTCAAACATGAACTATCTCCAAATATGAATAAAAGAAATTCTGACTAGAAATAAGAGTATTTTTTGTAGTTTTAATCTTTGGGCATCATTAGTCAAATTGGTAATCCACTAACATGGTAAATTCATTTCCACTTTCAGCAGTCTTTCAAAAGGAGTGAGAGTTGCTGTCATACTCAAAAACTTATGTATCTGATTTCCTCTTCATCCTGAAAATTAACTCCTTCAACTTGAGGGATATCCTTATATCCTACCCAGATTGGTTGAGGGCTGAGAAGGCAGTGGATGGTACTTCTCAGACTGAATAGATCATTAGCCATGTTCTAAAACCTAGTCATTTGTGGATACTATATAGAAGAAATGAGAAAGCAGTAACTTATCCCTTAGGAAAACTTCTCATCAATTTTTTTTTTTTTTCATTATAGGTAATTCGATCCATTCTGCTCTTTCCAACAATTGAGCGAATGTCTGAGTCACCCAGAGGCAAGTTTGCCACACCTCTTTTGTGCTGGCTTCGATATGCTCTGTATGTACCTTGCTACTTATTGCTTAAACCATGGCCTGAGAAAATCAAGTCCTTGATGATCAGAATGGTCCTTCAAATGATGGACGTACCAAGCGAACTTTTGTGTCTGAATATGTTGGAACCGTTCTGCCTTGGTAAGCACATTTTAAAATGTATATGTTTATTCTTATATCAGAAAATGTTAAGAGAATAACCTCAGACAGTGGGTGAGTCTTAAACAAGGAGTTATTTGTTATACTTTTCTCCTAAAAGTTTAAAACTAGAAACTAAATGAAAATAGGGATATTCTAAATGACAGAGAAGCCTCATAAGGCTTTAATTTTAAACCTTATCCTTCTGATTCTCTACTCTAGCTGCAGGACAATGAGAAAGAATTCTTCCCTATCTACTATATATGGAGTCTCTTACAGGAATCCACGGTGTTCCCTGTTAAGCTCAGTGTATAAACTGCAAAAATCAGCACAAGGAAACCAGGCCTAATATCCCCATAGAGTGAATAAACTATGATTTTTCTTTGCTTTTTAGAAGTTTTTGGAGAGATTTTTAAAAGTAATAAATAGTAGTCATGGTAGTATAACATTGGAGGCTTTATTAACGATAGTTTCTGAATATGCCAGGGAATGTTTTTGATACTTTACTTTTTGGCTTCAAATGTTATTTTAAAATGTAGTTTATCTTTTAGTTAGTACTAATTTATACTATATTTACAAATGATTTTAATAATAAAATTATGCTACCTCCATAGTCTATAAAATGGAGATAATAATATCCTGTACCTCAAAAGATTATTACAGGGTTAAATGTGATAATTTATGCAAAGTGCCTATCTAGTATTTTATTTATAATAAGCCTCCAATAAATGGTATAGCAGCAGTTGCAGCAGCAGCTAATAGCACTGTTCTAAGCTTTTACCTGTAGTCCTCAGAAGAACTAATGAAGTTCAGGTATTCCTGTCCCCATTTTATAGATGAAGATACTGAGGTTCAGAGAAGTTACATAGTTTGCCTGAAGTCACACAACTACTAGGTAATGTTCAGATTCCAGCAGTATGCCACTGTGTTAAGCTTCCTTTTACTGTAGCTGCTGCTGCTGCTGTCTCTTTGCTCCAGTCAAGCATAAAAGCAGGAATACTGTCTAAAGTTTATGGTGCCCACTTACATTGATTCCCACAATTTCATATGCATAGTGAATTCAAAAACAAGTCACACCCCTGCCTTTATAGTTATACAGCCACAGATTATGCAGGACATGTTTTTCTAAACAGCAAGAAGCAGTCATCACAAATACAAAGTTCAGTCTGTTTTCTGTATTTATGGACCTCCCCCCGACAATATTCTACCAACACCTATTGTTTATTATAGGCTTAGCAAGGGAGAGGAAGAAGATAAGATAGGGAGAAGGGAAGCCAGGCTTGGAACAGTCATAAAAATGACCGAAGACTGAAGTTGGAGATGTCCCTTGAGGACCTGCTGGTCCAGCCCCTTATTTTTCCCTCATAGAAGAGAAAGAAATAGCCTAGTAAGTGAAGATGGCAGTGACTGTAAGTCATACACCCTCAGTGAAATACCTAGAGTTACCACTTTAAAGTCTACATAAGGAGACATATTTAAAAAAACAAAAACACTATAAGTAAATCAAAATAGAATTCTAAAACATTCAGTAATGCATAGACAGGCCAGAGAAAGAACATGGAAAAATAGAAAACAGATAGCTATCAGAAAACAAATAATAAAATGGCAAACAAGCTCTAACATTATCAATAGTTACATTAAAGTAAATGGCCAAAATACACCAATTAAAAGATGAAGATTGACAACATGAATTTAAAAACATAACCTGAGTATATGCTATCTTCAGAAAATGTAGTTAAAGCATAATCATATAGGTGGGTTGAAAGTAACAGAATGGGAAAAGATATATCATGCAAATATTAATCAAAATGAACCAGGAATGATTATATTAATATCAGATAAAGTAGACTTCAGAGCAAAGAAAATTACCAGGAACAGAGAGGGACATTACAGAATGATAATAATAAAAGAGTTAATCTACCAAGGAGTCATAGTAATTCTAATATATGTATGTACAAAACAAGTGTGCTACAAAATACATGAAGCAAAAACTGATACAACTGAAAGGAGTAATGGACAGATCCACAATTATAGCTGGATACGTAAATATCCTTCTCAACAATCAGTATAATGATAGGACAGAAAGTTAGCAAGGATATAGGTGAATTCAGCAACAGTATCAACCAACAGGATTTAATTTATAGAAAATGACAACTCACTCCAGTATTCTTGCCTGGGAAATCCCATGGGCAGGGGAGTCTGGCGGGCTACAGTCCATGAGGTTGCCACAAGTTGGACACGACTGACACCACTGAGCTGCTAAGCATGCACGCACATAGAACACTTCACCCCAAACATCTGGGTTTCTGATAGGCATTAGGTAGACTTGTGCTTTCCTTCTGCCTCTTTAGCAGGATTCTCTAAACCCAAATCAAGACATGGGATGTTGAGAAAGTTTTGTTTTCCTATATATAGTTAATGATTGTATAACACATTACATATGACATGTGACGTGTTTAATATTTTTCTATTAAAACAAATACTTATGTAAAGATTTTTTTCAGTTTTTCTACACCAGAATTATAAATACCCTCTTGAAGACGCAGGCTCCATAAGTTGTGCTCAAGAGAAAGGAATCTTCCTTTCAGCTGCAGTGATTGACTCCTCTTGAGTCTTTGGGAGCCCTGAATGCAGGCATCGAGGAGCAAGACTGTTCGGGCATAGGACACGTTCCCCTCTGTGACTCAAGGCAACCAGAGCCTTCCATCTGCATTGTTGCTTGGGGGAACTGTGGAATTTCTTTCCCATAGTACAGTTACACGATGTACAAAATAGACTGTAAACCAGACTAAACACTCAGCCACGTTGCTTCATTTCTGTTCCAAACAACCAACTTGCAAACAAACTTTTGGAGCACAACCCTTGTATTTCTGACATGCCTTCCTTCTCTGATTTTCTGTTCTCTTCCTTCTATTGATAGATCTGGCTTTCTAACACCCAAGTAACCAATACTTTAGTAGCCTGTTTTTTTCCCTCATTACTCACCCCATCTATAATAACTTTGGGTAAAGAGAAAGAAGGCAAGAATTACCTGTGTTCTTTCTGCTTTGTGTTCTTGGTTTATTCTCTACAAGAATGTTCAATCTTCTACTCATGACAGTAGGCTAATCCTTAACCAAGCATCTCCATCATCCTAGCCAGCATCTTTTTACCTCTCCACTTTGGATACCAATTCACCCTTGCCTCTTCTCGCAATGGCTACCACAGAACGTACCTTTACCCAGACTTGCCCTGGCCATCCCACTAGTGATTCCTGTTACCTTGCTTAGGACAAATGAAAGAAGGTCCCAGCTGAGAGAGGCTGATACTCTTAAATCCCTGACCCTTGAAGATGATTAGTGTATTCCTCCTGAGCTTCTATCCCATGAATGGTGAAGGTTAATCAATATTTCAACCAACCACTTGAGTTGATGACATGATTTTCATTTTACAGAAAGAGAGGGCTCATCGGGGGAAGGGAATACCAGATCTGAGGTCACTCACAGTGGTGAAATCTATACTCTGCAGACCTCCCTCCTCCAAACCTACTTCTCTGTGGTTTGACTATCATCCAGACAATGACCTCCAGTATACCAGTCTGACCAATTTACCTCCTAAATGGAGGACTTGCAGTGTTTGCACATTATGTAATGTCTGTGCTTCAGCAGAAATCTTACGGAAACAAACGGAGGAAGTTCGCCAGTCCAAGTGGTGGATAATAAATCCTGACCTATCTGGATAGAAACAGATTTTCTGTATCCTTTAGTTTATACACATATTTTTTTGTGGTAGTAAGGTCTGAAAAGTTCAAGGAACCAAACTATTCAGATATTTCAAATGCTGTTGTCCTTTTGGAAAAAATGGCAGTTCTTATAGGCTGAGAGTCTGTGTATCAGCCCTCTTTACCAGACTGAGTAAAACTTCCTTTCCTATCCAGCATTCAAGATAGAGTAGCCCTAATTAAGTTAGTGTACTTCATAAACTTCACCATGTGTTCATCAATTCAATTTATGTAACTAGATTGTTTTGCATATTACTTTTAAAGAAAATGTATGGTTTTTTTTTCTTTAATTCTGTAATAGTTGCTACTATTTATTTTCTTTATAATAGATGTTCTTCTGTTTCATGAGAAATGGACTTCTCACTGAGACAGCTAATTGGATTTTCTGATCAAAGCTAAAAGCAAATATATTTTAGCTTAGCAGTATCACAGGTCACAATAATTAACATTAAAAAATATCCTAGAGTCTTTTTGTTAGTTAGACCAAGTTGATGTCTTAATTCCTTTCACTTACCTAATTAGAAAAACATAGTGCAGACAAAGGGCATTCCTGCAAGATTACATTACTTTTGTTGCATGGATTCTTGTAAGAGACTTTTGTAATCTTTCCTTAATCAATATGAAAATAGCTTTTAAAAGCATGTACAGTTATATGAACTGAAAACTATTCAATAACACATAAGCTTCACTAAAGAATCACAGATTTCTTCTCAGAATATTTTTTACTAAATCCCAGAATAATATTTTGAATAAGACAAAATCGGACTCAGATGTTACCTAGTCTCTCATTTTTGTGTGTAACTTAGGAAAATCCATTAAAAGCCAACTTCAGCTTTAATTATTCATGGAAGTTTAGCCTTAAATTCAGCAGTGAAGGAAAAAGTTTGTGTGTGTGTGTGTGGTCAGTATTAGGATTTAGGCAAAAGGTAATTAGATATGGTACTAGAATATCACCTCTGCTTTAGAATTAAATGACTCAGTGAAGGTTTTATTACACACACACACACACACACATGGTTTTATTACACACACACACACACACACACACGGCAATGGCACCCCACTCCAGTACTCTTGCCTGGAAAATCCCATGGACGGAGGAGCCTGGTGGGCTGCAGTCCATGGGGTCGCACAGAGTCGGACACGACTGAGCATTTTCACTTTCACTTTTCACTTTCATGCATTGGAGAAGGAAATGGCAACCCACTCCAGTGTTCTTGCCTGGAGAATCCCAGGGACGGAGGAGCCTGGTGGGCTGCCGTCCATGGGGTCGCACAGAGTCGGACACGACTGAGGCAACTTAGCAGCATATATATTTAAATTATCTACCCCTCTAAAAAGTTGTATTATTTTTTAAAAATCATATGCCTTGAGTTGTTTTACTTTGATGAACTCTGTCACATTGATAAGACTATCTGTTTACAAATCAGATCAACGAATACCTGCCAACTTGGCTTCCCCATGTCAGCGTCTAGACTCTCTTATGACATCAGCTCTTGCTCTACCTCAAGGAAGGCAGTAGGTTTTTCCTCCTGACCCTCCCCCCAAACCTTCTCCTAAAAAGAAAAACACCAGCTCAGTCCCTACCCATTTATTTCATTTAACAACCCTTACTGACACTTGCCATGAACCAAGGACCTGGATAATCACTGGAGATAATAAATGAAATAGAGCTGTCANGATGTTTTGACCCCCGAGGATTCTGTAGTATTAATAGTAGTGACTGAGTCATGAACTTTTTTACTAAGCCTTTTTTAACTTACCAAGAAATAAGTCTCTGTTTTGTTACGTATGTATGTATGTTTATGTGAGTGTGTCTCACTTTCGGAGAGTCAGGGAGGATACAATGGTTTTTAGACCAGGACAGAAAATTTTCTATATTGGATTTTAACGTAAAGAAGTTAATTTAGTTGGCCATGAGTTAGTCGACTTTAGAACTATTTTCTCCTTTGATCTTGTCTTGGAAATGAGTCTAAACATTAGAAAAGAAGCAATAATATGATTTGTTTTTACTAATCATGTAAATGTGTATATAGAAAACTCAGGAAACTAAAAAGCGCTGTTTTTTAATAACTTTATATTAATAAGAGAATTTAGCTGATTATATAATAATTATACAAAGTAGCTCTTTCCTGCTCTAGGCATAAATACCTACATATGATATTGAGAAAAATTATTGAGTTCTCACAAATGACATAATTTTAAAATATGTTCAAATAGACTTAATAAATTACAAAATCTACATAAAAGTAGAACATTTTACTGAGATACCAAAAACAAGATCAGAATAAAATCAAATATGTATATTTAAGAGAACACTTTGTAGTGTTAAGAATGCAAATTATCCCAGTTAAGATAGGAATTTAATGTAATTTCAGTTATAATCCCAGGATGGTTTTTATTCATTCATCACTTTGGAATGATGAGATGAAATGATCTTAAAGCTCTTATAGAAGGAAAAAATCTGAGAGACTAGTCAGTAGGCAAGCTAGCTGAAAAAGAACATAATGGCAGGTACTAGCTTAACCAGATAATCAGAATATTACAGCCAGTGTGATTGAATACCTAGATATGATGTTAGTATAAGAATAGACAAAGGTCACTGGAAAGAAGAGACTTCAGAAAATACATTTCTGTATAAAGAGGCAAAGGTGGTAGTTTAATTCCACGGGAAAAGGATGGAGTATTAAAACTACTCCTGATACAGTAATGTGCCATATGTAAAAGTGAAATCTTGTGAATCAAAGCCTTAAATAAAAGCTAAAAGAATCATAATAATGTAAGAAAATTGAGGCATTTGCTGGAAGCCCAAGAGTTTCTTAACCATGGCTGGAAATCCAGATGCTATAAAAGAAAATTAGGAAAAAATATATAAACAATTTTAGTGGAATATTAATAGATTTGGAGAAACAAAGTTAAATTGATTGCAGACAAAAGGTTAATGTTTGTACTCTACAATAACAGCAAGACAGACAAACCTATTTGAACACTAGGTGATGGATGTGAATAAGCATTTTCAGTTCAGTTCAATCACTCAGTCGTGTTTGACTCTTTGCGACCCCATGAACCGCAGCACACCAGGCCTCTCTGTCCATCACCAACTCCCGGAGTTTTCCCAAACCCATGTCCATTGAGTCAGTAATGCCATCCAACCATCTTATCCTCTGTCGTCCCCTTCTCCTCCTGCCCTCGTCTTTCTCAGAATCAGGGTCTTTTCCAATGAGTCAGCTCTTCACATCAGGTGGCCAAAGTATTGGAGTTTCAGCTTCAACATCAGTCCTTCCAGTGAACACCCAGGACTGGATCTCCTTGCAGTCTAAGGGACTCTCAAGAGTGTTCTCTAACACCACAGTTCAAAAGCATCAATTCTTCAGTGCTCAGCTTTCTTTATAGTCTTAACTCTCACATCCATGACCACTGGAAAAACCATAGCCTTGACTAGACGGATCTTTGTTGGCAAAGTAATGTCTGCTTTTTAATGTGCTGTCTAGGTTGGTCATAACTTTCCTTCCAAGAAGTAAGCGTCTTTTAATTTCATGGCTCCAGTCACCATCTGCAGTGATTTTGGAGCCCAGAAAAATAAAGTCTGACACTGTTCCACTGTTTCCTCNCAGTTAAGACTGATATGAACACAGATACAGGGCAGAAATGGTACCGAGAAAGGGAGAAACTACTTCTACCTAGGTAAAAAAGGGAGAAGACAAATGAATTTGGACTTGAAGATGACTTGGGAATTTTCCAGATGGACGAAATGGCATTAAGGTAGGTGATCAGGTTAATTAAACAGAAGGCAGCCTTCTGTTGTAGATTATGTTTACCTGGAGAATTTAGTGATAGCATTTAGCGTGTGACACGAATGTCCTATTGGTTTTCCAGTTTTAGCCTGCCTTCATTTTGTTCCTTTGCCACTCCACTGTGAGTTGAAGTCCTATAGTAATATTTAAACACTAAGAAGGCTTCAGAAGATGATGGTAGCAAATAAAATAGAACATTAGACTCAGTGAGGTTTTTTAACACCTGTATTTAGATTTGTTATGAAATGAAAGTAAGTAAGTCCCATTCTTCTAAATCATTCTCTTCCCTTCATGTTTTGTTTCCATTACTCCTACTACTAGATATTTCCTTCACTGTGGTGCTTGAAACTCGGATTTCTGCTGCGTTTCCAGGAATGCTGTCAACAGTCATTGCCAGGAGAAATGTGTTTTCCCCTTAGGAAATTACACTTCTATCTGGTATTATTGTTTCTGACCACTGTGTTGTGTTACGAGCATTTCTGAGGGAAGAAAAGGATGGCTTCCTTGGAGCAGTTACTGGAAAGGAAACTTGTATTCTACTTTCTAAAAGCAAACAATGAAAAAGTGTACTTAGATGGGAAATTACCAGGAAAAACAAAAATGAGAATAAAGGTGAAGTACATCCCCCGATGAAAATTTTGCTTTTTAGAAATATAAGATTCCTTACACGTTTTTTGAATTTTTATACATTTTACTAGTTCAAGAATAACACTGCAGAAAAGTGCCGGAAACATAAAAATGTTTACCTCCGTGAATGATCAGAAAACTCCCATGTGACTTCCACCCAGCTCAAGAATCACAATTGCCTGGATATCCCAAGCCTCTTTTATGCCCCCTGCATACCCCAAGTCCACTCCTGAGCTCATTCAGGTTGTCAGCAGAATCTAGTTCACTTGGTGTCTTGATTGTAGTCCCTATCTTCTTGCTGGTTGTCAGCAAGGGGTCCCTCTCCGCTCCTTGAGGTTAGTTTCATATCCTTCTCACATGGGCTCCGCCTTCAAACCAACAGCAGTGTGTTTCTTCCTCTTAGGACTTTGAATCTGCGACTTTCTCTTCTGCCACTAGCCAGAAAGAACTCCCGATTTTGAAGGACTCATGTGATTAGGTCAGGCCCACTGGGATAATCTCCCTTAAAGTCATCTCCACTTTATAACATAACCTAGTCATGGGAGCAATATGTCATCTTACTCACAGGTTTCACCCACACTCAGAGGGATTGATTATAAAAAGGCAAGGATCGTTTGTGTCATCTGAGAATTCTGCCTACCAGAGACCACCTGTTTTCTGCTGTTATGAAGTGTCACTTTTGTCAAGAATTAAATAACCATATATGTGTAGTCATTTCTGGAAGAATTTATTTAGAATCAATATTATTTCTTCTTTGAATGTTTCATAGAATGGACCAATGAACTCATCTTGCCCTGGAGTTTTCTTTGTGAAGAAGCTTTTAAGTTACAAATTTAATTTCTTTAATGGATAGGAGAACTATTGAGGTTACCCATTGTCATGCATGCTTAGTCACTCAGTTGTGCCTGACTCTTTGCAAACCCGTGGACTGTAGCCAGCCAGGCTGCTCTGTCCATGGGATTTTTTTTCCAGGCAAGAATACTGGAGTGGGTTGCCATTTTCTCCTCCAAGGGATCTTGCCAACCCAGGGATCAAACCCACATCTCCTGCATTGCAGGTAGATTCTTAACTGCTGAGCCATCAGGGAAGCCTCTATCTGTTGTCAAGTGAGATTAAAATTTGTGTCTGTGTACAGACTGTCTGTTTCATCTGAGTTTTTAAATTTCATGGCAAAGTCCATAAAATTACCTGATTATCATTACTTTGCCAGCAAAGGTCGTTCTAGTCAAGGCTATGGTTTTTCCAGTAGTCATATTTGGATGTGAGAGTTGGACTATAAAGATAGCTGAGCGCAGAACTGATGCTTTTGAACTGTGGTGTTTGTGAAGACTCTTGGGAGTCCCTTGGACTGCAAGGAGATCCAACCAGTCAATCCTAAAGGAGATCAGTCCTGAGTGTTCATTGGAAGGACTAATGTTGAAGCTGAAACTCCAATACTTCAGCCATCTGTTGCGAAGAGCTGACTCATTGAAAAGACCCTGATGCTGAGAAATATTGAGGGCAGGAGGAGAAAGGGATGACAGAGGATGAGATGGTTGGATGGACATGAGTTTGAGTAAACTCTGGGAGTTAGTGATGGACAGGGAGGCCTGGCGTGCTGTGGTCCATGGGGTCACAAAGAGTCAGACATGACTGAATGACTGAACTGAACTGATCCTTTTGATGTCTGTAGTATCTGAAGGGTTATAATTTCTCATTCCTGATATTGGTAATGTTTTATGTATTCTCACATTTTTTTCTGAACAGTCTGGCTATAGAGATTTATCAGTTTTATTGAACTTGTTTTTAGTTTCATTTAGTTTCTCATTTGTTTTTCTGGTCTCAATTTGATTAATTTCTGCTGTGAACCTTATTATTACTTTATTCTGCCTACTGACTGGAGTCAGACCAACTATCTTTTATATCAATATACACAAGTATGTTAAGTCCTATATTTAAGAGAGAGAGACTTTAAACTGTGTTTTTAAAAAGACCCATTTATGATTTCAAGAGACGTACTTAAAATGACAAAAGATTAAAAATAAAAGACAAATAGGAGGATGATGCCAAAAAAGAAAGCAAACTAACAGTAATAATACCAACCAAAGTGGAATTCAAGGCACAAAGAATCAAATGAAAATTTGTGTAGCAGTACCAGAAAGTCTTCACCACTGAGCTACCCGGGAAGCCCACAAATTTGGATTATCGCTGGCTGTCTTCCTCTTTTCTAGATATTTGTCATCTTGAAAATGGGAGTCACTCTCCCTATTTTGCATATAATAGGTATATTATATGCAATGACCTTCATTTACAACTAACTCTTCAAGATCATTTAAACCTATTTTAAAACAGACATTCTTTATAGTTGTGTCCTTTCTAAAAAAAAGGTTAGCAAGATGTTTTAATGTTTGCAACTGTGTGTGTTTTCCCTGGTATGTATGATTTATCTGTTAAAATGTGTGATTCTAAGCCTTAAGTCATAAAAAATACCTTGATCAGGTACAGTGACACACATCTGCTGTGATATCTGACATTAGGCCATCATACAGCTAACCGTTGCTGCTGAGAAAACCAGGTGAAGGTAAGAGAGAGCCTTACATAGGGCATGCCCTTGTTTCCAGAGTCAGTGCATGTCACTGACTCACACGCCTCTCTTGGACTCACTGACATCTTACATCACATAGCACTTGCCAAAAGAAAAGGGTGAAACAGGAATTGACTACAATTAATTTGACATTTGTGTTTGTTCTATATATTCTAAATGTTTGTCTTTTTTTTTTTTAATGTAGTTAACGCTGCCTACCTTGGGAGCCAAGAAATGAGGGAGATAGTGAAGAGAGACAACGAAACCATCAAAGAACATTTACCTAAGGTAACCACTTTAGTGCTGCAGTACTTACTGAGGATGAAAGGCTGCTGCAGCTGCTAAGTCACTTCAGTCGTGTCCGACTCTGTGCGACCCCATAGACGGCAGCCCACCAGGCTCCCCCGTCCCTGGGATTCTCCAGGCAAGAACACTGGAGTGGGTTGCCATTTCCTTCTCCAATGCATGAAAGTGAAAAGTAAAAGGGAAGTGGCTCATTCGTGTCCAACTCTTCTCGACCCCATGGACTGCAGCCCACCAGGCTCCTCCGTCCATGGGATTTTCCAGGCAAGAGTACTGGAGTGGGGTGCCATCGCCTTCTGTGGATGAAAGGCTAGAGTTGGTTAGAATTTGTAAGACCTCAAGGGTTTGTAAATTTCAGATCATGTTCTAGTTAACGTTAACATAGTCCTTGAAAGTTGCATAGAAAGTAAGTAAAGCTGACTGCACAGTTACTTAAATATGTTTTACCACCTGTTTTTGTTGGGTTTATTTTTAGAATTAATACTTTTCTCTAGAGCTCTGTACTGAAAAGACTCACAATAATATTTATGGGGAAAAAAAAGTTATTTTAAAATATAAGTGAAACATTGGAAAAGAACTGGCATTCCTGTGATCTGATGACTCGGTGAGCCCATCTTTTTTATTCTCCAATGCATTAGTGTAGGAATGCCCAGTTCTGACACGGAGACCAGTTTTCTATACAAGCAGGTGCAGAAAGAAAACGACTGAAATAGTTAGCACTTTTAAGTTGCTGCTGTAAGTGATAAAACCTTAATACACGCATATTTGGAAGTACCAGTTTCTGAAACTGAGGGGCCATGGTTTAGGATGTGTCAAAGCACCCTAGAATTTAGGTGGCCCTGGTACTCCCATGCAGCGTTTACCTGTCTGTCCATTCTGAACAGGATAGAGTTGTGCCATCTAACATTATACCCACTAGCCACATGGGGTTTATTCATGGCTCCTCTGAATTGACCTGTGCCATAAGTATAAAATACACATTGGATTTCAGAAATTTAGTACCAAAAAAAAAAAAGTAAAATATTTCATTAATGTTTATGTATTAATTACATGTTGAAAATGGTAATATTTTTGATACATTGAGTTAAATAATATATTGGATTGGCCAAAAATTTTGTTCAGATTTTTCCATGTGATGTCACAGAAAAAGCCAAATGAACGTTTTGGCTAATCCAATATATTATTAAAAGTAATTTCATCCATTCCTTTATATGACACCTTTTAAAATGTAGTTATTAGAAAATACACTAAACATTTTTTGTAAAATATAGTTAATGAGTTTTTTGGTAATTACCTACGTGCCTTTGTATTGCTGTTGGACTGTGCTAACGTAGAACTTTTTAGTTGGTGCTGAACTGTGGCATCTGCTGGATGCAATGAAATGAGCCCCACTGAGTGACCAACTCTTACAGGGCCCAGGAACCTACAATCTGCAAGTAAAATCTTAGATACCCTGCTGTGTTTAGAATCTTTGAGACATTTGACTTAAACTTGCCTATAGTTAATTCATATTTCTATAACCTCCCAATAAAGTTACCTTAAAGCAAGACATGTATGTGTTCTTAAAAAAATATTTTTAGAATATTGATCTATCATAGCTTGACCCAGAGAGGACTTTTGAAAGTGCCAGTGTGTTTGTCTTATGACCACAGTGGTCATCATATTTCTAAAATAGTAGGTGGCTGGAGATTGAAATTTTGAAGACAGAGAATACCCTCACTAGCTGAGTGGGGAGGCTGGGGCCTCATAGGGACCCACTTTCCAGGGCTTACAACTGTTTCCAGTCCCTGATGTCTGTGAAAATGCAAGAGAAACAGTATTTTATTTTTTAGTTAAATTATAAGTGAATGTGTTTCAGAGCCTCATTTAAGTTCGCAAGGCTGGAAATTGATAAAAACAACTCAATTCCCAGTTAAGAAGACTGGCAGATGCTCATTTCTGAAATTGACACTTGCTGAATGACTAGACCTGTCATGTGTCATATTCTGTCTTACCACCTGTGGAAGCCAGCTGCTGCGAAGTACTCATCATTCCTGGATTCTGTTTGTATGTTGTGCTCAGAGAGAGGTCAAAGGAAGGTGCTAACTTATTCCTGTCATAAGTTAAATCCATATGCAAGTGTAATCATTCCCAGATAGAGGGCCGCTCATGGTAACGGTGTCAGGACTGTACTTTGCAGAAACTTTTGTGGGAGAAATATGGAAGTGTATGGTAGATGGCAGGCATTTCAAGGTTAATGTTAACGCACAGTCTCAGGGCTAAACCTTTCCAGCTAGAGGGAATAGTTTTATTTTGTTTTTAAGATAGCACTGAATATATTCATGAAACTTGGGAAAGCAAGGCATGTTTAGTTTAATGATGCAAAACTACCTGCAGTTAATTGACTACCCTCTCTACCAGCCACATTTGAATTCTCCCCCAGAATAATACAGTTCCAATTGCTAAGTGAAACAAGGTATAAAAAGACAAGGAGTTTATTGCAATTTTTTGTTTCTGTAATGAAAAAAAAAAGGAAACATGCTGTAATTTAATATTGGTAAAAAGTTGAATCAACATATGTCCCAGGCTGCTTGAGAAAGTAAAGAAACGAAAGGGCACACAGTTCTAGCAAAATAGTGGGCATTTCCCCACGCCTTCCAAATCAATTCCCAAGACTAGACATATCCCTATTTTATTTTTTTTAATGTTTATTTACTTACTTGGCTGCATCAGATCTAGTTGCAACCCTTGGCAGGATCTTTCATTGCGACATGTAGACTCTGTTAGTTATGGCATATAGGCTTTAGTTGCTCCATGGCACGTGGGCTCTTAGTTACCTGACCAAGGATCGAACCCGCGTCACCTGCATGGCAATGTGGATTCTTAAGTGCTGAACCACCAGGGAAGTCCCCATATCCCTGTTTTAAGTAATTGTAGTCACAGATACTCTGTCCCATCTCAGCCCAAACATAAGCATTCAGAAACCTCTTTCCTGTTCAGGACTGCACATTGTGAGGATGTTTTGAGCCACACATTTTGTTGCAAAAATCATTCAATTTATCTGTTATTCAACTTTTAAAGCAATTCTGGAAATTATATCTTTGTGCCATCCAGGCAGGAAGCCACAGTCGTCTAAAAACAGTCACTCTACTGCCTCATGTGATGGCCTTTGGATTCTTTCTTCTCCTCTAGAACACTGTCATAATCAGCAGGCTTTGTATCTAAATTCAAACTTTTTACCACTGCATTTCCATATGAGGAGAACTTCTTAATCTTCTTGAAGCTAATGGGCCTTTAAAACTCTGAAAGTCTCCAGAGCTGACTGTCTTCCTACTTTCCAAGGTCTAGAGACTTTCCACCCAGTCAGCAGTGCTTCAGCACTACATATGATTGTTTCCTTTTCTTGAAGCAAAGATATCACTCAGTTATCTCCAAAAGAGTGGAGCAGGGACTGTGGCATCAAGGTTGTGTTCTTTCCTCACCTGACTAAATTCTACCCGCCCTTTAGGACTTGGCTCCTTTGTCATCTTTAAGAGGTCTTCCCCAGACCCAAATTTTGGTTAGAAGTCCCTCCCCTCAGCGCCCCTGGCTCCATATGTAGAGCTATAATATCGCATTTCTTACATGGTATTTAAATGGTATGTTCCCACCCCCACACTCCTTGGAGGTTTTTCTCATTTCGGCGTCCATGTGGCCTAGCACAGGTCGGATCAGTCGCTCAGTCGGGTCCGACTCTTTGCGACCCCATGAATCGCAGCACACCAGGCCTCTCTGTCCATCACCATCTCCCTGAGTTCACTCAGACTCAAGTCCGTCGAGTCCGTGATGCCATCCAGCCATCTCATCCTCTGTCGTCCCCTTCTCCTCCTGCCCCCAATCCCTCCCAGCATCAGAGTCTTTTCCAATGAGTCAACTCTTCGCATGAGGTGGCCAAAGTACTGGACTTTCAGCTTTAGCATTATTCCTTCCAAAGAAATCNTCAAAAACAACAGAATGATCTTTGTTCGTTTCCAAGGCAAACCATTCAATATCACAGTAATCCAAGTCTGTGCCCCAACCAGTAACATTGAAGGAGCTGAATTTGACCTAGCACAGTGCATCATATTTGGTGAACAATCAGTTAATGTAGACTAGATGGATGGACAGGAAAGCTGTGAAAGTATAGATTCTAAGCCGTTTTTGTGCCATGGATCTCTCTGACTGTGTCATGGATGGACTCCTCAGAATAATATTTTTTTAAGTACATGAAGTATATTTTTTACCACAAAAAGTTATATTGAAGTATCACTATCCAAATACATTAAAAGCATATTTGTGATGTATATTATGCGCATCTTTACTAACAAAATAAATGAGATATACCATCAGTCAGAATTACTGTTGTAAATTTGTAGCGATGTGCATAAAAACTTTTAGTTTACCCAGAACCAGTGTACTATAATTTGAAGATTTCAGTAATTTTATAGATGACAAACAATAGATATTTCTAATCCTTCTGAAATCATGGTTAGAGGTTAGCAAAAAAGGATGCATTCTTTTTCCTATCCAAGTTCACATTACCCTCTCCCTACAACTGCCACTGCATCTATGTGTGAATGCACATACAGTGCATGAATGTGTGTGGACCTGTGGACCCCAAGTGAAGAAGCTTTGCTTTGAGGTCCTGGAGAAGGTTAGGCAACATGGTGTTAACTCTGGCTTGGGCACTGGCCTGAGAACAGGAAGCCATGATATGCTACACCGAAGAGACTATTTTGAGTTGTTGGGAGTTGAAGGGTTTAAGAAGGAGGGTAATAATCAAGGTGATATTCAAGAGTTTTAACAACCATATCCCTTATCCACTGACCCATCAAAACATACACCATCTGTGAACAGTCAGTTCAGAGGTACCAGTTCATATCAGTTAACCCAAGGAATTTGGCTACATTAACCAGTGAGGGGAATTATTTGGAAAAATGCGTATCAGAATGTTGGAAAAGAATGAAATTTGAGGTGGGAAAACCGTTTAGAAGACTTTTATAAGAACTAAGGCAAGGGAGTTGGGGGTAAAGAGGGAGGTAGAATTTGGAAAGATCCAGGAAGTAGAATCAAAGACACTTAGCGCTCATAGTTCATGAAAGCATGGAGACGGAGTTAAGATTATTTCTCTGCATTTGGATTTTGTAACGAGATAGAGAATATGGAAGGAGAAGTGCCAGCAAGTTGCAGGAGCTGGTTGAGAAAGTAGTCCCTTCTGGTCCTTTTGTTTGATATACCTGTGGGACATCTGGGGGACACGTGTCTGGCAGGTAGCTGGATATATGTGCATAGGAACCCTAGAAGAGGAATCTGGGCTGAACTTTGATTTGGGAATGATGAGGATGTTTTTGGAGTCATGAGCATGGGTAACCCAAGGAAGTACGTAGAATGAGAAGAAAAGACATATAAAGGCTCATCCTTGGGGAACACAGCTAAAAAACTGGGAGAAAAGACAGGAGCTGATGACTGAGATGGGAGTGGAGTGGGGGAGGGATGGGAATGAGAGCCAGGATGGAGTAAACCAAAGCAAGAGCATCAACTGTACATTTTCGCCACCCCAGTCCCAATTCTTCTGGGAGCCCCCAGGGTATGCTCTGCATTATGAGGCACCTGGCGTATCTGAGGCAAACAGGAGGTCAGCGTTCCCCTGCTCTGTCATTGTTCTCAACTACAAGGGGATGTATGTCTCATTCACAGAAAAGTGAATTAGTGTTTGGTTTACAAACTTGAAGTTTTCATTTAAAACTCACTTAGGAGGGTAATTCTAAACTGCCGTGACCATCCTTGGCCCAGGCTCATGGAAACAGCTGGTGTGTGCTACTGCCAGACGGAATTCGAGCATCACTATCAGTCAATAGGGCTCTGAAATCGTTCCCAGCAAGAGCACACGAGACGCTGCTTTCTGACCACAGTGGGCAGCGGTGGGAGGACTGCCTGCAAGTGGGGCTGCCCCTGCCTCCAGAGGGCCAGCCTGGGGCCACGGTGTGGTTGGGAAAGGAGCAGAGGGTCCTCAGGAACAGGGACCCGCCTCTGCTACACTTGCCCCCTCCTGCTTAACCCGCCCGAGCCCAGAGGCGCATGTTGCCTTTGGGAAGGAACAAACCTCACGCCCATTCTCTGCGGACCTGGGCATGCAAATCCTTCAGACACGCCCACGTCCCGCTTAGCCAAGCATAGGACGCTCTCCCTGGACCCCACTAACCAAGACTGCCTTTCCACCAGCCTTGGCCTGAAACTGATTGTGTTAGTTCTGCCTGTTCAGTCTGAAGCCTATTCAGAATACCATAATCATCCTGGAAATAGATAGTCTGTTTGGGTCTCAGTCATTTGGACCTGGAGACCTCCATCTGAAGCACTTTTGTGTCAGCTCACCCTGGAGCTTTTCTGGTGGAGTTTTCTAAAGGAGCGTGATCCAGAGGAGGACGAGCATATGGGAAGCAGAGTCCTGAGAGTCACCGCCTGAGGTTCGCGCTCAGCTCCACCACTTGCTTACTTAGGTGACATTGGTGAAGTTACTGGACTTCACTGTGTCCCCTTTTTTTCATCAATAAAATGGTTTAATAATAGTATCTATTCTCATACAGTTGTTCCAAACCTCTAATGCTACATATAATTCATATAAAGACCTTACAAGAGTATCTAACATATACTAAGCATTGAACAAAAGTTTATTATAATTATAAAGTTAATCATATCCTAGGTATGCCTCTGAGTACTTTAAAAAGACTTTGCCTAACTTTTCCTCTCCCCACCCACCCTCTTACAGGGCTTCCCTGATAGCTCAGTTGGTAAGGAATCCTCCTGCAATGTAGGAGACCCCGGTTCAATTCCTGGGTTGGGAAGGTCTGCTGGAGAAGAGATAGGCTATCCACTCCAGTATTCTTGGGCTTCCCTTGTGGCTTAGCTGGTAAGAATCCACCTGCAATGCAGGAGACCTGGGTTCAATCCCTGGGTTGGGAAGATCCCCTGGAGGAGGGAAAGGCTGCCCACTCCAGTATTCTGACCTAGAAAATTCCATGGACTGTGTATAGTCCATGGGGTCACAGAGTCAGACATGACTGAGCAACTTTCACTTTCACCCACCCCTTCAGATGTTTTCATTCTGTAATGAAAGATTTTCATAATATTAAATACGTAGCCAATTCCATTCTGGTCACTTCTTCCTATAAGATGCCTAAGGGAGGTGTTGTGTGGGAGCAGCAGTGAAGGAAAACAGTATTACTTCATCCTTACCAGAACCTCCAGTCCCCTGGTGCCGAGGGTTCAGGTGAGCTGGCCTCGGCCGTTCCTCTCCATTAGTTAAGCAAAACCCTTCTCATCTGCCGGTTTCCTGAGCTGTTATAACCAGGGAGAAAGAGACACACAGGGAGATAAGTTTGCTGCTGCTGCCGCATGCTCTGTTGCTTCACCAGAGGAAAATAGATGCCTTGGGTCAGCTCCTCACTCCAGTCCCACGTAAGGAAGAGATGGAACTAGATATCGATGCCCCACTGACTTCCACTTGGGAACGAGCAGGCTCTGGCCCTTTACACTTGAGTCATGTAGAGAGGAAGAGAGCCCCACTTTGCAGGGCTTTCGACGCATGATTTTTCCAGTTTCTTGGAGAGTGGCCCAGTCTATAACCCGCTTGGACCTCCTCCAGTGCCTGCGGGGGGAGCAGGGCTCAGTGCTCCTGAAGGATCGTGTGTTCACCTCTGTCCTCGGCCACATTTTTTAATCTTCAGGGATTTTAATTCTCATTTTTTTAAGAATGATAATTGATCCAGTTCTAGATGAAGGAAAGAAAGGAAACAAGGTAAATTGGACAGTGAATTTTCTAAACTCTCCCTTTTGCTCAGCCTCTTATACAGAGTGAAATATGTCAGAAAGAGGAAAACAAGGATTGTATATTAATGCATATATATGGAATATAAAAAAATGGTACCAATGAACCTAGTAGAGGATAGACTTATGGACACAGCAGGGAAAGGTGAGGGTGAGATGAACTGAGAAAGTAGCATTGACATATATACACTATCAGATGCAAAATAGATAGTTGGTGGGAAGGTGCTATATAACACAGGGAGCCCAGCCTGGCACTCTGTGATGACCTAGAGGGATGAGATGGGGGGGAAGGGAGGGAGGCTCAAGGGGGAGGGTGTGTGTGTGTGTGTGTGTGTGTGTGTGTGTGTGTGTATACATATATATACACAAATTATGAGTGATTTGCATTCTTGCATGGCAGAAACCAACACAATATTTAAGCAATTTTCCACCAATTAAAAACATTTTTTTAATGATTGCTCAGAAAGGCTACAGTGAATTAGTTAAACCTTTGTGATTGTTATTCTTCTGTTCCCAAGACGGATGGGATTTTTAAGTAACTGAAAAGAGATGCTTGTATTACAAAACAAGTTTCCTTTAACGTGGCAGGGTCAAGGCTTAGGTGTCTGACTTTGGAGGGAGGATAGAAAGAGGAGCCTGTTGCTCTTGTCCAGCAATTCCTATGACGCCTGCAGTCCTAGTGAATTAATGCTTAGAAAGAAGGAATTTGAATAGATTTTTTTCCTGATTTTATTGAGATAGAATTGACACATAACATTGTATTAAAGTGTACAACATAATGATTTAATATATGTATATATTGCACAATGATTATCACAGGTTTCGTTAACATCCATTACCTTACTTACAGTTTTTTTCTTGGGATGAGAACTTTTAATGTGTACTCTCTTACTGACTTTCAAATATACAGTATAGTGAGAACTGTAGTCACCATGCTGTACATTACATCCCCACAACTTGTTTATCTTATAACTGGAAGTTTATAGCTTTTGACAACCTTCACCCATTTCCTTCACCTCCTAACCTTTTCAGACTCCACATATAAGTGAGATCATACAATATTTGTCTTTCTATGTCTGATTTCACTTAGCATAATACTCTCAGGGTCCATCCATATTGTCACAAACGGCAAGATTTCCTTCTTTATTTATAGCTGAATAATATTTATTATCACCAGATAGAGATTTGTGTGTATGGCTTTTCTTTGTGTTTAATATCTTAAGATGTTGATATATCATTGAAAGTGATTTTTTTTAGTTATTAGTTAAATATATAAACTTGTGTCATAAGGTGGTTTTTAGTATGTCTTCTGTTCTTACAATAACCCCTCTCTCAGTAATGCATAAAAGCCAGCAACTCCATTTATACTAAAACAAAACTTTGCTGCATCCCTCAGGTCAGAAGTCAGGTTTTCCTGACCTTGTTCGTGCCTCTCTCTGCCTGTCATGTTCAAGGGCAGCTTGTACCTGCCTGTGTTCTTCCCTACTCTGGAACTTCTCTAAGGCAGAGCTGTCTTACTTCTGAATTTCAACCACTTAGCCAGTGCCAGGTAGGATATAAATTTAGAGTCATTTTGGGTGGAAATGCTGTGAATCTCTGAGATTCAGCAGCAAAAAGTGAAAAGAAAAAAACACATGAGAAAAGGCAACTGTGGCTCCAAATGGGGCAAGCTTCAACAATTCACAGGGACATTTTAACAGGGATATATCTCCTTAGGGGCAACAGAAGAGTTAAAGGAAAATATGTCTGTGAGTACAGAAATGATAGTAACCATCTGCTGCTGCTGCTAAGTCACTTCAGTCATGTCCCACTCTGTGCGACCCCACAGACGGCAGCCCACCAGGCTCCCCCGTCCCTGGGATTCTCCAGGAAAGAACACTGGAGTGGGTTGCCATTTCCTTCTCCAATGCATGAAAGTGAAAAGTCAAAGTGAAGTCGCTCAGTCGTGTCCAATTCTTCGTGACCCCATGGACTGCAGCCTACCAGGCTCCTCCATCCATGGGATTTTCCAGGCAAGAGTACTGGAGTGGGGTGCCATCACCTTCTCCGGATAGTAACCATAATTCCACTTTATTGTGGAAGATACCCAAAGAAAAGCAAAAGCACAGTCCTAGACAATCAGAATCTAGAATTGAGAAAATTAAACTTTCTATTTAATAGAGAAATGACTACTTAACATAACAATTTAGAAATACAATAATTTCCACCTCTAATAATGAAGATGGGAGATAATAATGTATACTCTTGAACAATTCCCATGCATAGCAAAGCAAGTGCCAAGGAGAAACACTCTAGGAAATAATGTGTTTTCTTGTCAACATTGGATTTAAACATCCTACTGATAGCCTGAGATTCTTAGTTAACAGTTCCAGTATTTTCACAGTGGCAATCACCCCCACGACATGCAGCACCCTAGAAGAACTACACAGACTTAACCTCACATTCAGTTAGTTTTCATAACCAGTTTAAGATTTCTCAGTTTTCAGGTTTGTGTTTTCATACCATGGTTCTGTTTATTCTTAATCGTAAACAGTGATGCAAGGTTCTGCTGGTAATGCTCTCTCTGGATTTATAACTGAATTTTTCATTGGGTTATATTCACTAATTGTTTCAACTTAAGCACGTTGGCTTACTAAGCCTAAATTTCCTTTTCTGTAAAATAGGATTAAAATGCCTTCTTCAGAATATTATTGTAAGAACTCAGTGAACACAAAACTTAACATCAGTTCAGTTCAGTCGCTCAGTCGTATCCAACTTTTTGTGACCCCATGAATCACAGCATGCCAAACTTTACATAGAGCCTGGCAAATTATTCTCAGTTTTCTTCAGGACATCGTTACTTGTTGCAATTCATTTTTATATATCAGTGTATTAATAGTAATGGTATACACTCTTAACCACTATACTTTGGTGTCTGGTTATTTCTTTCTTTCTACTTCACCTGTCCTTCCCCATCCCCCAGTACTACCTTCACACACCCCATACTTTTCCAGTTTCCTGTTTAGGGCTACAGGTGCAGAGTCCTCTGTTCAGATCTATTGCCTGTGACTTAAAATCCAGAGGGAACAGGAAGTATCTTGAGCCAATAGATGTAAAGGCATTAGAAATAACCATGTGTTTGACTTATAAGCCAAGATTTTCTTACAGAGCCCTTCATTAAATATAGCCTGGAGAAGAACTTAAAAAGCAAAAACACCTTGCCCCACTATCACTCAGAAATGTAACCAGATACAGCCCCCCTCAAAATAATTATAGTCATGGAGAACTAAGAGATAAAATCAAATGAACGTATGAGGAATCTATGATCCTCATTGTTAACGCTGTCTTCAACACTGACATCACTTTGTGTTGAGGTTCCAAGTACATGCCTTGGACAGTGCTTGCTCCATAACTACTTGGACAGGACTTGTCTCTTGATACCTGAAGGTAGGTGTATGTCCCTGTAATCCATATTTATTATTCCTGTTCAACTGTCTGACACCTTCATGCATGAGGAAAGAGATGGTGTTTCCCCAGTGCTGGACTTCTCAATGGAGACATTTCAAGCTATAATTGCCTCACTGAAAAGTAAATGCATCACAGAAATAGTCTTTGAAGAGTTAGGTGGAAAGAAAATAGCAGGTGCCACCGTGATGCTGTCCTCCTTGTCAGAGACTTCATTGGGAGTGATCTTTTTTGTCTTGCTTTCCTTCTCACTGACCCTTTTGTATTTCACACAACCTCACCACCATAGCCTGCATTGGCATTAGGACTCCCAAGGTACTCTTCTTGGTGAGAGAAGAGAGCACTCTGGAGCAGAGGAACAGACAGACCTGATGGCCACGAACCCAAGCCTGAATTTTGAATTTCCAGATTTTTTAACACAGTATGTTTAAACATACTCTGTTTAACAAAGTATGTTTCATACTCTGAGGAAGTGTTGAACAACTGTGCATAATGACTGTTCCAGATGCCGTTTCCTAGATATAATTTAAGGAGTCTTGGTGCTAAGAGTAGGGAGTGGTTTAGAGAGAACCTGAAGTTATTAGCCGTATTGGTAGATCATTAATGCCTGCAGACAGCTTGTACTCCCAACAGAATTTCCAGGGGAAGCTATGGTAGGGTGGTTGCTGAGAAATTTTGAGGAACTTATTTGTCCACAGCCGGCCAGAATCATCACCCACTGGTTGTGAAGTTGCAGCATTTTAGAGCCACAGAGAGACCAGCACCAGGGAAAATGAACCTGGCAACTCTTGTTCTCTAGGAAACAAAAGCAACTTCATACTCTGCTAAGAATCCTGGCAAAATGAATTCTGATTTTGGTACTTTGACATGCCCAGAAATGGTCGTAGTGAGAAAAATAGGAGAATAAGAAGAGTAAGTTAAGTGAAAAATCTATGAGCCACAGATCCTTTGCAGCTTTCAAGACTAAATCCCAGGTGACAGCCAGAAGAATCTCTATGAAGTGATTCAGAATAAGTCTACAACTCAAGGTTGAGTTGTTAGTAATTGACTTTCTGGAGTACTATGTTAAATATTCTCCCATTTAAAGTGTTTTTTAATTAACCATCTCTTTGAATGTTGGTTATGTCATAAAGTTACTAAAGGCTGGTATTTTTATAAGATTGACTTCACCTCTCCTTATTCTGATAATAGATTTAATGGTCCGAGGAGAAAATTAACCCAGTGGGCACTAACACTTATTTCTCGTATCCTCTTCCCACCTCTACTTGATCCCCTTCGTCACTGCAGCCAGAGTAAGTTTCCTACCACACAGAGTCAGTCACGTCACTTCATTGTGTGAAGTCTTTTGTTAGCTCCTGTGGACTTCAGAACAAGGTGCAACCTCCTTAGTGGGGCCCAGAGGCTGTTCAGGACTTCATTTCTCTCCACCTCCTCTCCCACCACCCATATTCTAACCACTTCTAATTACTTCCAATTTCCAAGTGTGCCATACTCCTTCATACTTTTTATGTGCTCAGTATGCTCTGCACAGTGTGCCCCACCCCAACCCCCGGCAGGTTAAAGACTCATCTTGGGCATCAGTGCCCTGGGGAACCTTTCCTGCCCAGTGGTTCCCACCAGATGNTTACTTCCAATTTCCAAGTGTGCCATACTCCTTCATACTTTTTATGTGCTCAGTATGCTCTGCACAGTGTGCCCCACCCCAACCCCCGGCAGGTTAAAGACTCATCTTGGGCATCAGTGCCCTGGGGAACCTTTCCTGCCCAGTGGTTCCCACCAGATGCCCTCACCCGGACTACTCGCCTTGTGTACACGGTGCCTCCAGTCCTTCCTACCCTGGAGACTGCGTCCCGTTGTCTGTTTTCCAGGTTCCTAGTACAGAGAAGATGCTCAATAAGTATTTGCCCGACGGATTAATGATTAAACATTTGAATGAGTGAGCAAATTTTGTGTGTTGTGGAAATATAAGTGACTGTAACTACCACTTAAGAGCGGGAGCCAGGCGTAACTCTTTTTTCAGTGATGACAGATGTCAGAGGGGCCAAAAAATTAGGGTGTGTGTGTGTGTGTGTGTGTGTAGAAATTACCTGTATGTACCTTTCTGAATAAGATTTCACTTTTGTTGCTTTTTTTCTTTTTTTTCAAAAATGCAGAAGTAGAATATAGGTTTTTGGTGAAGAACAGCAGCTTAGAGCTAGATGTTAAGATAAAGATGTATGTGTGTATATATATACTTATAAATGTATATGTGAATATACATATACTACACACATATATATTTATGTGTCTGTATATATGATTAAGTGCCCATAAACATATGCACATATGTGTGCATATATACACATATGTATGTGTATATGCATATGTGTTGGGGAAGGAAATGACAACCCACTCTAGTATTCTGGAAAATTCCATGGACAGAGGAGCCTGGTGGACTACAGTCCATGGGGTAGCAGAGTCGGCCGCGACTGCACATATGCATATGTGTGCATACGTGGATGTGTGTGTGTATGTGTATCAGAGGCTGGGGCAGATCAATATTCAATAAGCATCCTAGGAATGCGTCCTCAAAGGAAGCTCTCTCTCCATCCCACCTGCTTGCCATCACCTGAAGGATGGTTGTAACGCCCCCCCCCGAATCAGCATTCTCTCCCTGCTCCATGGAGCCTGTTTGTAGAAGTGTCATAGACACCCTCAGGGTTCTGATCACAATTCATCTGCTGCACTGAGAAACCTGAGTCCATCTGGTTCATCTTTGCGTACATTCAATAAACATGTCCCACGTGCCCAGCACATGGCTGTATGAAAACTGAATGCGTAATGAATGGTTGTCAGTCACTCAATGACCACGTATGTCTCAATAACTCTTCCTTGCCCCTCTCGGTGCACTTTCCAGTGTCAGTCCCAACCACAATGTACACTACTTTCCTGGCGAGTCCTTCTAGTGGACCATGGGTGATGTATCACACAGGCTCTCCCTACATGGGTCTCTTAACATCAGATGCCAAGCTTCACTCCCATGAACCATGAAGGCTCACTGCCTCGAGAGAGCCGCTCTCTGCAGCAAGCTTTGGGACTAGTGTACAGGGCCAGGTGCAGGGGCTGTTTTCAAAGCATCGTAGATTGCTTGTGTCAGATCCATGCTGGGAGGGGAAAGTGTTTTCTAATAAAGTGTTTTTGTTTGTCTTCTAGCTTATATTTTACTACGGTTCTACGGATAGTTGGTGTCCAAAAGAGTACTATGACGACATGAAGAAAGATTTTCCAGAAGGAGATATTCGACTCTGTGAGAAAAAAATACCTCATGATTTTATCCTCAATTTTTTCCATGAAATGGCCGACATGGTAGCTGACTGGCTAAAGGATGATCTGTCCAAAATGTAAATAGTGACACAAGGTGCAAGCGCCGACAGCTAGTGCATAGAGGCAGTAGGTATACAGCCTCTTAGTAGTAAGTAGTATACTTAATAGGTGACTGTCTAATTTTAATATTTGATGTTAGAAGAGAAAAAAAGTGAGACCCTCTTGGCTTAAAAAACTGTCAGTTCCCAGCTCCCCCATGCTACAGACTGCAACAAACACAGTTGACCAATATTCCCTGGAATTAACAACACATTCCCAAGACTCAGGGAACACAGCAATCTAAACAAAGTCTTTCACGTGTGCACGAAATGCCCAGTGGCACCATCAACTTAACTTTGATAGGCAAGATCACTGCACAAAAGGAAACCTAAATGCTTTGATTTACAATGTAGAATAGCACCCCCCACCCCGAGAAAATTATGAAAGAACTACTAGAAAATGTAAAAGACCAGTGAATGTCAAGTGTGTAGCAAACATGTGAAGCCTATGAAATTATGAGAAGAATACACTCATCCAGGAAGTGACAAGCAGTGGAGCTTGGTGGTGGACCCGGATCTGTCTTAAGGACAGAAGCTGAAGGTCAGCCCAGCTAACTTTGCACAGATCTTGGCTGAAATCATCAAAATCAGACTGGATACCAGGATAGCCTGCACACCCTGCCTCTTACTACCTTGCAGCGTGTCTCAGACCATCAGGTCAGCCTTCTTTCTGGCCGCCGGTCCACAAGCCCCAGCAGAGCCAGGGGCAGGGGTCACACTGCCGGTCTCCTTCTCTGAGGCAAGTGACTTCCAGACGTGCCCACAGTAATGAGCGAATAAAGCTCGTCAGACGTTCCTCTGGTCAACTAAGAGCTAACAAGCGTTACTGAAGGATCCCGACTATACCTTCCTCCACAGCCAACCAGTAAGTCCTGATGGTGAACTCCCTGCAGGCCTCTGTTCTCCAGAGTCAGCACGGGGTGACACTGAGCTGACCCCGATGAAGCTCGTACCTGCCACAGGCAACTGCCCATTCTGTGATTTTTTCAGTCAAACTCCACTGTAGACCAGCAACGAGCCAAGTACTATAAAGACCTTGAGGATAGACTGTTAGCTACATTAATGATTCTTTTCTTCTGAAAATCTTACAGGAAGTAAATTTTGAAAGGGCATCTTTAAATTGCTGAATAGAGGATCATCATAAATGAGTTCTCCAGTTAGCTGGAAAGAAATTGTTTTACTAATGAACAATAACAATAACAAAAAACACTCATTAAATTATGTGAATTCACCCTGTCCAGACACCTTGAGTTCCAATAACGAAGAAGCTTGCTCTCTGACCTAGAGCTTGCTAACAATATTGCTTCCTTCCCTAAACTGATTTAATCCTGGGACCTTAGGATTTACTTAGCCAGTAAATCCCACTGACTGCAGAAATTGTTGATTATCGATAGACAGAAACATTCCATTTTTTTCTCCTGGAGGAAATCCCTCATGGTGTTATCATCTCATAAGGACAAGGGGATGTTGTTCTTCTTCTCAAAACCTAAAGTTCTCTGATGAAAGATTCAGCTCTGATTTGCTGCCAGCCCAGTGGTGCATGTTGAATGAGATATGATCCTTTGGCCTGGCTTCCACATCAGAGCAAATGACATCTCAGAGGGGAGGAGCCAGGCTCCAGGCAAACAGTGCTCTCAGCCCCAGAAAGGGGCCAGTAGATAAGCCACTGGCAGAAAGCTGCATACATAAAGTCCTTATTGGCAGCTGTGTGGAGAGGCCTTCTAGAAATCTAATGTTAGGAGCTGGGTCTCAGGGCTCTGAAGTACCTTGCATACAGGAGATGCTCAATAAGATGCTGAAGCACTTAAGCAAGAACTAGGTAAATCATGCTACTAGAATCAAGAATAACACGCCCAGCGTTTCTGTCAGTCTTATTTTACGATGTTACTTCATGTTTCAGAAGTCCACGTGTATGAAATTATATCTGATAAACGTGTATCTGATAAAGCTCTGGTAAAAAGTTTACCAGAGCTTAAAAAATAAGTAAAATGATAAAGTAAAAGATACTGGCTTGTAATTCTTGTTAATCATCTAAGCACCAAATGAATTTTCAAAACAAATATTTTACCCACACTTTATGATCTTGCCTGGCCTAACCTCTGTGTGTTGGGGAGGAAGGGTACAGACTTCACATTCTCCTGAGGTAGACTCAGGTTATAGCCTCTCAATTAAGGGCTTCCCAGGTAGCACTAGTGGTAAAGAAGCCATCTGCCAACGCAAGAGACTTTAGAGATGGGGGTCTCCATCTCTTAAGGAAAAGGCAATCCACTCCAGTATTCTTGCCTGGTGAATCCCGTGGACAGAGTAGCCTGGCGGGCTATAGTCCATGGGTCGCAAAGAGTCAGACACAACTGAAGCAACTTAGCACACATGCACACTCTGAGTTAAATTGAAAGCCACTTTTTCAATGCTTCTTTTAGAGAGGGAAGGATCAGATTTTAGAAGATTGAAGCTCGTTTTATTAGGAATTAAACAAAAGTGTTCATGCATGCATATGAGATGATAAGGTATGTGAACTCTGGAGGCCTTACCATCTGTGTGATTTTGGACAGCTTTGTCTAATTTCTCCATGTCTCAGTGTCCTCACTCATAAGATAGGATTAATAATAATACCTCATATTGTTGTAAGAATGGGATGATTAAATGAAAGCATTTAGCACAGTGCCTGACAAAGACTATCTTCTCAATAAATATTGGCTGTATTACTGATTATTAAACATCATCATAACATAAAATAAAAGACTAAAGTTGGTAGGCAGTGGATGAAATCCATTTTCCAGAGGCATTTCTGCCTGTGTATGCCAGTGAGCCACTGTGATGGTCCTTGTCAAAAGGTTTAATAACCTCTGGGGTTATCTAGTGCTGAGAGAAAGGCCTACACTAGAAGTCATGACTGGTCGTCCCCAGTCTATTTTGGACCATGAGGGAGAAGCTCCAGAGGCTGCCTCTGTGGCTTTTTGTGGCCAGACAGTCAAGGCAACAGCCCACTTACCATAGGCCTCTCCACTCAACCCTTGAAGAGCCAGTGACCTCCAAAGGCTTGATTTTTCTTTATCCTACATTATGTTAAATTTAATTCCAGACTTGAGGGAACACAACAACTTAATATAACACCTGATTCTGGATTAGATGTTATATTTAAAAAAAAAAAGAAAGAAAAAACACTGTTGGGACGGTTTGCAAAACTTCATTGCATGGCAGCTAAAGTTTTTAAATGGGAGTAAGAAATCAATGGTAATTTTCTGATGTCAATGGTTTTATTGTGGGTAAGTAGGATAATGTCCTTATTTTCAGTGAAGACACACTGAAATGTGTCAGAGCTGTACGACATTATGTCAGTTTACTCTCAGATAGTTCAGAGGAAAAAAATGTTCTTTGTTCTTGCAACATTTCTGTATGTTTGAGATGATTTTAAAATGTATACAAATAATTATTTGGAAAAAACAAGAAAACAAAACAAAACCATGCTGTCTCCTTCTGCATCTGTCTCTTCCTGCTTCTTTTCCAGAAAGTGAATTACTTCTTCTAGGAAGTAAATGAAGACATAAAGACTGTGTTTCAAATCGTGGATCTTTTCATTTATTAGATGTGTGATGTTCAGAGGCTTCACCTCCCCTCCCCACTGTCCTCACTCTTGAAAGCACTTGCATTAGCTTTAGGACCTTGGAAGGTTTTTGTTTGTCTTTAACAAGGTCAGGTGAGGTCTTGAATATAGTATTCAGCACCCTGTCTGGTAGATGTTCTATTAAATGGTGCCCAAAGGATGACAGCACACTTGTCTGCCTTGTGCTCTCTTCCCTGTGGTGCTGTGCAGGATTCTGCGATTCCCCACTTCTGCGTCTCTTGCACCCAGCCCAAGACCTTCTAACTGTCTCAGCATTTCTGATTCATATTGATAAACGAGGGGCCCACTCCCCCACCTGACACAGTCTTCTGACCCCAGGCCATACAGGCCTCCCACACACAGCCCCAAGCACCCAAACTTCCCCTCGAGGAACTTACAGTCCTTTAGAAAAGATGTAAGAAGCAAAATGGTTTTGTGTTTTTTAATTGTCTGGGGTATAGTTCCTTTACAATGTTGTGTTTCTGCTATACAAGGAAGTGAATCAGCTGTGTATATACATATATCCCCTCCCTCTTGGCACTCCACCCGCATCCCACCCCTCCAGGTCACAGAGCACCGAGCTGAGCTCCCTGTGCTGTACAGCAGCTTCCCACTAGCTAGCTATTTCACAAGTGGTAGTGTATGTATGTGTCAATTCCAATGCATCTCCCCTTACCCCCCCGACAAGGTCTACATGTCTGTTCTCTCCATCTGCGTCTCTATTGCTGCCCTGAAAATAGGTTCATCTGTACCGTTTTTCTAGATTCCGTATGTATGCATTAATATGACATTTATTTTTCTCTCATTGACTTACTTCACTCTGTATGACAAAGCATTTCTTAAATGACAAGAGACATCATCTTTGTTCCTGGCCTCCACCTGCTGGAGAAAAGAGACATCCCTGGGCTCCTCCCTCCCTTGGCGGGGTTGAGCTCGGGGGGTGGGCAGTGCCTGGGACCACGTATGCTCTGTGAACAAACACATTTCTGAGGCCTTCAGGCCGGAGCCCCTCCTGGAGGAGTGTGGAGGACAGAAAAGATTTCCCTTTCCAAGGGGCTGAGGTTCCTGCGTCTGCCGGCTGGAGATGCAGGTGAGCCATCACGTTGGCCCAGGTAGGGAGCCGTTGAGGGACATGGGCATGTCCTCTTCCAGCAGACCACAGGCCTCTCACGGGTCGGGGGCCACAGAGGGCTCCAGGTTGCTGCAACTCTAAAGAGAAACATCCTGTGGGGGACGCTGGGTGCTGTTCCTGCCAGGACAGGTGGAAAGGCGGAACTTGGGTGGATTTGTAACATGCTCCTCACCCTGCACTTAGAGCATCTCACTCAGGCCTTATGACCATGTGTGCCACCACGCAGGTGCCAAGTAGGGGACTCGGTCAAGACCTCAGAGCTGCTGAGTGACCCTCGGCCTCTGCCCCAGGGCCATGGCCTCACCCGTCCCTCCCCACAGCATTCTGCTGCCTCCTGGAGGAAAAGAGCAGGCAGGCAGCCTGGCAAGAGTGGAGGGTTGGGAAAGGGAGTCCCGGAAGAGCATTCGAGGGCCGGGTTGTCAGCGGAAGTGTAGAGTAGATGGTTGGTAATGACTGAGTAGCGTTAAAAGATTGGAAGATGACACAGGGAGGGGTTTGGGGTGAGATGTCTCAGGCACTAGGCGGTGGGGGCTGGCGGGGTGGCAGGGGGTCAGAGCTGAGGCTCAGTTCCACGTTCTGGTCTCTGCAACTCTGTCCAGGGCCACCCAGTGCTCCAGAGATGCTCACTTCTATCTNGAGGGGTTTGGGGTGAGATGTCTCAGGCACTAGGCGGTGGGGGCTGGCGGGGTGGCAGGGGGTCAGAGCTGAGGCTCAGTTCCACGTTCTGGTCTCTGCAACTCTGTCCAGGGCCACCCAGTGCTCCAGAGATGCTCACTTCTATCTGCTCCTCAGAAGTACCCTGTGCCCCGAACCTCTGGGATCCACCGCTCCAGCTCTGAGAGTGCCCAGGCCTCGATCCCACCCCCTGAAGGCTGCCAGCTGCTTCTGCCTGCCAGAGCCCCCTCTCCCTCTCTCCATCAGAGCCCTCTTGGCCCCCCTGGCACCATCCCTAGTGAAGCACTTGCTGTTATTGCAGGAACTGAATTTTTATCCTCCCTGCCCCACTATTAACACTCCTTCCTGCCCCTGAAAAGAGAGTCCTAGGAGATGGGCCTGTATCTAGTTACTCTCTATGCTCAGGGCTTATAGCATAAGGCCTGTCACACAGACAAGTCAATAACTTGTTTTCTAAATTAATAAAAAGTTGTTGCCATACTTAATATGCAAGCTCTCAAAAAGTATAGTTCCCTCAGTCGGTCGGACTTGTCAGAGGATCACGTCGCTGGGACTCCTTGTCCCTCAGAACTGAGTGTGTAAATGGAATTGTGACAAGGACTTGCTCGTTTATCCCTTAAGCACTTCCCCAGCTTCACTGTGCACCGCTGAGTCAGATTCCAGGACACAGCCTGGCCACTCTCAGCAAGGCCACTGCATGCCGTGGCCCATTCTTTGGCTGTCCGGCTGCAACTGTTACTTCCATTCTTCTGTGATTAGAAAACCTCTGGACTTTGGGTATTAGCAACGACCAAATATGTGGTTATTATTTGTTGCGTGCTAACCCCATGCGGCACCCCAAGTGGGAATTACAAGCAACAATACACGAGCCCCCGGCTCCGTGACAGCAGAGCGTTTTCATTTTGCATCACATTCCTCAGACATTCTGGCAGAAGGGCTGTGCTGACCTCCCAACACTGGGACAGACTCCCTTGCTGGGTGAGTCTATGGGAAAATTCCTCTTCCCGGGACGGGAATGTGACCCTGTGACTGGGCGGCCATGACAGCCAGGGATGCGGGTGCACCTGCAGGCCTCCCCCGACACCCACAGCGGGACCAGCATCCCGCCTCTGCAAATCCACGCTGCGCGGGCTTTGCACCACATCTGGGCTTCCTCCCGCTGGCCGCCGCTGCAGGGCCAAGCACCTGCATGTGATTAGGGCTCAGCGGACGCCCCCAGCCTCAGGGTCGGTGGCTGCACTCCGGTGACACATCACAACGGACGAGCTTCTCCCCAGATCACTGTTCCTTCTGAGCAGAAGAGAGCTTCCCTGGGGTACAGGAGCACAAGGGATCCACAACCAGATCAGGGAGCTCCACTCTCAGGGAGGTAGCAGGTGGTGGCATCTTGGCCTCAGCCTGCCTTGAGATGAGCAGGCAGTGGGCACACCAGGGCCGGGGCCTGGGGGAGCAGAGAAGTCTGTCTTCGCCTCCTTTTAGCATCAGTCATTGCAGGGCCTTTAGACCATCTCTCAACAGTGTTTGGAAAATAGGATAAAATTTTAAATGTGGCTCCTGACTTCCCCTTCTCCCTGTAACTAGCCCTTCTCAACTGAAAGCATACTCCTCTAACCACAGAATTCCAGGGTAGGTTAAGTGGAGAGTGAAAAATATGAAAATGAAGAACTGACTGAGGGTTGTTATCATCGAAGTAATGTAATACTTTACCTTTTTCAATGGCAGAGTCATGAAGCCTATGCGTTCACAACAACCTGCCAAATGAATTAGTTACAAGGTGAACATTTTTCTACCAAAGAAACTCCTTGGAACTTACCTGGTGGTCCAGTTCAAACCCTGTGCTTCCAATGTAGGGGGCACAGGTTTGATCCCTGTTTGGGAAACTATTAATAAGATCCCACATGCCCTGCAGTGCGGCCAAAATGTTTTGTTTTTTCTTTAATTTTTTTAACTTAGAGGCTCCTTTATTTGGTAGTCATGAAAGTTAAGAAGCAAAAAGGGAGCTTTCTCGATTTACCTTTCACCAGAGAAAGACACATGGCATGGGGACAGGCATTAAAAATCCCACAAGAACACTGGATTACAGTGGACGTGCGCGCCATCGCTCTGGGAAAAGGTGAGTCACGCTGGCCCAACCCATATCCCAGAGAAGGTGATCCTCGTCACAAGTCAGCAGTGAGGCCAAGTCCTCATCCCACAACTGCTGCCTCGCCACTAGTTCCCCAGAAATACTTAGGAACGGATGAAACCAACAGTTCTCTCACTCAACTATAGGAAACAGCTGGGAGAGGAAGACTGTGTGGTCCATCCTCTCCTGCCCAGTCTAGGAGAGCTGCTGAAGGAGCCGAGACAGCATCACCAAGCACAGGTCTCCGTACTTGTCCAGAAGGGTACCGGGAAGCAGTGCCCTGTCAAGCTCGCGGCAGGACTTCCTGGATTTCCTGATGCGTGGTAACTGGCCTTGCAGAAGAAGCTGAGGCAGCTGGGCTTCTGTTGCTAAAGTCACAACTGTGCAGCCTCCAGTGGGAGTGCCTGGGTTTCGAGATCCAGCAGCAGCCCGATACAGCTGTAAACAGAGAATCTGTCCACTCTGTGCTTGGAGTGACAGTGACCACTCATTACCAATCCCAGTGCTTGTTTTCCAAAGAGAAGGTGTTTTCCTCTGTGGTTTGGCCTCTTCTCCCCTGAACCCAGGCTGGATTCTTCTCCCTTCCCCTGCTTCACACCACGTGTGGCTGCACAGTGTCCTCTGCAGTGTCATTCCAGTCACAGAGACCCAGCAGCCCCACGGCTCAAGCCCCCACCTTCCTGGACTCAGCCTGAGGCGTTTCAAGGCGGAGCAGTCGGTCAGCTTAGACTCATGGGCCCAGAACCTCCGGTTCCAAGGTACCCGCTCCTAAACTCTCAGAGGTTGACTGCTATTCTCAACACCGGAAAACACGTTAACAAGTCAAAAAGTGGTTCTCTAAAGACCAGCCAGGAGCAGTTTTAACAATAAAATATTTAATCAACTTATCTGTACAAAATATTAAAACAGTTAATGAAGAGTACATAAGCACGTTTAACAAATATATACTGCTATCTAACTGTCCAGAAAAATAGAGATTGCTGTTTTACAGTTCATTTACATTCCAATATGTACAGTCTATTTAAATTTGAGAATACATATACACAGTGGGTTTGTACCTGCCCTTGAAGAGTTCCCTGCTAGCCGGCCTGGGCACAGGGGTGGCATTCGCGACATNCTGTTCCTTCTGAGCAGAAGAGAGCTTCCCTGGGGTACAGGAGCACAAGGGATCCACAACCAGATCAGGGAGCTCCACTCTCAGGGAGGTAGCAGGTGGTGGCATCTTGGCCTCAGCCTGCCTTGAGATGAGCAGGCAGTGGGCACACCAGGGCCGGGGCCTGGGGGAGCAGAGAAGTCTGTCTTCGCCTCCTTTTAGCATCAGTCATTGCAGGGCCTTTAGACCATCTCTCAACAGTGTTTGGAAAATAGGATAAAATTTTAAATGTGGCTCCTGACTTCCCCTTCTCCCTGTAACTAGCCCTTCTCAACTGAAAGCATACTCCTCTAACCACAGAATTCCAGGGTAGGTTAAGTGGAGAGTGAAAAATATGAAAATGAAGAACTGACTGAGGGTTGTTATCATCGAAGTAATGTAATACTTTACCTTTTTCAATGGCAGAGTCATGAAGCCTATGCGTTCACAACAACCTGCCAAATGAATTAGTTACAAGGTGAACATTTTTCTACCAAAGAAACTCCTTGGAACTTACCTGGTGGTCCAGTTCAAACCCTGTGCTTCCAATGTAGGGGGCACAGGTTTGATCCCTGTTTGGGAAACTATTAATAAGATCCCACATGCCCTGCAGTGCGGCCAAAATGTTTTGTTTTTTCTTTAATTTTTTTAACTTAGAGGCTCCTTTATTTGGTAGTCATGAAAGTTAAGAAGCAAAAAGGGAGCTTTCTCGATTTACCTTTCACCAGAGAAAGACACATGGCATGGGGACAGGCATTAAAAATCCCACAAGAACACTGGATTACAGTGGACGTGCGCGCCATCGCTCTGGGAAAAGGTGAGTCACGCTGGCCCAACCCATATCCCAGAGAAGGTGATCCTCGTCACAAGTCAGCAGTGAGGCCAAGTCCTCATCCCACAACTGCTGCCTCGCCACTAGTTCCCCAGAAATACTTAGGAACGGATGAAACCAACAGTTCTCTCACTCAACTATAGGAAACAGCTGGGAGAGGAAGACTGTGTGGTCCATCCTCTCCTGCCCAGTCTAGGAGAGCTGCTGAAGGAGCCGAGACAGCATCACCAAGCACAGGTCTCCGTACTTGTCCAGAAGGGTACCGGGAAGCAGTGCCCTGTCAAGCTCGCGGCAGGACTTCCTGGATTTCCTGATGCGTGGTAACTGGCCTTGCAGAAGAAGCTGAGGCAGCTGGGCTTCTGTTGCTAAAGTCACAACTGTGCAGCCTCCAGTGGGAGTGCCTGGGTTTCGAGATCCAGCAGCAGCCCGATACAGCTGTAAACAGAGAATCTGTCCACTCTGTGCTTGGAGTGACAGTGACCACTCATTACCAATCCCAGTGCTTGTTTTCCAAAGTGAAGGTGTTTTCCTCTGTGGTTTTGGCCTCTTCTCCCCTGAACCCAGGCTGGATTCTTCTCCCTTCCCCTGCTTCACACCACGTGTGGCTGCACAGTGTCCTCTGCAGTGTCATTCCAGTCACAGAGACCCAGCAGCCCCACGGCTCAAGCCCCCACCTTCCTGGACTCAGCCTGAGGCGTTTCAAGGCGGAGCAGTCGGTCAGCTTAGACTCATGGGCCCAGAACCTCCGGTTCCAAGGTACCCGCTCCTAAACTCTCAGAGGTTGACTGCTATTCTCAACACCGGAAAACACGTTAACAAGTCAAAAAGTGGTTCTCTAAAGACCAGCCAGGAGCAGTTTTAACAATAAAATATTTAATCAACTTATCTGTACAAAATATTAAAACAGTTAATGAAGAGTACATAAGCACGTTTAACAAATATATACTGCTATCTAACTGTCCAGAAAAATAGAGATTGCTGTTTTACAGTTCATTTACATTCCAATATGTACAGTCTATTTAAATTTGAGAATACATATACACAGTGGGTTTGTACCTGCCCTTGAAGAGTTCCCTGCTAGCCGGCCTGGGCACAGGGGTGGCATTCGCGACATCACCTCGTGCCGTCCAGATGGCCAAGCCGGACAGCAGGGAGATGAACGGCCCAAGCTCCAGCCCCCAAGCCTCAGGCCGAACCAGAGTTAGAAGACAGGTGACAAAGGAAACTTCAGCTTGTGTTAAGTGAGTCTAAAAACCTCCCCGGCTTCCCCATCTCACTCCCAAGCCAAGCTGAGAAACAGTGTCATTGCAAAACCAAAGGGGGATCTATCCATCCCCCCAAATCATTAACTGTGTCTTTAGCTGCTGACTGACTGAACAGCATGTCATTCAGCTGTGATGGCATCGCCATCATTTTGAGTTTTGACCATTTCCTTTAAAATCACCGTATCGGCACTGGAGGGCATGTTTGGCAAAGGGCAGGGTGCCCACCACATCAGACGCCACTGCCCGTCCAGCGCCTATGCAAACACACCACAGGTAAGCTGGTGCCAGACTTCTGCAGAAGCCTTCACAGTGAGAAGAGCTGCTGCTTTATATATTTAAAAAAAGAAGAAGAAGAAAGAAAATGCTTTCTAAACTTTTCAGAATCTCCTATTTTCATCTATTGAAGGCAAGTAAAAAAATCATTACAGAAATCTTGTTAAAAGAAATCATTAACTTTGCATGTGGGGTGAAATACTTGCAGCTAAAAGACCTAAAGTGACTTGAAGATGATTCTTCCTCATAAAAAACATAAAAGTTCTTCATGCTACAGCATAAAGTGAAATGCCAGAAAACAAAGTGAAACCATTACTCTAAAGATGCTCTCCAGGTGGAGAAAGACAGAGACGTTCCCCCTTTCCAGAGCCTCCGTTCCTGGCTTGGAACTTGAGTACTTCCCAGCCAGAAAACACATTTTATCACGAGCTGCTTTCTCCTTGAACTGTATCATCACTTTCGAAACAGAATACTACATGGCTGACTTTGCTCTGACTCTCACAGGTCCTGACCCGGAAATATAAGTTGCAAAGAAAATAAGCCCTGCTAATGGGTGCAGCCTTCCTCAAGCCAGCCTGCTCCCCTCAAGCCAAGTTCCTGCTGCCCCGAGCCACAGGGACACATGCACCTTTTTCTGCCCTTGGTAGCCTTCAGTCACTCAGAGATAAACATGCAGATAAGGAAGGGCCTCTGACACCTTGTCACTGCTTTTCAGACTCACTCACCCCCGGAAAAATCTAGGTGAGGGCCGCTCCAGGTTGAGAAGCATGAGAGAAAACAGGCTCATCACAAAGAGTGTACAACAGGTATGGTTGTGAGTGGCTGCAGTGAACCTCCAGCCAGAGATGGCTGTTCCCGATCCTGCAGCCCAGGGAGCGGCCTCAAGGGAAGGGCGTGCTTCCCGGGCAGAAATGGATTTGTATTGACCTCTAACTCAGCAGGACTCCCATGAATAAGCCCCACAGGGTGGGAGTCTTGTCACTGTCTGCCACAAGCACACCTCAGCCCAGGAAGGTCCTGCTGAGGTTCTAGATTCTGGCAGCCAAGTGTCTGAGCGGAGTCGAGGCTGGGAACAGATAGATACTTTGCCCCCACCTTTGGATGCAGTAACTGCTGGTCAGGTGGAAAAGCACAGAGAAGAAAAGAACCAGCTGCAAAGAAGACCGCCACTGGCCCATGCCCACCTGGCCAGATCTCCACACCACCACGCTCCTGTTGGCCTACATCTTAAAAGCCAGTGAAAAAGAAATGCAAAAGCAAAAACACCTCGCTGCGTCTGGAAGGTCTTGAACCTCCAGTCCTAAAGGCACCTGGAACTTGCTGTGCGAAGCTGCTTCTTGTTCTTCTAGACAATTTATTTCACATCCCATTACTGACTTAGAAGATTAAAAGCTTCTGCACTGCCCTAAACTAACAGAGGGAAGTTCACCAGGCCAAAAAAAGAGTGAAAACTACTTCATACAGTTAGTAGCACGCCAAGCTGTCCTGCCCACAGACTCACCTGCCTGCAGAAACACCTCTTGGGAAGGGTCTATGAACACCCCAGCCCTCTACTCCATAGGGGTATGTGTGTGAGAGAGAAGCTAGTCCTTTCTTCTGCCAACACAGCACACAGACTAGATACTAGAGGGTACTAGCAGGGCCCCACGGCCTGCCACTGGAAGGTCTGCCAAGGCAGAGAAAGCTCACCACCGCCCACTGCCTGTGATTCTCTGGGGGTATATTTGTACTTTTCAACAAGTACAAGCATGACTTGAAATGCAAACTGATTTTTCAATGACCTCACATGCTTTGATTTTACCCTGGGAGGCCTGGATAGCTCTGCTACAGCTGCTGCTGCAGCCATGAAGCCCCAACCTCCCAACGCTGCCCACCGCCAAGCCCCAGGCCCTCTGCTCACACAGCAAACAAGGTGGAGACAATTGCGGGGCGGGTGGGAAGAAGCTGAGCTCTGGAGGCACAAATGGAACAAGCAGAGAGCAGCCCTGAATGACGGACCAGAGCCCACGTGGCCAGAATCACCCCCACCGGTGGACCAGGCTGACTTCCAACCCTCTCCATGCAGCCACATACACGCAGCTGGCTGTCTGCAGACTGGGAGTGTGGCCTTCCCAGACGGAACAGGCTTCTCTAACCTAGAGCCTCAGTGGGAGCTAACTGTTTGTGCAGTTTTAAGCTCTGGGTGCATATTAAAGTCCAGGACAGCACAAAAGGAGGAAGAAGCCTGCTCCAATAAAAGGCCGAAGGTTCCACGAGCCAAAGGCTGAGCTGTCTGAAAAGTAAGAAATAACATCTTTTTCTCTCCTCCCTTCTCGTGTTCCTTAGTGTTCAACTCTGCTACTGGTGTCCAGGGCTTCAAAAAGAAGAAGCAGCATAGCTTTTCTGGCGTCTGCCCCTGGGTCACACCCCTAGTAGCTGGGCCACATGCCGGCCCGGCAATGAGGTGGCTGAGGGCCAGGTGGGGCCCTAGCGAAACAGTTCATCCTCAGGAGGGCTTGCCCGCCTTGTCCAGGGACTCCGCGACAGCCCAGGTCCCTGTCTGGCACCTTGCTGGGCTGCAGCAAGGCGCCACCTTTTCTGTCCTCTCCTCCCAGAGGGGTACCCACAGTGTGGGCGCCCCCGCCCAAGACTTGGTCACAGAAGAATCTCAGCCAAGCGTGGCTCTACCCACCCTGGAGCACAGGCAGAATTCCAGCAGGGCCGATAGCGCCCCTCAGCTGGGACGTGATGTGAGAAAGGCCGTGGCTCTGGAGAGCTGAGCCCGAGCCCCGGGACTCGTGGCCTACCTTGCCCCGTGAGGATACCAGAGCAGCATCTAAGAAGCACCATGGAGGCCAAGAGTGTAGTGAACAGACACCGCCCCCCCCGCCGACACACCGCTCCCCAACACACACAGGAAAAAGCTACACAGCACCTGGACAGCGGCTCTGGGGCTGGGCTGGAGGGAACCTCCTCCAGGAAGTCACCTCTATTCTGCCTTTGAATGATGTGAATGGGCTCTGGGGATGAAGGACAATTCTAAACCACAGGACCCAAAGCGCTTCTCATCTTACTGATGCTCTGAGCAGGGCGGTGGCCACCCATGACTTGCCAGACTTCTCCAGAGACGCCCAGTACAGTGGCCTTCCTGCGGGTACTTCCACGGTGGGCTCGGCCTCCACACTGCCCACAGCCCTGTGGAGGGGTCCAGCTACTTCCCACCTCACTGCCCTCTAGCTTCTAGGGTCACTCAGCCATGACTCTTTCCTCCCCAGTCCAGACCCTTTCTGAGAGCATGATCCGACCTAGGTCCTCTCGGACCCTGCTTTCCAGCACCTAACAGCCCAGCCCACCTGGCATCCCCCAAAGGTCCTCTGCCCAAGGCCCACTGAGCCGGCCCTGCTTTCTGGAACTGCAGGAAGCTCTGTGTCCCAAGAACCCCCAAGGCCCCCGGCAGCATGTGTGGTCCAGAGGAGGCCACAGTGTTTTCTGGTCCTCTCATTGGATTCTCTAGAGCCCACGTTCAAGCAAGAGGAAAGTCGGACTTGGCACGAGCTGCAAAGCATTCAGTTTCTGTCTCTGCTTTAAGGAAAAGATCAGTCTACAGTCCCTAGTTATTTCTGCTTTGAATTTGAATGAGATTGCAAACAGGATAACTGACTTGTAGGGTTTGAGTTACACTGTGATGACATCCACAAGGTAGTCAGACTCTCTTGAGCACAAATGGGAGCGAGGTTTCTGCTCCTGCTGACACCTCCTCCAAGAGCCGTCAAGGGAGAAGTCCCCGTAGAGGATCTGATGGGGTGACTCACCAATCACACAGTCCACCTGTCTTCTCCCTCCCCATGCATGGCAGCAACAAAACTGGCCAGGACAGGAGGGCGAAGGGGAGCGTGTACAGGTGAACGGTGCAGCTCAGGCCTGCTCCCCCAAGCTAAGCTGACAAGGCCTGCCACCATCTCCAGAGGACCCAGTCCTGCTGCTTGGAAACCCAGAATTCAACCAGGCAAGCACGGCAGCATCGGTGGGCACAGCCACTTGCCAGCGCTGGGGTCACCCTGAATACGGAAGTCTGGCTTCAAGCGGCAGTGACCAGAGTGCCTGGGTGCCTGGCAGACCTGGCACCATCCCTGAGGGCCCCAGCTGGCCTGCCCTGTGCTCCCCAGGCAGCAATGCCAAACCCTCCTCTCTAGCAAAGAATGGGTTGAAAGATCTCGATTCTCCCCCAGCAATCTAGAAAATTCAGTCTCCTTTGAGAAGAAGAGTTTGGGGACCCCAGGCTAAAGGAGGGCCACCTTCACTCACAGTCCTGACACTCTGTCCATGACTGTCAGCAGCCCGTTCTCCCTCCATGGGGACCGGAGATTCCAGCTGGCCAATTCGGGCCCGCTCCCCACTGCCTGGAAGACAGACGACAGTACAGGGTACTACTGACTGTGCAGGCAAAACACGCGCGTCCACATCTTGACAAAGCTATCCTAACCACATCTCCACAGCAAGAATCTGTCTGTCTCCATGGGTGATGGCCCGTTTGCTGTCTTTTTTTACAAAGCAAAACACATCATCCTCTCCGTTTACCTCCTTTTAACTCTGAGATATAGAGGCCTGAGACGGGACACGGTGGTCCCTGGTGGGTTTGTGCAGCCCCAGATGCAGTCTAGGCGGCATTCCTTTTATCTGGTAAACAAAGAACACACTGAGGGTATCAGGAGTCATCGAAGGAACTGTCAGTGACTAAGGACAACGCCCCCCACCATGGGGTGCAGCCTGGACTCGAGATGAGGGGGACACCCCACTTCCTCCATCACTTCCATTACATCTTGGTGGAAGCAGGTCAACAGGAGGAAACAGAAAATAGACTTTTT
>SJYV01038326.1:0-29087 GCA_006410875.1 Neotragus pygmaeus
CTGCGTAGAAATCAAGCCAATTTTGAGGCCACTGTAATAGTTATGACAATAGTTGGTATTGGCTTGGACAAGAGTGATGACAGTAGAGATGTTGAGAAGCAAATGAACTTGGGACAAACAAAGTAGGTAAAATGAGTAGAATTTAATAACTTATAATATACTGTGGATGTCAATGAAGGAGATGGCTGAAGTTTGGTAGAACGTGGGAAAAAACGATTTCTTAAAATGATTTACATTGATGCTATAAACCTTAATGACACAAATGAAATTTATGGATTTCCGTTTTTGCTTTTGCTCCAAACATTTCTTCTGCTGTGTGCAAGCTACTGAAGTCACATTCTAGCTTCCAGCTGTCAGACCCAAGATACTTGTGTAGCTTTGCACTTGCTTAAAAGTAACATGCCAGACTGAGAAGTTAGATTTAACAAACTTCTTGGCATAAAAATTTGTAGATGTTAGATGAAACACTGCACCCTACTCAGACATAGATTTCCAAACTTTTAGATCAAAGTCGTCTGAAATGAAAATGAAACACTATTCAGAGACTACTAAATAAGAAAGAGATACCAACATCTATGAAAGCAGACTACTTAAAATATTTCTCAGATTTAAGCTTTTAAACTTTATTTCTAATCGAGTGAGGCAAGAACTTTCTGCTATTGCTGTGGGAGGACTGATTGTTCTTGATAGAGGTGGTGTGGGCATGGAAGAAAATAGAATTCATTTAAAGTGGAATAAAATTAAAATCTCATATGCCTAATTTAGACTGGCTTATTTGATACAATTTTGGAACAAATGCATGTTTTCAGTATATTGTAAATAGCACCAAACTCTCAGGTTTACTTTGTTATGGTTAAAAATTTCCTATGTTCAGTTCCTGGAAAGTAAACAATCAATATCACAAATATTTTAAACATGAATATTGTTTTATATTTCTTTTTCTATTAAAGATAATTATTGTTGTTGAGTCACTCAGTTGTGTCTGACTCTTTGTAACCCCATGGACTGCAGCACACCAGGCTTTCCTGTTCATCACAATCTCCCGGAGCTCTCTCAAACTCATGTCCATTTCATTGGTAATGCCATCCAAACATGTCATCCTCTGTTGTCCCCTTCTCCTGCCTTCAATCTTTCCCATCACCAGGATCTTTTCCTATGAGTTGGCTCTTCTCATCAGGTGGCCAAAATATTGGAGCTTCAGCTTCAGTGCTTCCTGTGAATATTCAGGATTAATTTCCTTTAGGATTGACTGATTTGATCTCCTTGCAGTCCAAGGGCCTCTCAGGAGTCTACTCCAACACCATAGTTCAGAAGCAACAATTCTTCAGCACTCGGCCTTCTTTATGGTCCAACTTTCACATCCATACATGACTAATGGAAAAACCATAACTTTGATTTGATAGATCTTTGTTGGCAAAGTAATCTCTCTACTTTTTAATATGCTATCTAGGTTTGTCATAGCTTTTCTTCCAAGGAGTAAGTGTCTTTTAGCTTCATGGCTACAGTTACCATCTGCAGTGATTTTGGAGCCCAAGAAAATAAAGTTTGTCACTGTTTCCATTGTTTCTCCATCTATTGGCATGAAGTGATGGGACCAGATGCCATGATCTTAGTTTTCTGAATGTTGAGCTTTAAGCCAACTTCCTCACNCCATCTGCAGTGATTTTGGAGCCCAAGAAAATAAAGTTTGTCACTGTTTCCATTGTTTCTCCATCTATTGGCATGAAGTGATGGGACCAGATGCCATGATCTTAGTTTTCTGAATGTTGAGCTTTAAGCCAACTTCCTCACTCTCCTCTTTCACCTTCATCAAGAGGCACTTTAATTCATCTTCTCTTTCTGCCATAAGGGCGGTGTCATTTGCATGTCTGAAGTTAATTATTATTTCTCTGTGCAATCTTGATTCCAGGTTGTGCTTCATCCAGCCCTGGTTATTTAACTTATATGCTCCTCTGTCCATGGGATTCTTTAGGCAAGAATACTGCAGAGGGTTGCCACGCTTTCCTTCAGGGGATCTTCCCAACCCAGGGACCAAATCTGTGTCTCTTACATCTCCTAAATTGGCAAACGGGTTCCTTATCACTAGAGCAAGCTGGGAAGTCCCAGTTAAAGTCCATATTCATAAATTTTTTCCATTAGGAAAAAATGTTTTAGAAAGTTCGTGGTTAAAAGTGTGGTATTTTCTTTTAAGTGGTCTCTATGTCCCATAGATACAGGGATTTGACTAAAACATTCATTAAATTCATGCTAGAAATCCATTTTTCTAAATGATGTCACCTTTTGTACTAGTTGTTCTTTCAGACTTTGCTAAGTTCTGTGCTTCAGTGTGAGCAGAAAAGCATTCATGTGTTGTATGACTTGCACTCATTTTCAAGTAGGGACTGGGTGAATTTTTTGAGAGAGACCTGTACGCATGCTCTATGAAACCCAAATGCAATTTCTGTATAGCTTCAGTAAATTAACATGTAGTGTTTAACAACACTTAAATTAACAAGCAGTGCTTAATTTTAATTCATTCTTCTCATAGTCTATCAGATACGCTGCTTTTGTTGTAATCATTTTTTCAATTTTTGTAAATATAAGTTGGTTATTTCCCCTTTCAAATTGACAACTGTTAAAGGCTTTTATTTTCCCCCTATCATTCTGAGAAAAATCATCCACATAGGTCTTATTGAAGACATCAGGAAGCTGTGCTAAGTCACCTTTTTCCAGGCTTTGGATTCAGATGATTGTCAAGTCAATTACTTGAAAGCAGTCACTGCAGCAGGAAAAAAAAAATGAAAGAAGAAAAAGTTTTTCACTGTACCATTTGAAAACGTTGAGCTCAAGTATTTATTAAAATATGCAAAACAAGATTCTGCTGTACAGATGTCAGAATTAAAGTTTCAGTACTCTTTTCTATAAAATATTCCTCTCATATAGAAGATTCCTTTCTACATTGTTCTTTCATAAATTTTTATTATTCAAATATTTTTCCCTGGAATGCAGCTACCTTGTTTCTCCAAATGCAAGATGAACTTTTGGAAATTCATGACTGAGTCTCAGGAGAAATCTGACTAGTAAATCATTCCAGAAAAGCAGCTGCCAAAATCCATATAGCATAGAGCTTATGCCGAGATTAAAAGCATATTTTAAAGGATTCAAACAATTGCAAAATGTAACTTAGACTTCAAAACCTGCAGTGTACCTTATTGATGGAAAATGCTTATCTCTAGTTGGTACCAGAAGATATCTATGAATGATAGTTAGGTCAACATAGAGACAAGGTGTCACTAATTTTGAGTACAATTTTATATAAATCATTAAATCTAAAAGATTTATCTGATGCTTTATTGATGGAGCCATTGGTTAAGNCCCCATCAGATTCTTGGGTAGGGAAGACCCTCTGGAGAAGGGATAGGCTACCTACTGCAGTATTCTTGGATTTCCCTTGTGGCTCAGCTGGTAAAGAATCTGCCTGCAATGCAGATGATATGGGTTCGATCCCTGTGTTGGGAAGATTCCCTGGAGAAGGGAATGGCTGTCCACTCCAATATTCTGGCCTGGAGAATTCCACGGACTATATAGTCCATGGGGTTACAAAGAGTTGGACATGATTTAGCGAGTTTCTATTTCACTTCACTTAAAATGATAAGGAAGAGAGTAAGGGAAGGAAATGGCAACCCACTCCAGTATTATTGCCTGGAGAATCCCATGGACAGAGGATTCTGGTGGGCAACGGTCCATGGAGTTGCAGAGAATTGGACACAACTGAAGTGACTGAGCACACAAAGGAAAGAAAGAATATGTGAGGAAATAGTTTCCAAAATTTCCACGCATTTGATCTACTCATGCAAAAGGCTTAATGAACTCTGTATACAATATATGCTACAAGTATTAGAACTAAACACATAAAATTTAACTGTTCTAAGATAAGATTTTGAAATATAAAATGCAACATAAGTATATTTTTGTTTGTAAATATTTTATATGTGATTTAAAAGATGATTGTATCAAAATAAGCAAAAATAACTTTAAATGATCACAGAGTGTATATAGATGAAATCTTAACAACAGCAGCATAAAGGCTAGAGATGAACACATACAGGAGCAAAGTTTATATTTTTTGAAATTAAGTCAGTATTAAATTAAATATAAATGTAATAAAGCCTCCAATCAAAAAAAAAAACAGACAGCATAAGAAAAGATAAATATATAATGATTCAACTATAAGATGTTTTCATGTGATTCATTTTATATTAAAAAAATACAAATAGGTTGAAACTAAAATGATTGAAAAATGTATTAGAGGCAAACACTACTCAAATGAGAGCTGGAATGGCTGCATGAACACTTTACAGAATAGGTTTTAAAACATAAATTACTATTAGAGAAAAAGACAGACATTATAAATTAAAAATATTTCATTACTTCAAGAATGTATAACAATTAAAATCATATATTTGCAATGAAAACAGAGTTCCAAAATACATTAAACAAAAACTAGCAAGTGGGCTCAGCGGTAGAGAATCTGTCTGCCAATGCACAAGATGTGTGTTCAATCCCTGGGTTGCAAAGGTCCCCTGGGAGAAGGAAATGACAGCCCATTACAGTATTCTTGCCAGGGAAATTCCATGGACAGAGGAGTCTGGCAGACTAAAGATCATGGATTCTCAAAAGACTTGGACACTACTTAGCAACTAAACAACAACAAATAGAAGTGAAGTGAGGAATAGACAAATTATGATAATTGAAGATTTCAATTTCCACTATCAATAATAGAATATGCAGAAAATCAGCAAAATGTAGAATAATTGAACAACATCATATAACAAATAGACATACATATTCTTCTCAAGCATACTTGGGATATTCTTAAGACTAGAAAATATAAAAGGCCATAAAAAAGACCATCAATAACTTTTACATGTTAAGGAACTGGGACAGGGAGTGAAGAACAGCCTAAAGCCAAGATTAGAAGGAAAGAGATTGTAAGTATTAGAGAAGAGATAAATGAAATAGAAAATTAAAAAAAAATCATAGATACAAAATATCAAAATTTGCTTCCTTAAAATATGAACTAATTTGGCAACATTTCACCATAACTAATTATGGAAAAGTAGAGAAGGCTCAAATATAAAAGTAGGAATGAAAGAAAAGGCATTACTACTATCATGAAAAGATAAGATGATAAAAAGCATGACAAGGGAATATTTTGAAAAATTAGGTAACCAAAATTAAATTGAACAATACCTAAAAGCACAGAAGCTACCAAAATTTATCCAACAAGAAAATAAAATCTAAATAGGCCTATAACAAGTAAAGAGATGGAGGTCATAATTTTCAAAAGTAAATAAGATAAAATATTTAAAAAGAACTTTAAAAATAAAAACCTGAATATCTATTTTTCAACAGGAAAAGAGCAGGACCACTTTAATTCACTGAGTTCTACAAATTATTTAAATAAAAATCAACACTTTTTAAAAAAATTTCAAAAACATAGACGAGGAAGAATCACTTCATTTAGTCTTTCCACGTAACCCATTATATAACTCATTATCTTTTATCAAAGCCAAAAATAAACATTACAAGAAACAACAAAAACATCTCCCGCCCCCCAAAAAAGCTACATACTACCATCCTTTGTGAATATAGATGAAAAATATATTTAAAAAATACTGGCAAAGAAATCCAGAAACCTGGTGTTAAAAGGATTCCACATCATAACCAAATGGGATTTATCCAGGAGTATAAGGTGACTCCATTTACAACATTCAAGTATTGTATCTACCATGTTAATGAAACTGAAGTATTAATGTGATGAAATACATATGGGGAAGACATGATCTCCAAGATACAGAAGAAAGCATGTTGCAAAACCCAACACAGTATGATTTTTGAAATACTCAAAAATAAGAGTAGAAAGAAGCAGCCTCAATTTGAATATGAACATCCATAAGAGAAACCACAGCTAACATACTTAACTATGAAAGCCTGAAATCTTTCCAAGATCATAGATAAAAAGCAACAAGGAAGTTCTCTTTTCATCGCTTTTTATTTTACCTTACACTGAAGGTTCTAGCTAGGGTAATTAGATTAAAAAAACAAAAGTAGGATAAATATTAGAATAGAAGAAACAAATTTATTTGGAGATGTGATAATTTTATATATTAAAAATTAAGNCTGCAATGAGAAGCCTGCACACCACAACTAGAGAGTAGCCCTGCTCACTGCAACTAGAGAAAAGCCTGTGCATAGCAATGATGACCTAGCACAGCCAAAATTAAATAAATAAAATTATTATTTTTTAAAATCCATCACTATAGTTACAAAAATTTTTTCTTGAAATGAAAACTTATCAGATCTCTTTTAACAACTTTTAAATATGCAATATAGTATTATAAGATGTCACTATGCTAAACCTTACATCACCATGATTTATTTGTATTATGACTAGAAGGCTATATTTTTTGACCTCCTTTACCCATTTCACCAACATGAACTTGGGTGAACTCCAGGAAATGGTGAGGGACAGGGAGGCCTGGCCTACTACAGACCATGGGATCACAAAGAGTCGGACATGACTGAGTGACTGTACTGAACTGAATGCTCTCAAGGTCCATCCATCTTGTCATAAATGGTAAAATTTCCTTCTGTATAGCTGAATAATATTTCATCATGTGTGTATATATATACGGGGCTTCCCTGGTGGCACAGACACACATACATCTGATATCTTTATCCATTCATCCATTCATAGATATTTAGGTTGTTTCCATATCCTGGCTATTGCAAGTATTTTGCAGTAAACATGAGGGGACATGTATCTTTTCAGGTTAGTGTTTTTGTTTTCTTCAGATAAATACCCAGAAGTGGAGTTGCTGTATTATAAGGTATCCTATTTTTAATCTCTTGAGAAACTTCCTCAAGTGATTTTCCATAGAGGCTGCATGGATTTATTGTTGTCATTCAGTTGGTGTGTCCAACTCTTTGCAACCCCATGGACTGAAGCATGCCAGGCCTCCCTGTCCCTCACCATCTCCTGGAGTTTATCCAAGTTCATGTCCATTGACTAGGTGATGCTATTCAACCACGGATTTACTTTCCCACTAACAATGCACAAAGGTTCTTTTTCTCCACATCCTCACCAGCATCTGTTATTTGTTGTCTTTTTGGTGATAGCCATTCTGACAGATGTGTGATGATATGTCATTGTGGCTTCAGTTTTCATTTCCTTGATCATTGGTGATATTCTTCATCTTTTCATGTACCTGTTGGCCATCTAGGTGTCCTCTTTGGGAAAATGTCTTTGCCCATTTTTGAATCATGTTGAGTTTGTTTTGTTTTGTTTTGCTGTTGAGTTATACGAGTTCTTTATATATTTTGAATGTTAACACATTATCAGATGTGTGATTTGTGAATATTTCCTTCTGTTTGGTAAGTTGCCTTTTCATTTTGTTAATGCTTTCTTTTGCTGTGCAGAAGCTTTTTACTTTGATACAGTCCCATTTAGTTTTCTTTTCGTTGCCTTTCCTTCTGGTGTTTCATTGATTTAATATAATAAGAACAATAAAAATATCTGAGGGGCCCTTCTCACTATCATCTTAACTCAGATCATGCCTCAGGTAATTAGTTTTGGTGTCCTTTTCTTGACCAGGTATAGATGTGTTTGTGATATGCTTATTGAAAGATTAACTTGGATAGCACTCCAAAAATTTACTGTCAGCTCCATTTATGAGGTCTAGACATTAACTAATGTGTGATATAAGGAGTACATCATGCAAAATGCCAGGCTGGATGAAGCACAAGCTGGAATCAAGATTTCTGGGAGAAATTTTAATAACCTCAGATATGCAAATGACACTACCCTTATGGCAGAAAGCGAAGAAGAACTAAAGAGCTTCTTGATGAAAGTGAAAGAGGACAGTAAAAAAGTTGGCTTAAAGGCTCAACGTTCAGAAAACTAAGATCATGGCATCTGGTTCCAACAGTTCATGGCACATAGATGGGGAAACAATGGAAACAGTGACAGACTTTATTTTGGGGGGGCTCCAAAATCATTGCAGGTAGTGACTGCAACCATGGCATTAAAAGATGTTTGCTCCTTAGAAGAAAAGTTATGACCAATTGAGACAGCATATTAAAAAGCAGAGACGTTACTTTGCTAACAAAGGTCTGTCTCGTCAAGGCTATGGTTTTTCCTGTGGTCATGTATGGATGTGAGAGTTGAACTATAAAGAAAGCTGAGCACCAAAGAACTGATGCTTTTGAGCTGTGGTGTTGGAGAAGACTCTTGAGAGTCCCTTGGACTGCAAGATCCAGCCAGTCCATTCTAAAGGAAATTAGTCCTAAATATTCATTGGAAGGACTGATGCTGATGCTGAAACCCCAATGCTTTGGCCACCTGATTTAAAGAATGGACTCATTAGAAAAGAGCCTGATGCTGAGAAAGATTAAAGGCAGGAGGACAAGGGGATTACAGAGGATGAGATGGTTGGATGGCATCACCGACTCAGTGAACATGAATTTGAGCAAGGTCTGGGAGTTGGTGATGGACAGGGAAGCCTGGTATGCTGCAGTCCATGGGGTCGCAAAGAGTCGGACACGACTGAGCGACTGAACTGAACTGAACTGATATAAGGAGACAGGGAGTCAGTGAGTGAAGTATTCATGGTGTGGTCTAAGGACACTGCTAGTCTCCCTGAGTAGTTTATTGATTTCCTTCTGGGAAAACCAGAGATGACCATTGTGCTCAGGCCAGGATTAACATAAACACGGAATCATGAAGCCAGATTTAGGAGCTAAGTTGCAGAGAAAAGTGAAATCATTGAAGGCTGACATACGTGTTTATGGCAGAAATCCCAGTGCTATTTGATCTGTAAGGCAAGGCAAAGGGTCAAATAATAGTAATACCATTTTATTCTTCATTATGTCCTTAGTTTGTTGCCTAGAACAGCTGCTGCTGCTGCTGCTAAGTCACTTCAGTCGTGTCCAACTCTGTGCGACCCCAGAGACGGCAGCCCACAAGGTCGCCCGTCCCTGGGATTCTCCAGGCAAGAACACTAGAGTGGGTTGCCATTTCCTTCTCCAGTGCATGACAGTAAAAAGTGAAAGTGAAGTCGCTCAGTTGTGTCTGACTCTTAGCGACCCCAGGAACTGCAGCCCACCAGGCTCCTCCATCCATGGGATTTTCCAGGCAAGAGTACTGGAGTGGGGTGCAGGTGACATATAATAATAATGATTCTATATAACCTGAGTTGCTCTTTTCTGGCTACTTTAAGTTACACACAAACAATAGTTTCCCATTAACTTAAGTTCTAGCCCTTCCATGAAGCCTTCTTTAAACAATCCATCCTCTTAATAGAATTATTATAATCCCTCCATCCACACCACTCAATTTGCATATTTTCTTATATTTGATTTTCTGTAGCTTTTTTTCTTATTATAGGTTTTAATTGTCTGACGAGACTATTAATTCCTTGAAATTATGGATCTCATTTCACACTTGTTTTGTGTCTTTCATAGTGCACAAAACAATGATGTATACATATTGGCAGTCTTGGTTTATGTCCTTTGTTGTATCATGTAGTACATTCAGTACTTTTCCCAAATTTCCTTTTTTAATGAAATATAACTATACACAATTGTATGAAAAGTAATCAAAATTGGTTTGGTAGATCTATACTTTGTATTTTGAGCTTCCTCCTGATCCTATTAAGTCATGTGTGGTGCATGCACAGTGAGCAGAATTCTCACCTTAAACTTAGCCAACTTGTACCTTGGTCTCTGTTTATCCTAATCATTCTCACATATACTGTAGCTAATGCCTCCTTTTTAAGAACAACATGTAATGGTTCTGAACAAATGTGTTCAGAAAGGAGTAGCTATGGACAGCTGGATCCCCCTGGTCTTCAGTGGTGGTGAGAGCAGAATGTGTTGTCTATGATGCTGCTGTTCATTTTATGTACCTAAAAGTTGCTCTTGGGTTTCCAGCAACCCAAGCTTAAAAGATGCATGGAATTCACAAGCTATGAATCCATGGAATTCATAGAAATAAAAGCTTAGATATATGTGAAATATTTATGAGAAATAAAGGCTGAAAAGAGCATATAGGAAGGAGTCTGACTATTCTTCCCTTAATAGATTCATAAATTTCTATATACAAAAAGTGTACAAATGTGCATTTATTCTTTACAGTACCTTTGTATATTATTAGAGGTATAAACTGTTGCCCCTTCTAGCAGCAATTTTATATATTCAGAGGTATGGAAACTATTTCATATGTGAGGGGCATAGAATGCCTATTAAAAAATTGCAGGAGATGAGGCTTGAAAGGTTAAGCAGTGATTAAACTGCAGTAGTTTTGTATGTCATGTGAGGGAGACTGGCTCCATTGAAATACTTCATTCAAGAGAACAGTAAAATCATATTTTAATAGATCTCTGGCATTAGTATAGAAAATGTGTTGGAGAGGGTAACTCTGAAGATAGGGATTGCAATTACAGATTTATACAATAGCAAGAGATATGGAAGCCCAAATTATGATTGTAGCAATAAATATTAAAAGGAGCACATTTAAGATGTACTTAGAAGATAAAATCTATGAAAAGCATAATCTATTTATTGCAGGATAAAGCAAAGAGAGAACGTAAAAATGACATTCAAGTTGATAGTGTGGGAAGTAGGATGAGCAGTGAGGTTTTCAAAGGAAATACAGAACATAAGTGAGGGAACACTTTAAGAGAAATGTGGAAGAATTTGATGAAATTGTTCTTGAACTTTTGAGATTTAGGTGCCAGTGGGACATCCAGCGGATATGTGTTATTATTGTCAAAGTCAGTTTGATGTGACAGAAGTGATCTGGGAGGAGAGGGGAGAGGAGTAGAGTGAGAAGAGGTGCAGACTATATATGGGTGCCAGAAGACAATTGAAATTGAAGAGGATGGTAGAAGAGAAACTATTTTAAAATTTATGATCTATAATCATCTTTAAGAAGGAGATAAATATATAAACCTTCCTTCTCTCTTCTGAGTCTACTGTAGTCTAGGTATTTCAGTAACAGTCTGTCTAGTGACCAATGGTCCAGAAGATCAAACTAAACTTAGGTATTTTCATTCTAAACAATTTCCAATTAGGACTTTGAAATTTCAAACTAAATGGGAATAGAGATTATTTTAAGCATATCATGGATAAATTATAGACATATTTAGTAAGTGGGTAAGTTTACAATTTCAACTCATTATACATGTGGGAGTCTTAGATCTCTACAGACATCAGTTCTTTAGAGAAGGATGACTATGCAAGGACCATAGCTCTAGTCTTGCCTCATTTGCCTTTTTCCTTTATATTTTTATGTGTTTTGTACATATTTTGTATGTGTGTTAAGGGGCTTTTTGACTTCCCTGAAGTTTAATCCATGTTATTCTGTTATGAGCCTAATTATATACTATTCTGTATAACGTTATTAGCCTTTTCTGTAAAACTTATAAAAGTATTTTCCCTTTTTCCCACTCTCTTGTGCTGCCATGAATTCCTTGTGTAGTTTTTCCTTCTAGAAGACAGCAGTACAATACTGGTGTTTTTGCAGCCATCTGTTGCTTTTGTCTGTTCTAAGCCTAGAAGTGCTATTCTTGTTCTATACTTACTGAGCTTCCCCTATCCCTCTGCACATTTTACTCACCCCTTGTTTCATGCAGTCAGTATCTCTGCTAAATGCCATATATAGCCATAGCATATCTGCCTTCTGTAGTTCATTCTTGAGTGATTTTGCATTGTCTGTGTAGGGAAAGGACTATTCTCTTTTTAGGTAACCATTGGCATGACCAATTCTCAAGCGGAAGTCCACATAGATTCATACATAAAAACACTACACACACACACACACATTTTATGACTCTGTATAGTAGCCTCATAATTTAAGACATTTCTAACCTGGAGAAATATCATCTCAATGCTTTTTAAATTTTTGACCTTTTACTGCCTCTTACATATGCTTTGTGTGTATTTTCTGTGATACTGAGTCTATAAATAGAAACTGAGAAAAGGTTAAATTTAGGAATTTAAAATATCTATGAATTTAAAAAAATGTAATCAATAAATATCACCGTTAATTAAACTGATCAGTGACATCTGTATTTTAAAATACGTGAATGAAGGAAAGCTTTTAGAATAGGTAGCAGAATACGCAAAATCAAAAATATGAAATAATTAAAATGGAAATTTCCCATTACCTTGTTAACAAAGTGCTTTTGCTTTGCAAGAATTAATCATTCCTGTCATCTTATTTCAATGCCCTAATACCCATGTTATATTGGGTTTGATAGGCTCTCATTTAGAAGGGCATATAAATTCTTGTGGACTTTCCTGGTGGCTCAGTGATAAAGAATCTGCCTGGAATGTATGAGACCCAGGTTCGATTTGTGAGTCAGAAAGATCCCCTGGAGGAGGGCATAGCAACCCACTCCAGTTTTCTTGCCTGGAGAATCCCATGGACAGAGCCTGGCTGTTACAGTCCATAGCATCACAAAGAGTCAGACATGACTGAAGAGACTGAGCACAGTAAAGCATAAATTTTTGTACATAATGTTATGTGATATAAATTTCTTATAAATTATCTCTCTATGTAATGCCAAACAGCTGCTCACTTCATTGAAAAATCAATCAATATGACTTTTGTTGTACATTAAAAATAGCATTGATAACAATGTTTCACACATATGTAGCATTTTTCTCTCTTTAAAGCCTTCTCTGAAACAACCTCTCCTGTGCTTGTAAAACATCTTATGAGAAGGCAGGCTAGGTACTACTATTAATTCAAAGATAAGAATAAAATTATATCCATAGTTGTTTAGCTGGATTTAGATAAAGTTCAAATCCAATGTTTTCTTTTCTTAATTAATAGTATAGTTGCTTTACAATGTTTTGTTAGTTTCTGCTGTACAACAAAGTGAATCATTTATACATATACATATTTCCCCTTTTTTAGATTTCTTTCTCATTTAGGTCACCACAAAGCACTGAGTAGAGATCCCTGTGTGCTATACAGTAAGTTCTCATTAGTTATCTCTTTTATACTTGATATCAATAGTATATATGTGGCATTCGCAATCTCCCAATTCCTTCCACCCACCTCTTCTTACCCCTTGGTATCCATATATTTGTTCTCTATGTCTGTGTCTCTACTTCTGCTTTGCAAGTAAGATCATCTAGAAAAAGCCAATGTTTTCTGGTAATCTAACAGTTATTTTTTTCTAGTCAAACCATGAGCTGTAACACAGAGAGATTATGTTATAAAACATTATTTTATCAATGGATTAGGCAATAATATCAGTAGTTGCTGAAGAAAATGAGAAATCAAATCTAGGAAGTGTAACAATATGTTAAATTGCAGATTTAGGAAGCTAAGAGGTTGATGTTTCTCAGGAAAAAATGAAAAGTTTATGCTTGAGGTCACAAAACAAAACACAAGTTCACCAATATAGAACTTTAAAAAGAGCAGAAATGCATGCACCTCTCCCCAAATCCAGATTTACTAATTTTAGTGGCATATAACTTTAGTGGCATATGCGTCAACAGAGGAACACAGGTAGTCAGAAAACCTAATGTGATATAAAACTTCATTCATANCGTTAGCAAGTTAGGGGTGGAGGAGATGAGGCCCCTTAGGAAGCCGGGGTGGGTGCCCCGAAGGGCTCCTCTCACTGTTCCAGAGGGCGCTCAGGAGTGACCAGGGCCCACTTGGTCAAGATAGGAGGGCTTGTCAGCCAAGAAGCCCCACGCCTGCTGTCCTCGCCAGAGCCCTGCAGGCGGTGTCTGCCCACGAGAAAGCTGAGAACCCACCAGGGCCCCACCCACGCGCCGCCTCCCTCTTGGGAGACCCCCCCAGCTCCTCACTGCGCAGGGCGGGAAAGGTTACCTGGACACAGGCACACAGCAAGGTTCTCCACCCAGGAGGACTCAGGACGGTCTTCACCTCAGGCCTGTTTCCCCCTGGGATTTGGGAAGGGTTTCTTTCAGCTTGGAAGGTAAAATTTCCTCTACTACCTTGTCATTTAGGGCTGATTGGAACCTGAACATAACATTACCAGTGTGGATGGCCTCTCCCCACCCCTTCCTCCTCCCTCATCCTCCCCTCTCCTGGGAAGCCTTTGGACCAGGACCTTGAGAAAGGCAGGCGGTGCTGCTGGAGAATCTCTAGTCTATGGACCTATGTAACATGTACGTGTAATACACACAAGAATACACGTGCAGGCAACATGAATATGTTTTCTTTGTCAAAGATTTTTTAAAATGCAAAACCTAGATAGATGCAGAACAAAGCACAGAGGTTAAGTCTGCCAACAAAGGTCCATCTAGTCAAAGCTATGGTTTTTCCAGTAGTCAAGTATGGATGTAAGAGTTGAACCATAAAGAAAGGTGAGCACCGAGGAATTTATCCTTTTGAGCTGTGGTGTTGGAGAAGACTCTTGAGAATCCCTTGGACAGCAAGGAGATCCAGCCAGTCCATCCTAAAGGAGATCAGTCCTGACTTCATTGGAAGGACTGATGCTGAAGCTCCAATACTTTGGCCACCTGATGTGAAGAACTGACTCATTAGAAAAGACCCTGATGCTGGGAAAGATTGAAGGTGGGAGGATAAGGGGACGACAGAGGATGAGATGGTTGGATGGCATCACCGGCTCGATGGACGTGAGTCTGAGCAAGCTCTGGGAGTTGGTGATGGACAGGGAGGCCTGGCGTGCTGCAGTCCATGGTGTCACAGAGTCAGCCACAACTGAGCAACTGAACTGAACTGAACCGCCTGCTACCTATAGACTTGCTTCCTCATGGTCTAAACAGTGTTTCCACATGAGTATAATTTTCAAGTACTGTTTGTGAATAAGTAATGCCTAGCTAAAGGCAAAATGTACAGAATTGTGTTCCATGGGAAAATAATTTTCCACAACCCAAGGGACCCAGGTCTCAGATCCGTTTGTGTAGATGGTTTTATATATGGGCATGTTTTAGACAGAACCTTTCTTTAAAATGCAAATTATGCTTCACATTCTATTCTGCCTTCTGCGTTTTTTCACTTTCAGAAAAAACATTTAAGTGTATATATGTCTTGGACTGGTCTCAGGTGGGCGCTAGTGGTTAAGAACACCTGCAATGCAGGGGACATAAGAGATGTGGGTACCATGCCTGGGTCAGGAGGACCCCCTGGAGGAGGCCATGGCAACCCACTCCAGCGTTCTTGGCTGGAGAATCCCCTGGGCAGAGGAGCCTGATGGGCTAGGCCATAGGGTTGTAAAGAGTCAGATAGGACTAAGCACGCACGCAAGCACACGGATAGACTTGAACTATCACTTACCTCACAAGTTCCCCATCCAGAGCCACATGAGTTGTCCAGAACCTTTGGCCTGACATCACAGATGATCTTTGTGGATAAAGCTCTGGAAGTAGCATTTCTGGAGCCCTCCCTGCATCCTCTCCACCTCACTGCCTCCCTCCACAGTGCTCCCATGCCACTCAACTTCGGGGGCAACCCTGGGGATGCCCTTGTTTCCCCAGCTGTGTCTGCCTTGCCAGAGCGTAGGGCTGTGGATCCTGAAAGTGCTCCACTGCAAACCGGAGCCTGTGACCCTGACCCCTTTGGACCATGTCCTTGCACTGTACTCAGGACCCAGGCCCAGCTTCCACCCCTCTTGGCTTCCTCCTGATTGCTTTAACCCTATCACCCCCTACACCCTGTTTTGACCTGTGTGGAGTAAGCTCAGCTGTAGCTCATGGTTCCCAGAGTGGCCATCGACCGGGGTAGGGGACCCTGCCTCTCCAGGCCTTGACTCCCCCCTCTACTCCTGCCCAAGTGTCATGAGGACTGAGGGTGCACTAGCTGGGAGTGAGGGAGACGGGAAAGGGAGCCTGCCATAGCAGGCGGTGGGACTCTATACCTCGACTCCTCCCGTGAAATGCGATAGCTAATTTGCAGGGGAATCCAGGCCCACTTCTGGAGAGGGACTGGTATCGTTACTGACACTTACCCCATCCTGTTGGGCCTCAGTTTCCCCACCTGTGAAGCAGGCATTGACCATGAGGATCCCAACCCCCTCCGTGGGCAGAGCCACACCCCCAAAGCTGCCCCCCTTCCTAGGCTGAGGCCTAGGGTCCAGCCCCTAGGAGAGGAGTAAATTGTCAAACTCCCACATGTTCGGGGTGCGGGTTCTATCGGAGGGAACAACCAGGGGTGACATTCTTTTGCTGGGGCTGGAGCCAGACTCCTGCTCAGCTGAAAGATTCTGCCAGCTGTCCTGTACCTTTTGTACAGATGGGGAAACTGAGGCCCAGGAAGGGGAAGAGCCCAGGCCCAGGCTGCACAGGGATCACTTCAAAGCCTCCGTGCCTGCTGAAGCCTCAGTTTCCCCATCTGGGGAGGGCTGGCACTGTGCTGCAGCAGGCAGCAACCTTTTGAGCCAGTCCTTGAGACTTAGAGCTGAGCCCTGCGGTCAAGTATTGTCTTCTGCTCCTGGATGTCAAGAGTGAGGGAGACTCTTAAACTGCCCCGCTGGCCATCAGTTGAGGGTGACTTTCCACCCTGCCCTGAGGCCCCACTCTGCCTTCAGGATCTCTATTTAACCTTCAAGGCCCACCTCCCCTGCCGCCTCTTCCAGGCAGCCCTCCCTGCTGTGCCCAACAGAGGCCCGACTGCCCCTCTGGCTTCCCCAGGTCCATCCCTCAAACCCTTGGCTTGGGGCGTTCAAGTCCCACTCTGTCTCACCCAGGTTGAGAGCTCCTTCACCCAGGTCTTCTTGTCTTAAACCCCCAGCTTTGAATGAGTGTTTCATGAAAGGACAATGAGCATAGTGTCTGAAGGGGACCCACTTTGGGGTGGGATGTTTAGACCCAAGTCAAGTCCTAAACCGGGGCCATGACAGTGGGTGACCTTGAGCAAGCTCCATGACCTCTAGGACTCCATCTCCTTCATTTATAACATCAGATGATGAAGTATAAGTTCAGGGAGTCCAAAATGTACCACTAATTGAAAAGCCACTTTTCTCCAGTATTTTACAGTGCCATTTTAATTATTTACTTTTAACTTTTGGCCACACCACACAGCTTGCAGGATCTTTTTTCCCCGACCAGGGATCGAACCTGGGCCCCTGGGCAGTGAAAGCACTGAGTCTAGGGAAACAGAGATACAAGCTCAGAAAACATACATGCATCATCACAGACAAATTCTGGAAAACTCCACATCTACCTATCAACAGGGATTCCCTGGGAAGTGGGCTGAGCTGTGGATGGAGTTTCCCCTATTTCTCTCTTTGCAGTTTGAAATTTTTGCTTATATGATTTTAGAGTGACAGAAATTTATGGTCTAGGAAAACGTGGATGATGAACTAACCCTTGGCTTTGCTTTCAGAGTCAAAGGAGATCACAGGTGTCAACTTCGGAGCCTGTAGCCCAGACTATGTGCTGTACCAGTCTCCTTCCAATGGTCTCCCTGGACTGTAATCTTCACATCCAGCAGGAGCTGGCCCATTTCTCAGTGGAGAAGCTGAGGTCTGGAGTCTGACTCCAGACTCACACTAAACACCAGGATTTCCAGTTGGTCTCACTGTTGCCAAAATCTTGGCTCCTTGTCCATCAATGTCAAACAGAAATACGGAGACAGAGTTTGGAGGCAATAGAAAAGAGTAGCTTTATTGTTTTTGCCAGGCAAAAATGAAACACAGCAGGATAGTGCCTCAAGAACTGTGCCCCTTTCATGGGAAGAGGGAGAGGTTTTGTATCCTCTTGAAGGGCTTGCTTTATATTTTTTTCTTTTGCAGAGTTTCAAAATGAACACAGCTGGCATTAGGCAGCCCAGCTGGGTCCGGTGTCCCTGAAGTTATCAGCCCCTGACTTTCCTGAAATGCAGAATGCTACGAGGGAGAGTAGAGGGAGAATGCCAGGCGCAGGTTATAATCTATATGGAGTCAGAGGATAGTTAGCTTTGTAAAGGACAAGTCCGGCTACAAGTGTTTGTTAGTAGTAACAGTTAAGAATAACCAAGATGGTTTAACTCTTGCAGGCCTGTTTGGCGGTTCACTCATTTCTGTTTTTGCTACAACAAATTCCACCATTAGTTTATTCCCTCCAGATCAATGTAGGAAGGGAAATAGGCATTGTTTCTTGTCTGGCTAAAGGCAAAACTTCCATTTTGCTCCATTTGACAAACATCAGTTTCCTGGTCCAGGGGCCTCGTCTATTTCCTTCTTCAGCTGCTTTCTTCAGAACCCCAGAAGGGGGACCTCTTGAGCTGAGCTGAGCTTGATTTTTCTCCAGAGACTCCTCTGTTTGGGCTTGTGGGAGCACCATCTCCCAGTTTCTGGAGTTCCTGGTCCAAGTGTGAGAAATGAGGCTTCGGCTTCAAGATCTCAGTGTCTACTTCTTGATAACTTGCTTTTGCCCAGAGGCAGCTCAGAGCAAAGCAGAGCTTGAGGGTCTGGATCCTCAGTCCTAATATGTCCTCCCTGTGTTGTGACCTGGGGTGAGCGATTCACCTCTCTGAGCCTTACTGGGCCTCATCTATAAAACAGGAGAATTGTAGCATCTAATCCCAGGCTTCTGAGAATCAGCAACAGCTTGCTTCAAAGCTCACAAATATTCACTGTACTGTTTCCCTTGTTCTGTGAGGCTGGATGCCTGTCACTGAGGGTCCTCGTTGGCCTTCTCCTCCTAACAATAAAGTCCCAAGTTGCTGATGTGAAGGAACAGCCATAATGGGTGATCTTGGAAAATTCACCTCACCCCCTGGGAACCTCAGCTTCCTCATTTGTAGATAAGGATATTAACGCTGTCCTGGAGCGTCAGCCAAGAAGTGTGAATGAACGAGATTTGGAGGAAAGCAATGCATGCAGCCGATAAATCCCTGAGAAGAGGTGGCCTCGCTGACCACAAGCCCTGACAGGGGTGAGAATTGCTAATGCCCGGTGGCTGCCTGCATTGGCAGGAACAGCACTTCCCTCCTTGCTGGCTTCCATGAGGATCACCCCAATTTTTTGTTTCTTATTGATGTAAAATTCACATAACATAAAATTCACCATTTTATTCATTTATTTTGAAAATTTAAAGTTTTTGGCCGTGCCGCATGACATGTGGGATCTTAGTTTCCTGACCAGGTATCGAACCCACACCCTCTCCCTGCCTTGGGACCATGGAGTCTCTTAACTCCTGGACCACAAAGGAAGTCTTGAGATTTACAATCTTTAAGTGAACAATTAAGTGACATTTAATACATTCATGACATTGTGCAAGGACCGTCCCTATCTAGTTCTAGAAAATTTACCCCAAAAGGAAACCCCATGCCCACTATCAGTCACTCCTCGGTCCCCCGACCCAACCCCTAGTAATCTGTACTCTCTGCTCTGCCTTCTGTCTCTGGATCTGCATGTTCTGGACATTTCATAGAAACCGATCACACATTATTCGGCCTTTTGTTTCCGGTTTCGTTCACTCAGCACGGTGTTTTCAGGGTTTGGTCATATTGTAGCGTTTCAGTGCTTCCTTCCTTTTTACGGCTGAGTAACATTTTGCTGTGTGGCTGGATCCTATTTTGTTCATTTGTCAGTGGATATTGGGATTGCGTCCTTCCTTTGATGATTGTGAATAGTGCTGCTCAGAGTACTCGCTTATAGGTTTTGAACTCCTGTTTTCAGTTCTTCCGGGTCTCCGCCTAAGTGTGGAATTATGGTATCCTATAGAAACCCTACATTTAATCTTTCGAGGAGCTGCTGAGCTATTTTCCGTGGGGTTGCTCCATACTCCAGCCTTTCTGCCGGCTTATCTGGACCAGTGTCTTTACAAGCCATGATCTTCCCCCTCACCTGGCAAACACACTGAGGTGAACCTAGGGCCTGACTCTCGATGTCCACAGGTGTGAGGCGGAATCCTGAGAACAGAGCAAACAGAGGGAGGCAGGGAGAAGTTAAGGGGTCTTTGATGTGAGATCTGATGTAGCTTTTCACGAAGAAGTTAGACCCTGGGGGGACAAAATCCAAAGTGTGATATGATTTATTTTTTGTAGGAACCTACAGGATAAAATTGCAAAACGTGATGTGATTTTTGAAGAAAACAATATATAAAATATAAGCAGATCCCCCACATGCAAAGAGAGAAGGGTCTGCTCCAAACTGCCTGAGTCACGGGGAAAGTGTGGGGGTGGGGCAGAAGCTCTTCCCTTCCCTTCCCCAGCCACCTGCCTGGGCACCGCGAGAGAGCACGCCTATGCAGTTTGAAAAGAAAACCCACTGAAGAACATTCAAAGGAAGTAAAAATGACGAAGCGTGTGCCGGCGTCAATTGTCAGTCTTTGTTTCAGAGGCAGCTGCAATCTTAGGAGAAGAAAGAACCAGATGTGAATCTAGACAGTTTCTTCCTGTGTCAAATAGGTGATTAAACAGCGCTTCCTGCAGGACTGCCGTTTGTAAGCTGCCACGAAAGTCCCTCCAGCATCTCCCTGGCACCATCTTGGTAGCTAGCCCCTGTCCATCTCTGTTGGTTCACACACTCATTCATTCATTCACTCACAGATTCATTGATTCATTCATCACTAATTCATTCATTCACTCATATTCATTCATTCACTCACATATTCATTCATTCACTCACATTCATTCATTCACTCATTCATTCAGTCATGCATTCATTTGCTTACTCATTCACTCACTACACATCTGAGATACACCTAACTGTTCCTTCCTGGTGGAACTTTCCATCCAAGATCTAAAACCGCAATGAAATTACAGCCTGCAGTCAGTGATTTGAAGGAAGCTTCCCTGGTAGCTCAGCTGATAAAAGAATTGATTCCTGGGTCAGAAGATCCGCTGGAGAAGGGATAGGCTACCCACTCCGATATTCTTGGACTTCCCTTGTGGCTCACCTGGTAAAGAATCTGCCTGCATTTCGGAAGACCTGGGTTCAATTCCTGGGTTGGGAAGATCCCCTGGAGAAGGGAATGGCTACCCACTCCAGTATTCTGGCCTGGAGAATTCCATGGACTGTATAGACCATGGGCTTGCAAAGAGTCAAATATGACTAAGCAACTTTGACTTTCACTTTCCCAAGGTACAGGGAAAGGGCTGTACTGGAGCCTGGTCTGGGAAGGATGAGTAAGAGCAAGCTGGGCGGGAAGAATGGCACGTAAAACGGTCCTGAAGTATAAATGTGGAAGAGGAGGGAGATAAAGAGAAGGGGGAAGGTTGAGGGTGAGAGGTGTCTAGGGTGGGTGATAAGTATAGATTTTGCCCTAAGACGATGGGGAATCATGGGAGGCTTCAGAGCACAGGAGGGGCATAGCCCTATTTATGCTTTTTTAAAATTGTTGTAAAAGTTACACAACATAAAATTTACCACTTTAAAATGTTTAATTCCATAGCGTTTAGCATATTCACAGTGTTGTACGACCACCACCTCTATGTATTGGGTTGGCCAAAAAGTTCACTCAGGTGGTTTATAAGTTGTTACTGAAAAACCCAAGCGAAACTTTTGGCCAAGCCAATAGTTCCAGAACACTTTCGCCATTCCCGAAGGAAATCCATCCACATTAGCAGCCCCTGGCCACCATCACTCTGCTTTCCATATCTGTGGATTTGCCTGTTCTGGACTTTTCATACAAATGGGATCACATAACACGTGGCCTCTTATATCTGACTTCACCAATGTATACTTTAAAAGAGCAACTTGGAAGGGCAGGAATAGAAAAAGACACCATCTGCTCCATCCACACCCCTCCACCCCTCTCCCTGTTTAACCTCGAGGACACTGTGTGATTGCCTGTGGTTGCCAGGGGGTCCTCTGGGCTCCTGGAGCACCCTTTGCCTGCATGCCGACCAGAGGGCCACAAGTACCTTGAGCTGACATCCCCCAAGGCAGCCCTAACCAATGGCATAAAACATTTCCAGATGTCCCAGCAGGACAGAACCAACACCACCCTCCAAGGACTCTGCGGGATGCACGCCTGGACTTTCCTCCCATCCCTCCACCTGCTCACATCTTCCCTTCCCTGTCCTTCTGCGATTTTCTTTAAAAATCACTCGAGGGAAAAAAGTCACTCAAGGGACTTCCCTGGTGGTGCAGTGGCTAAGACTCCATGCCCCCCATGCAGGGGGCCCGGGTTCGATCCTGGTCAGGGAACTAGATCCCACATGCTGCAACTAAAAGTTTGCACACGGCAACCAAGACTGGGTGCAGTCAAATAAACACACAACTAAATATTATTTTTAAAAAAATCACTTGCCCACAAACGCTTGTTTCAAGCTCTGCTCCAAGAGCCAGTCACAGATGCGAGAGGCCAGGGCAGAGGGCGTCAGTCCTCCAGGCCAACGTGCCACACCATTCCTGCCCCTTAGTGGGCCAAGAGACACAGAGCAAAAGACCCCATGTGCTGAACAGCTAGCTGTTTAGCAAAACAACCACCAGGAAGGACTTTTCAAGCGGTTCCATTCGTGCGTCAATGCTATTGTCTCTCTGGGGCTGTCAGAACAGCCTCCGTCTTCAGCTGTTACCTGAAACGGGACAGCAGACACAGTGGCGGGCTCCACCCCAGCCCTGAGCCCGAGGGAAGTCACTTCTGGGGGTTTCGGAGCCAAGCCTGTCCTCTCTGGGAGCAGCTCATCTCTCCCCCTGCCCACCCTGGAACCTCGGCCTCGAGAGCCCAGCCTGAGATGTCCACTCCCCCCATCCTCCTGGCCTTCGGTCTTGTTGGAGGACAGTCTCAGGGGGGAGGAACGATTGGGCTCACCGGCATCACTCGGAAAACCTTTCAGTGTCTGTATCAGGAGGAGCCCAGGGTGAGCTGGAGGTGCGCTAGATAACACTAGAGATTTTATAACGCCGGGCACATGGGACTTCCTGGCAGCAGTCCAGTGGTTAACACTCCACGCTTCCACTGCAGGGTGCACAGGTTTAATCCCTGATTAGGGAACTAAGATCCCGAAAGCCAGCTGGCGCAGCCAAAAACAAGCAAGCAAAAACCCCAGGCCTGGCACAGCTCAGGGCACCTGCAGGGCTCTCATCCCTCATGCCCCGCTCAACGTAGATAAACACAACTTGTTTTACAGAGGAAGAAACCAAGGCCCAGAGAAATGAACACCCCTTCATTAAGGGCTAGATCCACGCCAACTCTGTCAGCTGCATGGAGGCTAAAGGGAGCTAATTGGTTGATGGGATTGAACATGATAGCTTCAGGCGCAACTGAGCCAAGGAGCTTAACCTACTTCTCCGGGCAGCCTCTCTGTCACCTCTCAACTCTGCTGTCCTGTGTCAGCTTCATTTCCAGCAGGCAAGATCATGGCCAGCTGCTCCGGGCTGACAGTCACACACTTAAGCGGCGTTTAAAAGAGCTCTGTTTTCTGAAAGCTACAGCAGAAGCAGGGCTTCCCAGATGGTGCTCGTGGTAAAGAACTTTCCTACCAGTGCAGGAGACGCACGAGATGCAGGTTCGATCCCTGGGTCGGGAAGATTCCCTGGCGGAGGGCCTGGCAACCCACTCCAGTATTCTTTCCTGGAGAATCCCATGGACAGAGGAACCTGGAGGACCATAGTCCAGGGGGTCGCAAAGAGTCGGACACGACTAAAGCAACTGAGTATGCATGCCCAGCAGAATCACCACAACTGTGTTTTATTGACCCAGCCTGGGGCATTTGCCTCTCTCTTCAAACCAGTTACAGAGGTTAAAGGGCCCCCATACACTGATTGGGAGGGGCTGGGAGACTTCACTGAGAGGGGAGAGGATCAGCCCTATTCACACCAAGATGCTGTTCCCAGAAGGAGCAGAAACAAAGGCTTCAGGTAGGCAGAGCCAGGATCAAAACCCGAGGCTTCCCCCAGAGCTCCACTGATCTACTGATCTCAGCTGCTTTTGACCAGGCACATCCATCCCTTCAGATACCTCCCACTTCAAAACTGCCAAAAATCAGACCTGGGGAGGATATCTGGAGCCCCTCACTACTGAATCCCAATCTCTGCTCTCTTCCCTTTTCTTTTTTTGAAAAGCCCTCTATTGTTTCTTTTCTATTTTCTCTGTGTTTGTTTATTTTGGCCGCGCTGGGTCTTTGCTGCTGCGCACGGGCTTTCCCCCGTTGCAGAGAACAGGAGCTGCTCTGTAGCTGGGCTTGGACTCACTGCGGCAGCGTCTCTTGTTGCGGAGCACAGGCTCTAGGTGATCGGCTAGAGCAGCTGCAGTGCGTGGGCTCCGAGGTTGTGGTGCACCGGCGTAGGGGCTCCTCTGCATGTGGGATCTTCCCAGAGCAGGTATCGAACCCGTGTCCCCTGCACGGGCAAATGGATTCTTATCCACCATGCCACCAGCGAAGTCCTCTCTCCCCTTTTCTGAGCCTCAATTTCCTTCTCTGTAAAATGGGCTGAGGGCAAGGAGCCTATTGCACTCAGTGAACAGTCAAAGGTCACCCTGGGTTTACAGAAAGAGCTGCAAGGGAAGGACTTTTCTGAGTGCTGATGGAATCCACCCTGAGAGAGGTGTCAGCCTCAGGGGTCAAGACCCAGCAGGGAAGGCGTCAGGAGGCTGGGGGCAGCTGGGGGCCCAGCAGAGGCTCAGCACACGGCTGTCAGCTCAGCCCTGGGAGGCCGGCCTCTGAAGGCTGCCTTCATCCTCCCAAGAAAATCACAGTTCTCTCTTTCCCCTCAGCCCTTCCCAGTCCCCTCCTCCGCCCTCGTTTCTTGTTTACTCATTCAGGGCCATGATTTATTTTTGGATGAGAATGTCGGTCCTCTTTGCTCTCGCGGCCACCCGCCAGAGCCACCCGCTGGCCACACTGAGAGAAGGGAGGCCGGGGGGAATCCAGCCCAGCTGAGATAGGGCGGGTCCTGCGGGGAGGGTCTCCATCAGGCCCAGCCGTTGATCTTTGGTTTATCTTCACAGACAGCAAGTAGGAGTACAGGCAGCCATATTTTTGGATTTCTCCACTCTCTATGAACAGAGGCTGACCTGTCAGTCTATAGCACTATCTTTGCTGTGGACATAAACAATGTCGTTCAGAAACTGACCGGGGTAAGCCAGGCATGGTTTGGGGTGGGTTGTGAAGTGTCCAGATATGCACTTTCAGTTCATGCAGACAAGTAAGGATGGGCTTGTTTTCATTTTTAAAATTATGTTAGAACTTCCCTGGTGGTCCAGGGGTTAAGACGCTGTGCTTTCAATGTATGGGGCATGGGTTTGATCTCTGGGCAGGGAAGTTCTGCACACACATGGTCAAATATATATATATATGTGTATATATATATATATATATATATCTCCCCTCTCTGTGCTGTAAGAGAGGACTCCTCCAGTACTATGGCCATCTGCTTATGACTGTCTCCTGCTCTGGGCTCCATTCTAGCACCTAGCTCAGTGCCTGGCATATAGTGGGTGCTCAATAAATGTGGGACTTCCGGGGAACATTTTTAGAAAACAACTTTCTTGAGATATAATTGAGGTATCATTCAATTNCTGCTTATGACTGTCTCCTGCTCTGGGCTCCATTCTAGCACCTAGCTCAGTGCCTGGCATATAGTGGGTGCTCAATAAATGTGGGACTTCCGGGGAACATTTTTAGAAAACAACTTTCTTGAGATATAATTGAGGTATCATTCAATTCACCCATTTAAGATATATAATTCAGTGGTCTTTAGGATATTCACAGATATGTGCAGCCACCACCACGGTCAATTTCAGAACCTTTTCACTACCCCCAAAACAAACCCTGCACCCCTTTTAGTCGCTGACACTCCCCCTCCCTGCAGCCCCTGGCAACTGCTAGTCTCCTTTCTGTCTCTATGGATTTGCCTGTTCTGGACATTTCGTACTAATGGGGTCCTACTACGTGTGGTCTTCTGTGTCTGGCTTCTCTCACTAAGCATGTCTTCAAGCTTCATCCACAGTGTAGCCTGTGGCAGCACTTCATTCTTATTGATGGCTGAGTAACATTCCATCGTGTGGTTGGACCACACTTTGTTCATCCTGTCTTCTGCCTGTGGACGCTTGAGTTGTTTCCACCTCTGACTCCTGTGAACACGTGCGTCCAGGTGTTTGTGTGGATGGAGGTTTTCACTTCTCTGCGGTGTGTCCTAAGGACCGACAGCAAATGTTTCCTGGTGGTATTGAACCCTGTTAGACTTCAGTCAGAGAGTCACCCAGGGGATTTCCCCGGTGATCCAATGGCCAAGACTCTGTGCTCACAATACAGGAGGCCCACATTCTATCCCTGTTTAGGGAATTAGATCCCACATGCTGTAACTAAGAGTTTGCACGCTGCGATAAAGATCGAAGATATCAAGCGCCACAACCAAGACCTAGCACAGCCAAATTTATTAATTAATTAATTTTAAAAATAGTCACCACTGTGGAGAACAGTAAGAGATTCCTTAACAGACTAGGAACGGAACTACCATATGACCCAGCAATCCTGCTACTGGGCATATACCCCGAGAAAACCAGAATTCAAAAAGACACATGTGTCCAATATTCATTGCAGCACCGTTTACCTTAGCTAGGACATGGAAGCAACATAGATGTCCATTGACAGCTGAATGGACAGAGACGCTGTGGCACTTATGTACAATGGAATATTACTTAGCCACAAAAAGGAACCAATCTGAGTCAGTTGTAGTGAGGTGGATGAACCTAGAGCCTGTTATGCAGAGTGGAGTAAGTCAGAAAGAGAAAAACAAATATCATATATTAATACACGGAATTTAGAAAAATAGCGCTGGTTAACTATTTACAGAGAAGAATCGGAGACACAGCTGTAGAGAATGGGCTTGTAGACACAGTGGGGAAAGGAGAGGCTAGGAGAAACTGAGAAAGTAACATTGACTTACATGCCCTTTAATGTGTAAAAGAGACAAACAGTTGTTGTTGTTCAATCACTAAGTCATGTCTGACCCTTGAGACCCCATGAACTGCAGCATGCCAGGCTTCCCTGTCCTTCATTATCTCCTGGAGTTTGCTCAAACCCCTGTCCATTGAGTCACTGATGCCATCCAACCATCTCATCCTCTGTCGCCCCCTTTTCTTTTTGCCCTCAGTCTTTCCCAGCATCAGGGTCTTTTCCAGTGAGTTGTCTCTTCGCATCAGGTGGCCAAAGTACAGGAGCTTCGGCTTCAGTGTCAGTCCTTCTAATGAATATTCAGGGTTAATTTCCTTCAGGATTGATTCACTTGATCTCCTTGCAGTCCAAGCGACTCTCATGAGTCTTCTCTAGCACCACAACTTGAAAGCATCAATTTTTCAATGGAAAGCTGCTGTATAACACAGGGAGGCCAGCCTGGTGCTCTGTGAGGATCTAGAGGGGTGGGATCGGGGGAGTGAGATCAGCAGGGAGGGGACATATATATAATTATGGCTGATTCATGCTGATGTATAGCAGCGACCATCACAACATTGTAAGGCAATTATCCTTCAAAAAATAAATAACCAGTCACCTTGGTTGGATAGATAAATGATCCAAACCCTCAGGCTTTGAAATCAGGAATGCCAGCTGGAACCTCCCATTGGCTCACTGGTGAGGAGGACCCCAGAGGTTCCTGGATTCCTCTGATCACCTTGTAGAGGTTTGAGAGTAGAAAATGCCCTTTCATTGTCAGCTGGTATAATCACTTTCTCTCTCCTGGGTCTCTCTAAAATGAATTTTTTGGGGTTTTTTTTTGCGGTCAACTGGTCCACCCCTCAAGGTGGTGGGGAACCAAAGATAGCCCTGTCCACGGGTCTGGAGACACCTAGATCTCTGATCTGGATCAGGCCTTGGGGTTTTGGAGGGGGGCTGATCTCAGGGCATGCTGCCCTGGGTTTATTTTGGTTAAGGGTGGTGGGCTGGGTCAGCATGTTGGGGGTGGCCTGTGCCCAGGACCATGAAACCTGAAGCCTCAAATCCACGTCCTTGGCATGCAGGTGTCTTGGATGGCACCTGAGGCCAAGAACCTGGTCTGGGTCCAGTTGAGAAAGGCCGAGGTAGGCTGTTCTTGCCTCTAGGAGCTCTCATTTTGTCAAGGAAATCCCATCTCTAAAATGCAAGCCCTGGACCTCACTGATGGTCTGTGGTTAAGACCCCATCCTTCCAGTGCAGGCGGCGCAGGTTCAGTCCCTGGTCAGGAAAGTAAGATGCTGCACGGACAAAAAAACAAAAAGCAAAGGCTTCCCTGGTGGCTCAGTGGTAAAGAATCTGCCTGCCAGTGCAGGAGACATGGGTTCAGTCCCTGGTCTGGGAAGACCCCACTTGCTGCTGAGCAGCGAAGCCATGGGCCACAGCTATTGAGCCCGTGCTCTGGAGCCCGGGAACCGCGACTACTGAGCTCTTACACCAGAGCCTGGTGCTCCGTACCAAGAGAAGCCACCGCAGTGAGACGCCCGCACCCTGCAGCTAGAGAGAAGCCCTCCTCGCCGCAGCTGGAGGAAAGTCTGAGCAGCAACAAAGACCCAGAAGAGCCAAAAACTAAAATAAATATAAATTTAAAAAAATAAAAAGCAAGTCCTGCCTCTGCCCACGGTGAGGCCACTGGGTGCCTGTATCAGTGAGGGCCTTCTAAAGAAACAGTCAGCATGATACATGTAGGGACTTCGCCAGTGGTGGAGCAGATAAGAACCCAGCTGCCAGTGCGGGGAACATGGGTTTAATCCCTGGTCTGGACGATTCGATATGCCATGGAGCAGCTGAGCCCATGCACCACAACTCCCGAGCCCCACTGCTGGAGTTACTGAAGCCTGGACACCTAGAGCCCGTGCTGTGCTGCAGGAGAAGCCACCCCAGGGAGCAGCCCACAGGCCGCAACCAAGAGTAGTCCCCCGCTCACTGCAACTAGAGAAAACCGGCGCAAAGCAACGAAGGCCCAGTGCAGCCCAAACTAAGATGAACAAATAGCTGCTCTAGATCTTAGCTGTAGCACGTAGGATCTTCGGCCTTTGTTGTACTGTGTGGGATCTTTAGTTATAGCACTTGAACTCTTAGTTCCCTGACCAGGGATCGAACCCGGGCTCTCTGTATTGGAAGCACCGAGCCTTAGGGAAGTTCCATAAGTTGCAGTCTTGAAGAGAGTTCTTCCGCCACTCCCCACCTCCCACCCCCCTCCCGCCCCAGGAGACTCTGTTTTGGCTCCTAA
>SJYV01038327.1:0-13894 GCA_006410875.1 Neotragus pygmaeus
CCTCTCTCCTTCCCTCCCAGTCCACCAGTGTTCTCCACACTTTCCATTGCATGGCCTAGTTAGTAAAATTATTTTTGAAACACATCCACATTGTACTTTTATCTACTATACACATATACCTATGCAGTACTATACTAATTTTATACATAAATAAAAACACAAAGGAAAAAAGGAAGTAACAATATTTCAGACTTCCATCAACAGATAAAACTGCCCTCTACAAGATGTTATTAATATTCTATTTTTAATAGTGAAAACATGAGTGAACTTTGTGATCAAAATACATCATTAGTCTTCAGGACCACACAACAATTCAAAGACCTTGTCTGATGACACCCAGAAAAAATACTTCACTTCTTCACAAAGACTCACAAAGTAGCTCAGTCATGTCCAACTCTTTGTGAACCTATGGACTATGCAGTCCATAGAATTCTCTAGGCCAGAATACTGGAATGGGTAGCCTTTCTCTTCTCCAGGGGATCTTCCCAACCCAGGGATCAAACCTAGGTCTCCCTCATTGCAGGTGGATTCTTTACCAGCCGGGCNTTTGTGAACCTATGGACTATACAGTCCATGGAATTCTCTAGGCCAGAATACTGGAATGGGTAGCCTTTCTCTTCTCCAGGGGATCTTCCCAACCCAGGGATCAAACCTAGGTCTCCCTCATTGCAGGTGGATTCTTTACCAGCCGGGCCACAGGGGAAGCCCAAGAATACTGGAGTGGGTAGCCTATCCCTTCTCCAGTGGATCTTCCCCACCCAGAAATCAATCCGGGGTCTCCTGCATTGCAGGTGGATTCTTTACCAACTAAGCTATCAGGGAAGCCCCCTCAAAAAGACACCTCATTCCAAATGGAAGAAATACTTTATTGGCTGGGCTAATGAAATCATGCTCATTTTTAAATCCTGTCCACTAAAATCTAGTGAAATTCAGCTATAAATTTATATCATTCATATCAATTCGTTGCTCTTATAAATCAGAAAGTTACAGTTTTAATATTTTTAACAAATAGGTTCAAAAGCCACTGAAATTTGTTTATCTGAGAGATTTTAGAGATTAGAAAATAAAAAATCACAGAAGACGTATGAGGGGTATACAGATTTTCATGGTCATTCCCGGTTTTACTCTATATATTGTTGAGATCCTATTTAATAGGATCCGTAAACCCACTTAGGCAGGCTGTGTAATCTGCAGGCCTAGGAGAGCGAGGGTCCCACGATCATTCTCTATGGCTGAAGAGCTCTCTTCTTCCTTCAGTGCCCGTCACTTGTTACATAAGACTCCAGAGCCCTGTTTACAAACTGAGGGAGGGCATCAGGGTTATAGGTGTACTTAGCTGATAAAATANTAGTGAAATTCAGCTATAAATTTATATCATTCATATCAATTCATTGCTCTTATAAATCAGAAAGTTACATTTTTAATATTTTTAACAAATAGGTTCAAAAGCCACTGAAATTTGTTTATCTGAGAGATTTTAAAGGTTAGAAAATAAAAAATCACAGAAGACGTATGAGGGGTATACAGATTTTCATGGTCATTCCGGTTTTACTCTATATATTGTTGAGATCCTATTTAATAGGATCCGCAAACCCACTTAGGCAGGCTGTGTAATCTGCAGGCCTAGGAGAGCGAGGGTCCCATGATCATTCTCTATGGCTGAAGAGCCCTCTTCTTCCTTCAGTGCCCGTCACTTGTNATATATTGTTGAGATCCTATTTAATAGGATCCGCAAACCCACTTAGGCAGGCTGTGTAATCTGCAGGCCTAGGAGAGCGAGGGTCCCATGATCATTCTCTATGGCTGAAGAGCCCTCTTCTTCCTTCAGTGCCCGTCACTTGTTACATGAGACTCCAGAGCCCTGTTTACAAACTGAGGGAGGGCATCAGGGTTATAGGTGTACTTAGCTGGTAAAATAGAAAATGAATAGAAATAGGACTTCTCTTTATATTCTTCCACTGAGTGACTGGTCTTATGCACCCTCTAGATACATTACCAGATAGATCTCCCTGGGTTTGAATTTCAGCTCTGCTATCTCCACAGTGTGACTGTAGGCAGATTATGTGACCCCTGTAAGCCTCAGTTTCCTTGTCTACTTTGATAGGCATAGCACCTCCATTATAATGTTCTGAGGGCCAGTTGAGACGATGCCTGTAAAGTGTTTGAAACAGAGTCTGTTGCTATCATTGTTGCNCTGTAGGCAGATTATGTGACCCCTGTAAGCCTCAGTTTCCTTGTCTACTTTGATAGGCATAGCACCTCCATTATAATGTTCTGAGGGCCAGTTGAGACGATGCCTGTAAAGTGTTTGAAACAGAGTCTGTTGCTATCATTGTTGCTCTAGTTTTATAATTTGATTCTCACAGTCGCCTTAGGAAGAAGGCAAACAAATTTTTTCCCAAATTAAAAGATAAAACTGAGGTTCAGAGAAGTGAACTGGCTTGCTCTAGGTTACATTGCCACAACCAAATCTTGTGTCTCCACTACTTTATTCCTGGGTGCCAGCATGTCTTTTGTTTTTTTAAATTTTTTACTGAGCTGTGATACAGTATGGTCCCTTCGTATCCTTGAGGGGTTGGTTCCAGGACCCCACATGGTTACGAGAATCCATAGATACTCGAGCCCCTTATATAAAATGGTGTCATACAGTCAGCCCTCCATGTCCACAGGGGCCAATTGTATATACAGAAAAGTACACATAGTTATAAGTGTATGACTTCCTTTTCATACACTGTGGACTCGGTTGTGTAACCAGCGGCCTGATGAAGGAACAGTGCGTTACAGCACCCCAGACATCCAGCGTGATCTTTTCTGGTCTCTATCCCCCCAAGGTGCCCACTGTCCCGATCTTCCACTGCTTGTACTAGTTCAGCCTGTGTTCCTATTACTCTTTTTATCTGAAGTATGCAAAAAGATGGCTTTGTGAGCCTTGGCTTCCACACATACTGCCTTTGCATGAAAACTTTTCTCTTATAAGCTAGACCTCTGACTTGAGCGCTTAAAACTCTTCTGTGTAGCCTCACCACTTCCTGACACAATCAGTGTTTCCTGTCCTCCTCCGCTTCATCTCAAGCACAACTCTCCTACTGCAGGTGCTGTTCTGAATTGTCCCTGTTCACTTGTCTTTTCATGACTAGAAGCTCCTTGAGGGTGTCTCCGTGCCTGGCACAGATTATGGGACAGACAGAATTATCATATTTTAAATACCCACATATGATGTTACAGGAATTTCCCAGCAACAAGACAGAGGCTAGCAAGGAGTAAAGGCTCATTCCCCTCAGGTTTCTAAAATCCACACATTCTTTAACACCAGTTCCCAAGCCATGTGTCCTTTTTAGAAGCTCCTCTTCTACAGCCAAGGCCCAGTTATCTGACATCCTCCCATCCTCACTCTGGTGAATGCATATTCTGACCACGTGTTTCAAGCCATCTTTGGTGGTTAGAGATGGCAGAGAAAAATGACAACAGAAAGAAGTAGAAGCCTGCTGTGCTGTTCCTAAAGGCTCATATTATTTTCTAGGAAACTTTGTTTCANTAAGCCTACTGTGTTCCCCTCTCTGCCAGCTGAGAATTAAAGCCACCTTTCTATTTCCTCCAAACTCTGTCTTTGTATTTTTTATTTGACTTCGGTGGGCAGAGAAGGCCAAGATTTTGGCCAGCAACAGTCTCAACTTGTTTACTCTTTGTTAGGGATTGTCATGTAGCACAGCAGAGGGAGTTTGCTGGTACCGATTGCGTTAAAATGGACAGACACACAGACACACACATCTGGTGGCTTTATCTCTCTCACAGGTATATAGAACCATCTGGATTATCTTCAGCCAGAATGCCTTGATTTGCCATCTGTGCTGGGGTCAGGTTCAACATAACAGGGCCTGGGAGGTGGGAACCCAGAACTGTCACTGATGAGCCCTGGGCAAAACTTGTGGCACCAGCAGGTCCCGTTTCTATGATAAAGCACAGGGCAGAGTACCTGCCTGAAGTCCCACAGCTTGTGGGTGGGGCTTCGTGACTTGTGACCTCACTGAGTCATGGAGGGGTTGGGAATGCCCTGGCAAGATGCTTCCATGACTCAGTTTCTCCACTTGTATCCCAGGAGGGAGGATCCTTGCTGTTTAGTTTCCCTGAGGGTAGGGGCAGCCTTTAAATAACTCCTCCCACGTCCAGACAGTGATGGGTGGGACCGTCATTTTTGTGGCATGGGAGTGGGTGCAGCCTCCAATGAGATCAGGGCCCTGGCACAGCTGAAGCAACACAGAGGAGCCTGGCAGGCAGGGTGGCACCCCCAAAGGGAGGGGAAGGTGCAGAGGTGTGGTGGACTTGGCAGAGAGAGATGTCATGACAACTGGGGCTCCCCAAAGGCAGGGCAGGCTGCGTGAATGCCTGGACTGGGTCAGGGCAGTTGAAGTTTGCCTTTGTGGGACCAGGATTTAGGAAGCAGCTTGAGTGATGGAACAGTCAGGCTAAGCCACAGAATGTGGCCATAAATGCAAATAAGTGTACACCCTCTCTCCTAAGAGTGGTAGTCACCCAGCTCTTCTGAACCTGGCTTCCACCTTTGTTTCCTTCTCCAGATGGGCCCTGGGCTTCCCTGGTGGCCCATACAGTAAAGAATCTGCCTGCAGTGCAGAAGACCCAGGTTCAATCTCTGGGTTGGGAAGATAACGCTGGAGAAGGGAATGGCAACCCACTCCAGTATTTTTGCCTGGGTAATCCCATGGACAGAGGAGCCCGGCAGGCTACAGTCCATGGGGTCACAAGGACACAACTGAGTGACTGACACACACCAGGTGGACCCTGCTTTGATGACAGGCTCATTCATGGAGGTCCCTCTTCCTCCATGGAAGAGATTTACATAATGGGAGGCTGAGCAGGCTTTGCTTGAGTCAGCTCTTAATGTTACTAAAACACCTGGTGAACTCTAGAGGCAAATTCTGAGTGAGTAGAGTGGCTTGTGAGGTCCCTCTTTATTCACATAGTGCAACAGAAGGATTTTTATTCTGCCTGGTAGGTTCTGGAGTCAAGAGTGCCTGCATGCAAACCCTGGCTCTGTCATTTGCTAGCTGAGTGACCAGGGCAAGTTAATGAACTTCTCTATGCTTTTTGTTTTGTTTTGTGGAGCAAGGAGTCTCATGGTACCTAATTAAGGGTTATTTAACAATTAAATGAGATAATGCTTATAAAGCACCTGGCCCAGGGTAAGCACAGAAAAAGTTAGCTATTAATGTTGTTATTATTTCATGGGAAGGGAGGTAGTGAGTGGTTCCTCAGATGTCTCAGAGGAAAGAATTTCTCAGAGCAGCCTTGGCTATGCCTCCCACTGAGTATCTTGTGACTGACCCAGAGACCTCAGACAGCTGAGCCTCCCATGGGACAGCAAGCAGAGGCAAGGGTGACAAATTAAAGCAGGAGGAGTGTTTTCCTCATTCTTGGATGGGATCCAAAGAGATCAGTTTCTTAACTGACTCGGCATCCTGGCATTAGAATGCCGTGAGTGGCACCGATAGGACAAGTGATACAAGTCTATGTGAGTTGACGTGCAGTTGGGGATTCACTCACTCCATTCATTTGGCTGTCAGTGTCACAGGTATTTATTAAATGCTTGTTATGTGTGAGACACTGTTGCAGGCAACGATATGTAACCATTAAAATGCAGTTGATTAAAAATATATTTAAAATTTTTAAATGCAATTAATGAGAGACTCAGATATCTGTATACATCCCTGTTCATAGCATCATTATTCACAATAGCCAAAAAATGGAAGCAGCCCAAGTGTACACTGATGGATGAATGGAGAAGCAAAATGTGGTATATACATACAAAAGAATACTATTCAGCCTTAAAAAGAGGGAAACGTTGTCACATCTTCAACACGGATGAACTTGAAGACGTTACACTAAGTGAAATGAGCCAGTGACAAAAGGAAACGTCTGATTCATTTGAGGTACCTAGGGTAGTCAAGTTCATAGAGACAGAAAGCAGAATATTGGTTTCTATGGGGCTGGAAGGAGTGGGGAGAAATGAGGAATTAGTTTTTAATGGTACAGAGTTTCAGTCTGGGAAGATGACAAACGTTCTGGAGGTGTGTGATTGTGATGACTGTAAAACAACGTGAATGTATTTGATGTCTACTGAACTATTTACTTAAAAACAGTTCACTCACTCAGTTGCTTCAGTTGTGTCCGACTCTTTGTGACCTTATGGATGGTAACCCACCAGACTCCTCTGCCCATGGAATTCTTCAGGCAAGAATACTGGAGTGGGTTGCCATTCCTTTCCCCAGGGGACCTTGTTGACCCAGGGATTGAACTTGGTCTCCTGCACTGCAGGCAGATTCTTTACTGTCTGAGCTAACAGGGAAGCCTCAGTCAGTTGCTGCTGTTGCTGCTACTGCTGCTAAGTCGCTTCAGTTGCGTCAACTCTGTGTGACCCCATAGACGGCAGCCCACCAGGCTCCCCCATCCCTGGGATTCTCCAGGCAAGAACACTGGAGTGGGTTGCCATTTCCTTCTCCAATGCATGAAAGTGAAAAGTGAAAGTGAAGTCGCTCAGTCGTGCCCGACTCTTAGCGACCCCATGGACTTCAGCCTACCAGGCTCCTCCATCCATGGGATTTTCCAGGCAAGAGTACTGGAGTGGGGTGCCATTGCCTTCTCCGAATCAGTCAGTGGTTGCTTGCAAATGAGAGAAGGGTTGGAGAGGGCAGGAGGAAGGACAATAGAGGACGACAAAGAAATCTGAAAGGCTGATAGATAAATTTGTTATCTGGATTGTGGTGATTCTTTCATGGGTGTGTACATGTCAGAGCTAATCAAATTACATACGTAAATATGTGCAGTCTATTGTATGCCAACCATACATTAATAAAACTGGTAAAGCCAGTTTTTAAAAAATTGTAATGCACAAAAGAATGCAATAAAGGGCAGGAAGATGAAAATCACAGGGTTCTATGGGGCACNACTAGAATTACATAATATGGGTAACAAATATGTCACTGACAAATTGCAAATAAGGTGAAAGTTTATATAATATATATTTTTTAAATTTAAAAATATATCTTTATTTTTAATATTTTAAAATATTTATTTAATTTTATATTATAGTATATATATTTATATATTGTATGTATATAAATATATAAATTTTATTTACTATATAGATAGATAGATATAGATACATATATTATTTGGGAGTTGATTTTTATCACTTTAAACCTTATCATTTGCCATGAACAATTTTGGAAGGATTGGTATGGTGGTCACTATGTGTTTCCCAGATCTTTTTTCTACAGCAGCTGTGGTCACTGTAACAAAAAGGTCTCAGCTATCAGCTCCTTATGGGGCTAGCAAGGCTGCCTCAGTCTCTCATTCACTGAAGGGTTTATTTTGTCAACACTACTTCCTTTCCAAGTTTATACAGAGTTATCATAGATGTACCAACCCAGTCTTCAAGCCCAAGTGTGTGTGAGTCTGATGGCTTACCCCAGCTTCATAATTTCCCATATTTTTGCAGGGGCTTCCACTGAGACCACAAAATGGCTTAACTTTTTCCTTTTGTTTCATCCTGCTTCCCTTCTGAAGAGGTTGATAATACAATCAGTCCCTAATAAAACTCTAGCACAAGTACCTCTTTATCAGAGCCTGCTTCCCAGGTAACCAAACCTGCAAGAGGTAGTTATAAAGGCCATTAAAATAAAGTCATAAAGCCCTTTTCCAGTGTTGTAGCTACCTAGTACAATTTATGCATCGCAACCTTGGGCTAAAATTTTTAATATTATTGGTTATAAGAACATGTATGTATGTAATTTATGTGTGCACATTTATTTAATGAAAGACAGGGCAAACACTTTTCAATGTTGTTCTGTAGACTGAGGAAGTACACCTGAGATGTCGGGGGTGGGGGGAGGGGAGAAGGAAATTTCAATTAAAATATAGCATGTAAAATAATGTAAAGATAGTTCAAAGAAGGTTATTATGTTTGAAATAGTAATAGTAATATGAAATAGTAATATGGTAAAAATAAAAACAGTAGGTATTAATAATATTTCTTTTATTTCACACTAGTGATGGCTTTATCTCTCTTTCATGGTCAGATCTGCCTCTGTGATACATGACAAAGCCATTATTTTCAATTCTAATGAGGCTTCAGTTTATTTTTCATGTGTTAGTTGCAATCAATAGAATTCTGATAGTTATAAACAGAAAGATAGGCTACAATCCTCTTCTTACTGCCCATTGTCTTTAAAGGAAATGGGGAAATAGATTGATTTTGGTGTGTGTATGTTCTATATCTTATTTTTAACATTTCTTGACAGACACTAAAAATAAAAATCTCCTTGCTACTGCTGCTAAGTCGCTTCAGTCATGTCCGACTCTGTGCGACCCCATAGATGGCAGCCCACCAGTCTTCCCTGTCCCTGGGATTCTCCAAGCAAGAGCACTGGAATGGGTTGCCATTTCCTTCTCCAATGAATGAAAGTGAAAAGTGAAAATGAAGTCGTTCAGTCGTGTACGACTCTAGCGGCCCTATGGACTGCAGCCTACCAGGCTCCTCGGTCCATGGGATTTTCCAGGCCAAAGTACTGGAGTGGGGTCCCTTTGAAGTGGCCTATAATCTTACAAATCAATTTTTTAAATGCATCTAGGTGACACATTGGAGAAGGCAATGGCAACCCACTCCAGTACTCTTGCCTGGAAAAATCCCATGGACAGAGGAGCCTGGTGGGCTGCAGTCCATGGGGTCGCTAGGAGTCAGACATGACTGAGCGATTTCACTTTCACATTTCACTTTCATGCATTGGAGAAGGAAATGGCAACCCACTCCAGTATTCTTGCCTAGAGAATACCATGGATAGGGGAGCCTGGTGAGCTGCCGTCTATTGGGTCTCACAGAGTCAGACACAGTTGAAGCAGTTTAGCAGCAGCAAGTGACATATGCTTCCCTGGTGGCTCAGAAAGTAAAGAATCCATCTGCAATGTGGGAAACCTGGGGTTAATCCCTGGGTCCAGCAGATCCCCAGGAAGAGGAAATAGCAACCGACTCCAATATCCTTGCCTGAAGAATCCTTATGGACAAAGGAGCCTGGTGGGCTACAATCCTCTTCCAAATGATGTAGAGATCCCTGGACCACCTTTACTCCTTACTACCTTATACTTGACTGTCTCTCTTTTCCAAGGTGTCAATGATCTTTCCGTTCAGTTCAGTTGCTCAGTCGTCGTGTCTCCTTGCGACTCCATGAATTGCAGCACACCAGGCCTCCCTGTCCATCACCAACTCCTGGAGTTCACTCAGACTCACATCCATCAAGTCAGTGATCATCCAGAAGGACTTTCCAAAGGCCCATCAAAAGGGAAAACCTGATTTCAGCTAGGAAAAGGAGGAAAGGTTATAAATAAAAACAAGCAAAAACCAAACTATCAACTAAATTGCAAGAAAATGAAACACCAAATTTAAAAAGAAGCAGCTACTTGATGATAGAACTATAGGACATCTTGCTAAAAGGATACTACTCCATTAAGAGGAAATTGTGTTCGGTATGAAATATATCTATCTGTCTATGTGTGTGTGTGTGTGTGTGTGTCAGCATTTTTTTAATATAAATTTATTTATTTTATTTTTTTATTTTTTTTAATTTTACTTTACAATATTCTATTGGCTTTGTCATACATTGACATGAATCCACCACAGGTGTACACAAGCTCCCAATCCTGAATCCCCCTTCCACCTCCCACCCCACAACGTCTCTCTGGATCATCCCCGTACACCAGCCCCAAGCATCCTGCATCCTGCATCGAATTGGAGGTTAATTACTTTACAACATTGTATTGGTTTTGCCATACATTAACATGAATCTGCCACAGGGTATACACGTGTTCCCCATCCTGAACGCCCCTCCCTCCTCCCTTCCCGTACAATCCCTCTGGGTCGTACCAGTGCACCAACCCCAAGCATCCAGTATCATGCATCGAACCTGGACTGGTGATTTGTTTCATATATGATATTATACATATCATATATGTATGAGAATCTTTCATATAATACATATATGATATGTATTATACATATCATATATGTTTGAGAATCTTTCTCTGCCCTCCATCTGTCTTTCTAAGGCTGTCAGTCCCTTTCAGTGACCCCACATTTTCTTTAATTCCATCATCTTCTGTCTACAAAAGTGGATCTCAATGACACAACCAGAGTGAGTGTGCCATCAGAAAAAAATGCCTTTGTCCCTACACTTAACATTTTTCTCTCTCCCCCAGAGACATTGGACGAAGAGATTTTTCCTTCTTTCTAGAACCTTCTTCTCCACAGAACAAGGGACCTATAATCAGAGTCAGGATACTGAAAAGTCCACAGTTCCCAGAGGAATTGGCTGCCACCAAAAGAGAGAACTATTTTAGCTTATTTGTGAGACAGATGGCTGAGAGAATCTTCACTGAAATATAGTGATGTCTAGTCTTTTTCCTATTCACATAGTGCTGGAAAGACTCACATGTAGCAGGAATGATTTCCTTCAATCAACTTAATTTCTGAATTGAACATATTTCTGTGTATTCTATCCTGGTAGCTTCATTACTCATGAGGAAAGGAAACTGTCTGTCATTAGGTCTCTTGGGTCACTAGGTCTCACTATCTCTTCTCAAGTGACTCTACACAGTTCGGTTCAGTCATTCAGTCGTGTCCGACTCTTTGCGACCCCATGAATCGCAGCAAGCCAGGCCTCCGTGTCCATCACATCTCCCGGAGTTCACTCAGACTCACGTCCATCGAGTCAGTGATGCCGTCCAGCCATCTCATCCTCGGTCATCCCCTTCTCCTCCTGCCCCCAATCCCTCCCAGCATCAGGGTCTTTTCCAATGAGTCAACTTTTCACATGAGGTAGCCAAAGTAGTGGAATTTCAGCTTTAGCATCGTTGCTTCCAAAGAAATCTCAGGGCTGATCTCCTTCAGAATGGACTGGTTGGATCTCCTTGCAGTCCAAGGGACTCTCAAGAGTTTTCTCCAACACCACGGTTCAAAAGCATCAATTCTTTGGCACTCAGCTTTCACAGTCCAACTCTCATATCCATACATGACCACTGGAAAAACCATAGCCTTGACTAGACAGACCTTTGTTGGCAAAGTAATGTCTCTACTTTTCAATATGCTATCTTTAGTAAACTATTAATTTGATTAGGCTTCACTTCTTGGTGACCATTGTTTGAAAATGGTAAATTATAAAACAAAATTTACTTATAAAGAAGCCATGAATATGAATGATAATTTCATTATGCCATAACATTTATTATCTTAAATTGATATAAAATTTAATCCCCTGCTGTTCCAAATTGTGTAAATTATATAGATTCAAAGGATTTGATAAATTTTAACATTCTATCCTCAGCTGTGTCCTCCAGAAATTCAAATTTGAATGCAGTGTTTTGTTTTGTTTTGTTTTTTTCATTCTGTCCAATGTACCTTCTTGGGTCTTCCTCAGTGGCTCCTTGGTAAAGAATCTGCCTGCCAATACAGGAGACATGGGTCAATCCCTGGGTCAGGAAGTTCCCTGGAGAAGGAAATGGCAACTGACTCCAATATTTTTGCCTGATAAATCCCATGGACAGAGGGACCTAGTAGGCTACAGTCCATGGGGTCACAAAAGTCAGACATGACTTAGTGACTAACCAACAACAATATATCTTCTCACACAACATGTAAAAGAAAATTGTTAGCTGCAGTTATTTCACATTTATCTTCATCTATTGTAAACACACCATCTGAATCACCAGGGAAGTACTTTCTTGTAAACATTTTAAAATTTTTTTAATAGTAAATTTTTTTTTTTTTTTTTGTCAATTTGTTTTAATTCCCTAGTGGCTCAGAGGGTACAGTGTTCTCCTGCAATGGGGCAGACCTGAGTTCAATCCCTAGGTCTGGAAAATCTGCTAGAGAAGGAAATAGCAACCCACTCTAGTACTCTTGCCTGGAAGCTACAGCCCATGGGATGGCAAAGAGTCACACACGGCTGAGCAGCTTTACATCTCATGAATCAGGCTGCTTGCCACTTGTAACTTGGTAAATTAAAAAAAAAAAATCATATGGAATGTTCTGGGGCAAAAAAGAGAAACTGATGAACTTAACTAACAAATTAAATCTATTTATCATTTTGTTCAATTTATTCTTATTTTAACAAATATTTCATTCACTGTGTGTTTTCTCTTTCATTAATTCTTAAGCTATTACCTGCTGACTTCCTGTCATTAAACTACATTTAAAGTTGCCCTGCACAACATCTCCACTGCAACAGAGCAGAATGACTAGGCACATTCTACCTCCTTAATGGCCTTGGAGACGAGTTCCACTTTTTAAATGAATTAAGCAGACATTCAAACTGGAGGAAACAGCATACTTCTAATACACAATATTTTGGATTTATTCATCTTATTAGCACTTTATTACTTATTGTTACACAGCAAACAAAAAGGTCTGAAGATTAAAGGTTTAGATATTTTGATCAGAGAGGAGAGATCAGAGAATTATAAAACTCTCTGATCCAAGAGTCATACATTTACTTACAAAGATGGAAACTGCAAAGGTAAAAAAGAGCTGGAGGATGTGAGCAGATTATTCTGGCTTGATTGAAAAAATGTGAAGTCAGGACACATTGAGTAAATTGTGTAAGATCTTAAAGCTGGGTAAGATCTCACTGCTGAATTGGTGCAGGACATTCAATTGTACAGGCATAGCATCGTAACAAGGAATCCAAGTTTATGTTATAAACAAAAACAAAGTCAGACCCATACAGCTGTTGGCTGAAACACATGATCTACAAGCATGAAAATGGTTTTCTGTTGATTATAGAAATTTCCTTTTCAGCTAAAATAGCATATACGAAAGCAAAGAAGCATGAAAAATAAGGCAGAGCTCAGGGTTATAGTAAGACTCTGATTGGAGAACAGATTTATTCATGGGAATTTGGAGAAATGAAGTCAGATATAATTCATTGATCAGATTATAAATGACCTTACCTTCCATATTTACTCTAACTTCATATCAAAGGTTATTAGATATGACTGAAAGCTTTGTTTTAATTGAAATATAGTTGATGGATAGTTATGCTAGCTTCAGCTGTGCTACATTGTGACTTAATATTTGTGTACATTATGAAATGATCACATAATAAGTCTAGAAACTGTCTGTACCCATGCAAATTTATTACAACATAGTAACCATATTCTTTAATATTACATTCCTGTAGCTGAGGATTTGTACCTTTAATCCCCTTCACCTATTCACCTGCACGTTACACACCACTGGAAGTTTTTAAACATAATAGTGGATCATGGTTAGTTTTCCCAAATAGAAGATTTACTAAACTAAGAAGAATGTAGATAAAAGATCAGTTGTAAGACTGCTGCTGTAGCAGGATGAGTAGAAAATGAAGAGGATGTGAATTTTGAAAACAAAAAAGATGCATGTAAAAAAAGGTAGGGTTAATACAAACTGGTCATACTGAGCTGGCTCTTTGGGAGAAAAGAAGACACAGATACCAGTAGATAAGAGCAGAAAGCACTGGGGCTCAGAAACTCTCCCCAGATCTCATGAGTCTGTGACCTTGGTCACAGCACTGTTTTCTTTATACTTCATTTTCCTTATTTATAAAATTTTGTGGGGCTTCCCTCATTGTTCAGTCAGTAAAGAATCTGCCTGTAATGCAGGAGACCCGGGTTCACTTCCTCCATCAAGAAGATCCCGTGGAGAAGGAAATGGCAGCCCATCCCAGTATTCTTGCCTGGAGAATCCAATGGACAGAGGAGATCAGTCCTGGGTGTTCATTGGAAGGACTGATGCTAAAGCTGAAACTCCAATACTTGGCCACCTCATGCAAAGAGTTGATTCATTGTGATGCTG
>SJYV01038331.1:0-11029 GCA_006410875.1 Neotragus pygmaeus
AGATGATGCTGTGAAAGTGCTGCACTCAATATGCCAGCAAATTTGGAAAACTCAGCAGTGGCCACAGACGTGACTTAAGAGACTACATAACAAGAGTCCAATGCTAGCAGGTTGGCTCCATGAAGTTTTTGGTCAGGCTCCTATTATCTCCCATTTCCATTCCTGTGGTGTAGTCATTATCCTCATGGTACAAGCAAGCTCCTATATTTCACCCTTTACCTCCAGGCAGCATGATGGAAGATGGCATAATAAGGTGTCAGTTGTGTTATAACTGAGTCTTTTCAGAAGTTCTCCAAAACGCTGCCATAACTTAGCCAGAACTTAGTCATATGACCACACTTACCATTAAGAGTAGCTCAAAATACTGTCAATTAGGTAGACAGCCACACACCCATCTAAGTCTAGGTTCTGCTACTAAATGGGTATCGGAGGAAACCAGATGTTTTTGAAATACTTATAGCCTTCATAAACTTTGAGCTATTAGATTTTTTCCATTAGAAAAAGAACACATGTGCAGCAAAACAGACAGCATAAAAATTTATAAGGAAAGAACTGAATTATGTCCTTAACCTGTAGTTCTCCAATATCAACTCCACATGTTAAGAAAATGTATAAGCTTTGTAAATTCACCCATTGTCAAAAGTTACTTTGAAACTTGATGTTTTGCTCTTTTGTTGTGAAATATAACAAATACACAGAAAAGTGCATATAATATATACGTACAGCATATAATTATAAATCCCCATATATCTCTGGCCCCATTATCCCTTCCCTGTTCCCCACTCAAGGGATAACTCACATGATCAGATCCTTTCCCATCCCCCAGGGTATCATTATCCTGATTTGGGGAATAATTATTTCTCTGTCCTTGTATTGTTTTTCCCAGAATCCCTTTTCCTGTATTGTTACAGGTCAAAGTTGGGATATTTGCATGTGTTGGGCTGTTAGTCACTCAGTCGTGTCCGACTCTTTGATACCCCACGGACTACAGCCCGCTAGCCTCCTTTGTCCATGGGGATTCTCGCTCAAGAATACTGGTGTGCGGTGCCATGCCATTCTCCAGGGAATCTTCCCAACCCAAGGATTGAATCCAGGTCTCCCACATTGGAGGTGGATTCTTTACTGTCTGAGACACCAGGGAAGCCTGGGTATTTGCATATAATGTTCATAGATGAGAATGACTTGCTATTTCTTTTTTCATACTGTCTTTGTAGGGTTTTGATATCAAAGTTAGGCACAGAATGGGTTAAGAAGTGTTTCCTCTTTTGCACGGTTTGGAGGAGTTTGTGTAATAATTACACAATTATCTATTCCTGGAAATTTAGTGGAATTTTGTGGTAGAACCTCTTGGGCTTTGAAATGTTGCTCACAGATATGTCATAAGACTATTATAATTTATGTTGTAATTTTCTAAAAGTTAGGTTGTTCATAAATCATGTTGTTTTCAGCCTCATGTAGTCTCATTGTTTTTTTAGATCTATTTATTCTATTACCAAGACAATGTTATATTAAAATCCCTTTCTGAGATCATGGACTTCTCTATTTTTCCTTATACATCTTTAAATATTTTCTCTATTTCTGAGACCATATTCTTAAGTACACAAAAATTTTAATTTATTAAGAATCTCTCATAAACTGAAACTTTACTCATTAAAAAGGGATCTTTCTTAACTCTAGTAATATAATTTTACCTGCTACTAATAGAAATGTCAACATTTTTATTTAATATACACATTGTATATTAATGCACATACATCACATATATGTATATCAAAGCACATCAAACCTTCTTATATTTTCCTCTAATTATCCTCTCTTCCATATTTTCTATTATGTATTCTCTATATTACTGCATACAAAATAGTTTCTTCTGACCCGTATTTCAGATCCCTAATTCTCTCTTTCAGTTGCTGTTGTACCAATTGTTGTTAAATCTATACATTAAGTTTCTAATTTTTGTTACTGTATTTTTAATATTGAAAAGTTTTCTTCTATTGTTCAAATCTACTAGTACATTTTTTTTTTTTTACAATTTCCTATTCTCTAAGAAATGTTTTAAATGTTCCTTTTGCTTCTTTAAACTTAGAAGAATGGGTGCTCTATGATGACTGTCTGATAGCTCCAACATAGGAAACCGTGTCCTCTTCCGCTGGCGCACGCTCATGTCATTTTGAATCCCTGTGAACTTGGAGTGCTTGCTCTTCACTATGTGCTTCTCGTGTCCTTGCAAAAGTGTGTGTGTGTGTTTCTCTGAGACCTAATATTAAATTGCCTTTCTCCAGAGAGTCTGAACTCTCTTCTGGCAGGCCACTGGGGACACTATTAATCTGGGTCAATTTTTCTTTTTTTTTTTTTAAGTTTTTCTTCTGGAGAGTATCACTCAGGCAATGAAAACTCAGGTGTAAAATCTCTGCGATGACTAGCCTATGTCTGCACCTTTCCAAAAATAAGGTTTGGGGTTTGCTTTAAAGTTGTTTTATCTTTGTTTTTTTTTTTTTCCCCTTGTTCTGCTTAGTAATAAATCCAAGCCTCCTCCCTGGGGTTAGAAGGAGATGAATTTACATCCATTTTAAACTGGTAGTAAGGAAAGATACCTTTGATATTTCTGCTAAACATGGCAGTTTCTATTAGATGACTCAAACTGAGCCACTGATGTTTTTTCACTTTTCTCTGAATCTTGAGATTGCTAGCAGCAAAACCCAACATTTCCCTTGCTAGAAAAAGCAGATACGCAGGAGGAAAAAATGTTCCAAATAAGAGTATCAGAAAGTTAGATAATAATACTGTAAACAACGATGATGTTCACTGACTCTCAGGAAAAGAAAACTGAAAGTAGGCTGTTGACATTGTTGAGTCTGTATGTTAACAAATCAAAGAAAGAACCTGTTTCCAGATTCCTCATCATGTTGAGGCTGTGACCTCCTTCACTGGTTAAGATATTATCTAAGTGTCTGACACTTTTAGTTGAAAACATCCTCCTTTAACTTTTACCAATCCAATGGGTGGAAAAAAATGGTATGTTACTTCAGTTTGCATCTCCCCAACATTTATTTTTTCAGTACTGGATCACCTTTTCTATACTTGACCACTTTGAATATTTTCTTCTATAAAATTTCTGTAAAATGTGTTTTTTGCCCATTTTTTTTCATTTAACACTCTCTTTGCTCCCTCTTTTCACTCTCTCTTGCCATGTACATGGATACACACACACACACACACAGAGGCTCATTATTTTTTTAAATAGTTACCTTTTTTCCTAGTCATATATAATACAAATATTTCTATACCATATTTCATTTATCTTTGGTTTCACTTATGTTATCTTTTATTATTCATTTTTATTTTAGTTTCCATGTAGTCAATTATGTCTTTTCCTTTTATAACAGTTGGATTTCCTGTCTTATTTAAAACAGCTTCCATACTGTAAAGTCATAAAAATCTTTTTTTTCCCTAAATTTTCCTCTGACATTTAAATTGTTTTATGTTTCACAATTAGATATTTAATCAAGCTGTAATTTATTTTTGTATATGGTATGACACTGTGGTACAGCCCTGTCGTCTTCCAGATGGATAGATAATTACGCCAGCATCATTTCAAAAATAAACCATCATGGAATTTCCACTTCTGCCAAGTTACACTTTAGATGTCCACAGAAGCCCTTCTTAGTACAGCATACACAAAAATGCTGAATAAAATACAAATCAAAAATTTTTTCTATTATATGATTAACCTGGTAGGGAAATAAATGAATTACTCAGCAACCAAAAATAAAATTCAGATCCAAAGAGATATCTGAGCACTAGGAAGTCCATTTACCCTGGAGGCATCTCCCAGTCCTTGGTAGTTAAGTGCTTAGTTTATCAGGAGATAAAACATGGTTCCTGAAATCACAAAAGATCAGGTCATAGATCCTAGTATAAATCAGTTAAATATGAATGGTATTACATTGAAAATAAAACTAAATAGGAAATGATCTGCAGAGAGACACTGGGTCTATATTCATCTATTTGTTTGTCTCAATCTTCACTTTCAGTAGAGCAGGAAAGAAAAAAATCTCTTAAAGAGATTCTCACCATAAGTGTGCATCTGTATAGGCATACTTAAAGCCAGAATTCATGCTATGAGGTGAGGTGATGAGGTGAAGTCGCTCAATCATGTCCGATTCTTTGCGACCCCGTGGACTGTAAGCTACTAGGCTTCTCCATCCATGGGATTCTGCAGGCAAGAATACTGGAGCGGATTGCCATTTCCTTCTCCAGGGGATCTTCCCAACCCAGGGATCAAACCCGGGTCTCCCGCATTGTAGGCAGATGCTTTAACCTCTGAGCCACCAGGGAATATGTTGGCCAAAAAAAAAAAAAAAACCCTAATCAAAACACTGAATAGATTTCAGTTGGTAGCACCTCCAGATACCTGGCAGAAGCTAATATAAATCTCCTCTGGAGGAATATATTTTAAAATAGGCCTCAAAAGTTTCCTCTATATATGATATTATACATGTATGGCAAAACCAATACAATATTGTAAAGTAATTAACCTCCAATTAAGATAAATAAATTTATATTTTAAAAAAGTTTCCTCCAGATATGATTCTCAAAACATGAGCTCACAATCAAAAAATTACAAAACATACAAGGAAAGTGGCCAACCAAGAACAGAAATCAGCAGATTCAAATTCATAGAAGCTGTAGATATTAAAATGATCAGAGATTCAAATACTAGAAAATATAGAAAATATAGGGAAAAGAGTTTAAGAAGCTTGAAGAATAGATACAAAAGGCCCACCTTAAACTAAATCAGTGAAGAAACTGTGAAATTTATTAGAGGGCTCACAGACAGAATCCATTATAGGGACACACNATCAGAGACTCAAATACTAGAAAATATAGAAAATATAGGGAAAAGAGTTTAAGAAGCTTGAAGAATAGATACAAAAGGCCCACCTTAAACTAAATCAGTGAAGAAACTGTGAAATTTATTAGAGGGCTCACAGACAGAATCCATTATAGGGACACACACCCAAAACATCTCTTGGAACTTTTTCCCAAAAATGGAACTCTTTCATTTATTATTTGTTTTTTCACCCTACAAACAACCTCGCTCCCCCATCCTCCATCCAAAAAGTACACATTTGGGTAAATAAGTCCTTTTTTTAAAAATTGAAATGGAAATATTCTTTAAGAGTTAATAATACATCCTTTACTTTTGAAGCTGAATTTTTCCTACCAAAGTGGATTCTCTCTTAACTTCAGAGGAAGTTGTGAATGGACAATCTGCATGAGTTACTATGAAAGAAATTTAATAAAGCCTGAGAAGCACTAATTCTAAAGAAACTGGAGTCAGGGCAAGATAAGCAGCATCTGGAAAGGTGGGTAGATATTTTTGGAGTTTAAAAGAGTTGTTTTTATCTGGTCTAAAAATAAATAGTAATAAGAAATTAGGTTACACTACATAAAATATGTTTCTCTTGTTTAATTGATTTGCATTGCCTGTATTTAATTGTAATTTTTAAATATCTTTGGTATGCTGCCTAATGAAAATAATAACACATTTGCTATTAGTAGAGACATGAACTCCAAGCACTAGTCAAAACACAACTGTTTTTGGAAATGGTTGTTGGCTTTCAAGTTTACATAAGAAAAAACCCTCTAAATATTTGTGATAATAGTTGAACTCGAAGGTCACTCCAGTGACATCAAATATACTAACAGAATAAGCTCCAGGGAAACAAGCAATTTTTTCTAATGTNCTGTTTTTGGAAATGGTTGTTGGCTTTCAAGTTTACATAAGAAAAAACCCTCTAAATATTTGTGATAATAGTTGAACTCGAAGGTCACTCCAGTGACATCAAATATACTAACAGAATAAGCTCCAGGGAAACAAGCAATTTTTTCTAATGTTATATGTCTACCAAACTATAAAATTACTTCTATTAAAAAAACTAACTCCTAAGGATTAAACCTGCATGCAATGTCAAACAAAGAAGTACTTTTTTAAGGGTAAGTGATTGAATTTTATGTAATCTAAATCAAAACTTGGTTACTTAATAAAAGCATAGAGTAACTTACACATTTTACAAGAATATTTTGTAAAATTCTTATTTTAGATATGTGTGCATATGGGGGAAATTATACAAAATGTGTTTCTGTGTGTCACAATGGAAACCTGTATGAAAGCTCCTAGTCTAAGACAAATTAGAATCAAACACTTGAAAGGATTTTAGGAGGGCAAGAGTTTGTGGCTACAGATTTGCAGGTGCTGAGTTATAAGGACACCACCAGGAAGAGGAAATAAGGAGAAAACAGTCACAAGATGTATTCAGGGTAGGAATTTTGTCACAAAGAAATATAGCCAGAGCTCAATCATTGAAAGCAGGACTCAAGGATAGAAAAGAGACAGCTGAAACATGACAACAGTAGTCACTGTATCTACCCCAAGTCAGCGATCCAGAAATGATCCCGTAGTCTGGGGTGGTGGCGGAAAGAACCAAGAGGCAAGCACCCACTTGGCTTTCAGCTGCAACTGAAAAGAGAAGTCCCAGACTTTCTTCACCCTGTTCTGGTCACCTCTTGACCATTTCTTCTACCATTTTACTCATGAGTGTGATGCAGCATGTTAAGTACTGTAGAAATGTCACACTGTCTGCCTTTCAGAGCACATTTATATATTTCATATATACGTGATCACATTTGAAATGGATAAATTCTTTTTAGGCAAAGCAGGGGATATCAACCACACTGACTGATGATACAAAAATAGCAAAGTTACTGGCACTGGCTGTGTCACTGCTCAGTCTGAGGGTCCCCAACTCCTCTCCAACAGCTGCTGTTCCAAACACAGCTAATAACCATTCAGCGCTACCTCAGAGAGAACAATCCAAAACAAGATGACTGCACATGCAATCCTACTCAACTGAATGTCAATTTACCATACCATGTCAATAAAAGAAACAAATTCTTAGTTTATTGAAGAAATTTGATATCATTAAATGTCACAAAGCATTTCTTTGTAGACAAATTAATTACTAGCGTACATACCTTCCCAGTTATACGTAATCTTTGAAAATTAATCAAGGTAATCCATCATATCAGTAAAGAAATCATGTTATAATCTCAATAAATCCATGAAAATACTTAAAAATATTAATATTCATTCATGATTTTTAAAAAGACTTTCCCCAAACTAGAAATAAAGTAAATTTCCTCAGTTGATAACAATGGTCTACCAAAAAACAAACAAACAAACAAAACCTTCATGCCTGATGGTAAAAGAGTGAGGGCATTCCTCCTAGAACCAGGAAAAAGACAAGGATATTTACTTTAACCACTCCTACTCATCATCATATTGGTGATCCTAGCCAGTGCAAAAAAAGCAAGAAAAAAATAAAATAAAATGCATAGAGACCAGAAAGGAAGATGTAATTTTGGCTGTACTCACAGACAAAGTTATTCTGTATGTAGAAAATGTCAGAGAATTTTTTAAAACTACTAAAATATGTTTTTCTCATAAGCTTATAGGATATAAGATCAATATATAAAATGAATTTTATTTTCATATACTGGCAGTTAACATTGAGAAATTGAGATGTCAAAAATACCATTTATGATAGCATCTAAAACACGCAATATTTACAGAAAAATCCAAGCAAAATATGTATAAGATGTACGAAGAGTAATTGAAGTAAAACTAAATAAACGGAAAAATATACTATGTTTATGGATCAAAAAAGTTAACATTGTTACATGACTATTTTCTCCAACTAATCCATACTCAACTCAATCTAATGAAAAATTCAGCACTGTATTTTCATGAAAGTTCTCAAAATGATTCAAAATTTTATTTTTTCCACTTTTTCTTTTTTTGGCTGTGCAGCAGTATCCCAGAGTTCCCTGACTAGCGATCAAACCTGTGCACTCTGCAGTGGGACTATAGCCTTGACCACTGGACTTCCAGGGAAGTACCAATTCTAAAATGGAAATGCAAATAACTTAGGATAGCAAATCAACTTGAAAATGAACAAAGTTGGAAGGGTCATATTATCTGATTTTAATACCTTCTTTAAAGCTATAATAATCAAGAGTGACATAAGTTTCATAGTGACATAACTATAGACATTTGGAGGCCAGAAATATACCCATATACATATGGTCACTTTATTTTCAATCAAAAGGTCAAAGAAATTGAAAGGATGGATTTTGCAATAAATGATGCTGGAAACAACTTCAAATACACATGGAAAAAATAAATATTCTACTTAACCTCACAAAATAACAAAAATTAAATTTAAACTAAACATGGGCTTAAATGTAAAAGCTGAAATGTTACAATTCTAGAAGAAGCCATAAAAGAAAATATTTATGACCTTTGGATAGATACAGATTTCTTAGGATATGAAATATATGAACAATTAATAATTTTTTAAAAACTAAAATGCACTTCAAATTTTGATCTTCTACTCTCCTAAAGACACCTTCAATGAAACAAAATGTCAAAATCCATAGAATGTAAGAAAATCCTCATAATACACCTATCAGATAAAGGACTTGTATTCAGAATATATAAAGAATCTTAAAGTCATTAACAAGATAAATGAATTTAATATGCAAAAGATTTGACACTTTATAAAGAAAGACACATAAATGTCTAATATGCACAAGAAAAAAAAAATAATTTAACATGAAGTGCTGAACTCAATATGTCAGCAAATTTGGAAAACTCAGCAGTGGCCACAGGACTGAAAAAGATCAGTTTTCATTCCAATCCCAAAGAAAGGCAATGACAAAGAATGCTCAAACTACTGCACAATTGCACTCATTTCACACGCTAGGAAAGTAATGCTTAAAATTCTCCAAGCCAGNATCTATTTCCCATGAAGTGATGGGACCGGATGCCATGATCTTCGTTTTCTGAATGTTGAGCTTTAAGCCAACTTTTTCACTCTCCTCTTTCACTTTCATCAAAAGGCTTTTTAGCTCCTCTTCACTTTCTGCCATAAGGGTGGTGTCATCTGCATATCTGAGGTTATTGATATTTCTTCTGGCAATCTTGATTCCAGCTTGTGTTTCTTCCAGTCCAGCATTTCTCATGATGTACTCTGCATATAGGTTAAATAAGCAGGGTGACAATATACAGCCTTGACGTACTCCTTTTCCTATTTGGAACCAGTCTGTTGTTCCATGTCCAGTTCTAACTGTTGCTTCCTGACTGAGCTTCCCCTCTCCCAAATCCCTTCCCTCTAAGTCATCACAGAGCACAAGGCTGGGCTCCCTGTGTTACATAGCAGCTTCCTACTATGATACACATAATAGTGTATATATGTCAATGCTATGTTCTCAATTCAACCCCTCTCCTCCTCCTGCTGTGTCCACAAGTCTGTTCTCTGTGTCTGAGTCTCCATTCCTTCTCAACAAAATCAGTACCATTTTCCTCGATCCCATATACATGTGTTAATATACAATATTTTCTATTATCTTTCTGACTTACTTCACTATGTATAACAGGATCTAGGTTCATCAGTTCAGTTCAGTTCAGTCNATTTCTCAAGAGGCATATCAGGTGGTCTGGTATTCCCATCTCTTTCAGAATTTTCCACAGTTTATTGCAAGCCCCACACAGTCAAAGCCTTTGGCATACGACCCTTCAATTCTACTCTTAGATATTTTCTCAAGAGAAAATGACATATATCCAAAGACTTGTACTCAGTTGTTCACAGCAGCTTTGTTAACAAGAGCCCACAAATGGAAACGACCTGAATCCCCATTGTGGATGGGTGTGTAAAAAGAACAAAGCAAAACAGCCAAAGGGATGTTACCCAGCAGTTAAAAGGTAACAAGCTTCATGAATAAATCTCAAAAACAGGATGAATGAAAGAAGCCAAATGCAAAATAATCTCCTCCATAGGACTCCTGTGATGTGAAACTCCAGGATAAATAAATCTAATCTACAGGGATTAGAAAATCAGTATACTGGCTTTGGTGAAACTGGAGACTGACTGAGAACATTTTGAGGTAATAGAAATGTGGCAGTTACATAAATGTATGTGTCAAAACACATTGAACCATACACTTAAGATGTGTGCATTTCATTATATCTAAATTATAACTCAATAAAACTGTTTGTTTTGTTTTGTTTTGTTTTAAGAAAAGCTGGTTCCCAACTGGACTTGAAGGTAGAATACAGGCATCTCAGTAGTTAGGCAGGATTTAGAGCTGAACTGGGAAGGATTCACATCCTGACTGCACTCAGTACCTTTAATTTGCCCAGCTGTAAGTGAAACATTTTGTCCTCCTAGATATTTTGTTGCATAGTATTATCTTGTACCACTACTGACTGGCAGAACATATTCTTATGGATAATTCTTTATCAAGAAGACACATTAAAGAGGTCATTGCCACAGATTACTATGGAGACTTTCTGTCCCCTCAGTCTTTTTGATCTTGGTCATGGGAAGAACATCGTCAAATACAGGGGATCTTCATGTCTCTAGTCTACCAAAACCAGAGAAGAGAGTATATGGAAAATAAATTCTTGTATCACAATAGGTATCAAATGACTACCAAACCAAGGAAGAATATGGAATCTGAGACAGAATAATTGTGGTGTAAAATCCACGACTCCTAGTAGCTTTCAGGGATGAAATATTCTTCTGAGGTTGTAACACATAGGATAATGCTTTAGAATAATGTTTCCCAGAGAATGTGACAAGTATCAAAGGTGGTATATGAAATGATTTTATTGAAGTGGTAAACCAACATGATACTAAATAACACTAAATCGCACAAGATTTTCTTCTCTGGTTCTCTTAGTTTTTCTGATTATGTATCAAAATGTCTCATTTCATGTCAGTATGTTTTTAACATGACTATCTTCTCTTAAAAAGAAAATGTAAAATAGCTACCAGAAATACAGTCAATACATTTGTTTGTTCATTTACTTCAGTTCAGTTCAGTTGCTCAGTCATGTCTGACTCTTTGCGACCCCATGAATCGCAGCACGCCAGGCCTCCCTGTTCATCACCAACTCCCAGAG
>SJYV01038331.1:11686-72408 GCA_006410875.1 Neotragus pygmaeus
AAAACTGACCTTTTCCAGTCCTGTGGCCACTGCTGAGTTTTCCAAATTTGCTGGCATATTGAGTGCAGCACTTTCACAGCATCATCTTTCAGGATTTGAAAGAGCTCAACGGGAATTCCATCACTTCCACTAGCTTTGTTCGTAGTGATGCTTTCTAAAGCCCACTTGACTTCACATTCCAAGATGTCTGGCTCTAGATTAGTGATCACATCATCATGATTATCTGGGTCATGAAGATCTTTTTTGTACTGTTCTTCTATGTGTTCTTGCCACCTCTTCTTAATATCTTCTGCTTCTGTTAGGTCCAGACCATTTCTGTCCTTTATCGAGCCCATCTTTGCATGAAATGTTCCCTTGGTATCTCTAATTTTCTTGAAGGGATCTCTAGTCTTTCCCATTCTGTTGTTTTCCTCTCTTTCTTTGCACTGATCGCTAAAGAAGGCTTTCTTATCTCTTCTTGCTATTCTTTGGAACTCTGCATTCAGATGCTTATATCTTTCCTTTTCTCCTTTGCTTTTTGCCTCTCTTCTTTTCACAGCTATTTGTAAGGCCTCCCCAGACAGCCATTTTGCTTTTTTGCATTTCTTCTCCATGGGATGGTCTTGAGTCCTGTCTCCTGTACAATGTCAGGAGCCTCATTCCATAGTTCATCAGGCACTCTATCTATCAGATCTAGGCCCTTAAATCTATTTCTCACTTCCACTGTATAATCATAAGGGATTTGATTTAGGTCATACCTGAATGGTCTAGCAGTTTTGCCTACTTTCTTCAATTTAAGTCTGAATTTGGTAATAAGGAGCTCATGATCTGAGCCACAATCAGCTCCTGGTCTTGATTTTGTTGACTGTATAGAGCTTCTCCATCTTTGGCTGAACCCCCACCCCCAGCTATAATAACCCAAACAACCAAAAACACCCCCAGACATTGACAAATATTTGCTGGGGTGGGTAGAAATAGCTCTGCCCTCTTGGGAATCACCGCTCTAATATGAACAGACAAAAACCTCATCTCAATTTATTAACTTTGTTCCAAATACCTTCCTGCCTCAAGGCCTTTGCACGGCTGTTCTCTCTCCTGAATCTTTGTCCCAGGTGATAGTTATCTTCTATTATGCCAAATAAACCTGTTTTTTCCATAAAGTAAATTTTTTCCAGCAAAAAAAAGGAGCCATTAATTTATTAATAATAATAATATGTTAAAATACTATAGTAGAATATGGTGATATATGAATATCTGAAACTGGATAACAGTACTTTCAAATGTTCATTTGTGAAGAACAATATCTATCTCTGTATAGATACTGACATATTAAAGAAAATTTACTATCAGGACATTTTCATGTTATAAATTAGTTTTTAATTTGAATTGCTTACCTCTTTAATAGTCCCTCAAATTTCAGATTCCAGATAAAAGGCCAGATTAAGATTTTTGCATCTTATAAATTAGGATGAAACTCTATGAAATTGTGGGAAAGGCAGCAGTATTTTCACACAATAATAGAAGGTCAAATTCTACTCTTTCTGCTAACAAGTGCTCTCACTTGAGTGTGGTCAGACAAAATATATAGAAGGCACCCATGAAAAAAAGATTCTGTTTCCATAAAAGTTGGCAATCTACTATTTTTAGTTTTGCTCTTTTTTCTTTTCTTTCTTGGTATACATTTTAATTTCTTTCCTTTAAAAGGATACATAAAAGTTTATATTTTATTCTAGATTCATTAATCACTTCAAAAAATACAATCCATGTGGACAGATTTCTTCAAAATTGTTATGCTGTTGTCAGTGTTTCAACAGTCTTGTACAGTTTTTAAAAAATCAACCTCAGCTAGGCTCTAGAGAATTTTAGCAAAAAAATAGAAAGAACTGTAAAACAGATTTTCTTATTTAAAGAAACATAAGACAGTTTGATTTCTATCATGCTTATAATTTCCCAAGAGTAAAATGAAATTTGGAATGAACAAAGATAAACCGTTTACCTGTTGGAAGGTGCAGTGTTATGTTGTTGCAAAAATCTGTGAAGCAGCATTCCGTTTTGGTAACATTGTTGGAACTATGACAGAAGACTTGTGCATTTAATTCTGGGAGAGAGACACAGGACTTGATCACCTGTTCCTTCCCATTGGTTAACATAACAGAAGCCCAACATGCTCCTTCTGTTTGGCAGGTAAAGTTTGAAGAGTCACACAAAAGACAAACACACTTCAAACCTGGAAAAGATAAGGCAAAACGCTTTAAGATGTGAAAGTTATCATGCAAAGAAAGTCAATCTTAATGAAAAGTGAGAGACAGTTTAATAGCACTGGATAAAACATACTTGCTTAAGCTGTTTCTCTCTCTCGGTCATGCGCTTTATTAAAAGCGTTGCCCAATCAGCACTTACTATTGCTTATATTTTTATAAGCAATCTCTTCAGTTGATACTATATTTTTAAACAATTTTCTCACCCTTGTATAAATCCCTCCTTTTCAAACTCAACCAGCTCATTCCAAAATCAACAGTTCCTATGAAACACTAGGATACAGTAACACAGCAACCTAGAAGTGCAGTTCAGCATCATTTGTAGAGCATTTAAGCATTGTTTAAGGAGCTCACTATCCAATCATTTACAATTTCTCCTTTAAACTTTAAAGTCAGTGTGATAAAAACACAAATCTAACCGCAGATAGTCACAACTTTAAAAAATTGTGTGACTCTTTACATTTATATTCTATGATATTTTAACAGTATTGTATTGTCACAGTACCTTTAAGGCATTGATGAGCCATTATATATCACCCTTTTCACTAAAGAATACATCTTAGAAAGAGAGTCATTTGAATACAGAACATGACCTCCAGGCAAGTTTCTTTAATGAACACATCTATTCAATAGAGCAAAACACATCATTTGTAGAATGCAATAAATCTATATCAACACAAATTAGACTTTGTTCATCTGTTCCCTTCACAAGTTTCCACACATTCCCCACTTAATACACACACACACACACACACGCACACGCATACCCCATATTAACTCACATGATCAAAGTAGTAGAGTACTTCTGTTCTGATGTAAAATATCTATCATGAACAATCCAGTAGTTGTGAGTAACTTATTCAAATTTCATTTGAATTACTTTTAAATAGAACAGTACTGAATAAGCCTTTTGTATCATTACTCAGTGAAGGTTTTGTTAAATCACAACATCTCTCTGCAATATCTGAATGTTCAAAGTTTTTCCATCCAACCATTTTTACTCAAATTAGTCTTGAAATTGCTAATTACTCAAATTGGAGCTGATTTTATACCTGTACAATATTTGATACATTAATGGCTATTTTTATACTCAACTTCAAATATCAATGTAAGCAATACAGATAATATTTCTATATAATTGCATGTGTAAGAAAGAAAAACCACATATTGATTAATAGAAATTCTCTCTTCTTTTGATAATTTTTCTTGACCAGTAAAATACTATCTCTATAACCATTTTTATTATTACATATTAAGGGACTTACAATCATGAAATAAAATACCATTTTGTTATCAACACTGGACCAAGCATAACAGGTTACTCTTCTATTTATACCACTGGCTATCAATATAAATAAATATAACCTTTTGTTGATATTTATGTGCTGTAGAACCTTATAATGTAGACTGATTGGGATTCAGTAGAACTATATAAAATGTAGATGCATAAACAGAGCTCATATAATAAAGATCCATCCACCCAGGTATCTTCTGACCATAGAATCTCTCTAGCATCTTCTGATTCAAATTTAACAGAGGCCTTCATATTTGGCTACTGCTTGCCTCCTCTGTGCCTCCATTTCCTTATATGAAAGATAACGGATTCCTTCTCATACTGCTGTTATGGAAAATAAAATAATTAATCTATGTGAGGCCCTTAGAATAATGCCTGATACCCAGAAAGCACTATGTCAATTAGTGACTACTAATTACTATGTAATCAGTGACTGTGTCTCCTTTTACTAGAGGAGTTAGACTAGTTGTTCTATGAAAAATCAAAATACATTTGTAATTCATATAGGAATGACTGAATGAACTAGGTACACAGACCATTGGAAAAACATTACAAAGAAATGCATCCCCTTTCATACTGCTGAGTGAGTTGAACGTTCTCATTCTTTTAATGGCCCAGGATAGATCCCAAATGATGACACAGCACGATGATCTGGTGATGGTACAGATAAAGAATTCAGGAAAAGATGACGGTTCCAGTCCTAGCTCTATCGCTCCCTTGTTGGCTGACTTTGAAGAAGGTCTTTAACCTTACAGGGTTTCAATGCCTTCCTCTGAAAATGGGAAATGAACCAGGGGAGGGGCAGTAGGTCCAGAAATCCTGAAGTTTCACTGAGTATTATTTATTTTACGATTCTATTAAATTACAACTTATGGAAATTTACAATCACAAAGTATGGAAAGCTCTTTTAAAGTTAAAAAAAAAAAAAAACCCACCCTACTGTGGTTATTCTTCAGTCTTATACTTTAAGCATTTGAAGTTGGGAAGAATAAATGTCCCAATACATAGTCTCAAGCCATTTGTTACTACATTCCTCATCAGAGTCTCCTTTATTTCCACAAGAAGCATAACCTGGAAATCAAGGCACATAACTTAGGGATATGGGTACAGTGAGTGAAGACAACCATAAGGTGCTCAGCAGCTAAACATATGCTGGTCTCATCTGTGCTTATCATTGCATATAATTCCAGTGCAACCACAGGAGTTAGTTGTCACTCTCTCCATTTTACAGACAATGAAATGAGGCTCAAAAAGATCAACTGACCGAATTTACGTGTCAGTCATTAGACTACCTAAACAATGTTGTTTCTATCCTACCGAAGCTGATATTATTTTAAAAACAAGATGAGTGCAAAAACCATCTTCCCACCTCACCAGTTTCAAGCAATGGTAAATAAAATATAACTTATTATAACATTTATATTTTATATATAAGAAAATAATATTTTACTTTTAGAGTAACATAATTCTAATACAGCAAAAACAAACTAAAATTACTTAACAATGGACAATTGAGATTTTTATCTTTATTGTTCAAATAATCCTTTTAAACAAATCCTACCTATGTTTTGAGAGACAGGTGGTCAAATATCCTGTGCCTTACATTTAGTATAAATAACCTTACCTTTCAGTTGGTTTAAGTGTTTTTTAAGTGTAAGTTTCTAAGTATACCTAATCAATACTTTCTCTTGGAAGCATTACTAGCTCCTTATAGAAATGATTACATAATAGTTCTTATCAAAGAATAATGTAGATATTCACTGAATGTTTAACAGGCTATAAAAATATCCCTCAGTTTAAAGTAAAAGGTACCAATCAGAAGAATAATAGAGACCAAAGTGACACAGTTAAGTCATAGTAAGTGACACATTTACTTTAAATCCTGCACAGTGGAAAACACTGACAAAATTGAGAATGTATTGATGATAATGGCTTCAAACAATTGCTAAATGTCCTCATTTACTCCAAGTCAATTAGCTCTACTGTATATCACTGACAGACAACAAACAGCAAACTAAAAAGAGCCTAAGATGTGTATCTAATACACAATCTACAACATAGTTAATCTTGCACATAGTGAATTGGTGGGAAATAAAAAATGCAAGACTCAACATAGAATTCTAGTGTTACCAGTTAGAACATAGGTTGCCATTAGAAACAAGACACGTTCATATTCTGTTTTTTTTAAAAACTGACGTTAATTGAGTCAATTGCACTAGAATATTCTACAATAGGATAATCTGTTAGCAGACAACAGTCCAGACTTAATATTTATTTATTTTATACTTTATCATTATACTGTACTTGAGTCATACAGAAAGGGATAGCAAATGAAGTTGAAGAAGAAGGTAATTACCCATAATAAGGAGGCTTATTAGACTTTTCCCCACAAGGAAGATTGCACTTTTCTTGTGTCTCTTCCCACCCTTTTAATTATCCTCTTCTTCCCCCTTTTTGCCAATTAGTCTATAAAAGCCAAGACATCTGTTACNTGTACTTGAGTCATACAGAAAGGGATAGCAAATGAAGTTGAAGAAGAAGGTAATTACCCATAATAAGGAGGCTTATTAGACTTTTCCCCACAAGGAAGATTGCACTTTTCTTGTGTCTCTTCCCACCCTTTTAATTATCCTCTTCTTCCCCCTTTTTGCCAATTAGTCTATAAAAGCCAAGACATCTGTTACCCACAAGACATCTGTTACCCACATGAAACCAAAGGATGTGAACATTCCTAATCAACCAGAAAATAAATGTTCATCCATATTTACACATGAGGGCAAGCATATCCTGGCGTCTGGAAATACAAAAAACATCAGATTACATAAAAGATGTATCACTTGTGTTTGTGTGCTATTCTTACTCATAATATTCAGTGGGGAAATATTAGTTGTTTTGAATTAGATACTATTTTCAATAAACTGATTTCCTACATTTGGGGGCTATATGCTAACACATCTATTGGCCAGTGCCTTACCTAAATTTCTGATACATGCCCTTTCTTCTTTTTCAGAAATTAGTTGATTCAATGTCCCTAATTTGGGAGTTGGATATTAAACAAAATATTTTTGTCATTTAGAAAACTGTCTCAAGTTTGACCTGCTGCCTTTCATCATTTGCAGCCTTCTGAGTTAACAAAAGAATAATTCAAGCTCATCAGGGTGCTGAATAGGAAAAGTATAGCAACAAGAAAGGAACCAGGACAACCAGAACTAATGTCTGCGAAATAAAGCTAGACAGGGTCAAAGGCAACCGGGCAGGGATCTGTCTTCCCTTTTTATTTCTTTACAAAATTTTATTTTCTTGTCAGGTAGCCATTTCAAAGTATTTGCCTTTCTTAATGGTAAGAAACAATAAAGAAAGAAAGTAGCTTTAATAGTTTAGTTTAGTCCTAAGTCATTTCAGTCATGTCCACTTATGTGCAACCTCGTGGACTATTAGTCCGCCAGGCTCCTCTGTCCATGGGATTCTCCAGGAAAGAATACTGGAATGGGGTTGCCATGTCCTTCTCCAGGGGATCTTCCCAACCCAGGAATCGAACCCATGTCTCTTACATCTACTGCTTTGGCAGGTGGGTTTTTTACCACTAGTGTCACATGAGAAGTCCCATATGCAAACTTTTTGGCCAAATGACCCTTCAGCCAAAATTCAACTTCTAGAATTCCATTTTCCCAGATATATCCAAAGAAATTCATAACTCCTAAAACATTGTATACCAAACACAAAGGAAAATTATTCCTTTGTGCAAGTGGCTATTATGTTCCCTGTTTAAGAAGCTCTCACTCTCCTGAGAAGGATTGGAACTACCCTAACAGGAGAGATTCTACTCAGGACAACTGCTTTCACCTCCAATTGCAGGGTTCAATTTAGGAAGAGTCCAGCACATCTTGAATTCTAGTACTTGCCGCTCAGAATATCCTCAACCCAAATCCTGGGTTCAATGCCTGGATCAGAAAGATCCCATGGAGGAGGGCATGGCAACCTACTCCAGTATTCTTGCCTGGAGCATTCCATAGACAGAAGAGCCTGGATGGCTACAGTCCATGGGGTCGCAAAGTCAGACACCACTGAGTGACTAACACACACACAGACCCCTCCAGTTTTACAGCCCTCTGTTACTCTGAGCTCATTCTCAACTTAAGTAACTTTAGGGTTACCATATCTATGACAGACAGAGAGCTGGGGTTAGAAACATGAGCACCCAGCGAAGGACAGGTTTGCAGTCCCAGATTCACACATTGATATTTCAGTGGGTGAGCTGATCCTACCAATTTATAATCCAACAAAACTTCTCCAGTCAATATTAAAGGTTATCTCACACTATATTTATCATATGAGAATCCATTGTTCTTTCCAATGTCAACATGATATTTGGGAGAAGTAGAGGAAAGTTCAAAGCCTCTCTGAATTGGTGTAGACATCAAGACTCGATTAATCCCTAAAATCACAATATATACACAATTACAACTTTAGACTTCGACTATAATCATGTAGTGAAGAAAAGGACTAACTCTATTTGGAGTCTCCTACAGCAAAGCATGTCAAAGAAGAGGTTGTTCCTAATCACAAGATACGTTTCTTCTGCTAACATCCCATATAATTCTGACTTAAGTTCAGAAGCTATTTTTTTACTTTGGCAGCCTAAGTGGCTCTTTATCAAACTTTTATTTGAAGTCCTGAGATCTGTTCTGTCTCCTTAGGGGAAGACTAATTCTCAGTGGATTCTAATTACAATCCAATTACATTGAATAAAACAAAATCTACAATTGTTATTATAACCTAATAGGCTAGAAAGCCTGGATTCTTCCAAATCCCTGAACATCATTTCTTATAACTAAGCCTCCTAGACCCACTTGTCTCCATTCTATAGCTCTAAATAACNTCCATTCTAGAACTTTTTACTGCACTAGGAATTTCTTTCTTCTTTTTTTTTTGGCACCAAGGGTTTCTACACGTGCCTACTTCCTCTTCTAGATTGTGAATTCCTAGAGGGCATTGGCAGAATTTGGTTTATCTTTGTGTTCCCCCACATTTCCTAGTGTAAGATTTCATACTCATATGATAGCTGATAAATGTTTGTTGAATTTTATCTGTGTGGTTGTAGCCTTGTAATCTCTTGATCACATGGGCGGCTGACCTCGGAGTCACCCATTCAGATGATTCTTAGCTAGGCTTCCGAGATTGTCCTAAAGATCAGTTGGTTAGTATCATCAAGCTCTGATTCTTTGGTGTTATATAATTATGCTGCAATTAAGCTAAAAATAAGCAGCATATTTAAATAACCCAAACAGAATTAAGGCAAATGGGTGATTCACACAAATGGCTTCATTCCTCTTTTCTTGGTGGATAAAATTGAGTGTATCATCAAACAGGTTGAATCTTTTCCAAGACTGACTGGCTTCACTTAAGGCAAGCACACTTACAGGAAACATGGATTGATGTGAAAATAAAATTCAGTTCAGTTCAGTTGCTCAGTCGTGTCCAACTCTTTGCAACCCCAGGAAACTCAGCACGCCAGGCCTCCCTGTCCTTCACCAACTCCTGGAGTCCACCCACACCCATGTCCATTGAGTCGGTGATACCATCCAGCCATCTCATCCTCTGTCATCCCTTTCTCCTCCGGCCCTCAATCTTTCCCAGCAGCAGGGTCTTTTCAGATGAGTCAGCTCTTCACATCAGGTGGCCAAAGTACTGGCGTTTCAGCTTCAACATTAGTCCTTCCAATGAACACCCAAGACTGATCTCCTTTAGGATGGACTGGTTGAATCTCCTTGCAGTCCAAGGGACTCTCAAGAGTCTTCTCCAACACCACACTTCAAAAGCATCAATTCTTCGGCATTCAGCTTTCTTCACAGTCCAACTCTCACATCCATACATGACCATTGGAAAAACTGTAGCCTTGACTAGACGGATCTTTGTTGACAAAGTAATGTCTCTGCTTTTTAATATGCTATCTAGGTTGTCCATAACTTTCCTTCCAAGGAGTAAGCATCTTTTAATTTCATGGCTGCAATCACCATCTGCAGTGATTTTGGAGCCCAGAAAAATAAAGTCTGACACTGTTTCCCCATCTATTTGCCATGAAGTGATGGGACCGGAAGCCATGATCTTCGTTTTCTGAATATTGAGCTTTAAGCCAACTTTGTCACTCTCCTCTTTCACTTTCATCAAGAGGTTTTTTTTTTAGTTCCTCTTTACTTTCTGCCGTAAGGGTGTTGTCATCTGCATATCTGAGGTTATTGATATTTCTCCCGGCAATCTTGATTCCAGCTTGTGCTTCTTCCAGCCTAGCATTTCTCATGATGTACTCTATATATAAGTTAAATAAGCAGGGTGACAATATACAGCCTTGACGTACTCCTTTTCTGATTTGGAACCAGTCTGTTGTTCCATGTCCAGTTCTAACTGTTGCTTCCTGACCTGCATACAGATTTCTCAAGAGGCAGGTCAGGTGGTCTGGTATTCCCATCTCTTTCAGAATTTTCCACAGTTTGTTGTGATCCACAGAGTCAAAGGCTTTGNATTTGGAACCAGTCTGTTGTTCCATGTCCAGTTCTAACTGTTGCTTCCTGACCTGCATACAGATTTCTCAAGAGGCAGGTCAGGTGGTCTGGTATTCCCATCTCTTTCAGAATTTTCCACAGTTTGTTGTGATCCACAGAGTCAAAGGCTTTGGCATAGTCAATAAAGCAAAAATAGATGTTTTTCTGGAACTCTCTTGCTTTTTCCATGATCCATCAGATGTTGGCAATTTGATCTCTGGTTCTTCTGCCAGAGATCATGGGTCATACCCATTAGGTATGACCTAAATCTAATCCCTTATGACTATACAGTGGAAGTGAAAAATAGATTTAAGGGACTTAAATAGAGTGCCTGATAAACTATGAAGAGAAATTCATGACACTGTACAGGAGACAGGAATCAAGACCATCTCCAAGAAAAAGAAATGAAAAAAAGCAAAATGGCTGTCTGAGGAGGCCTTACAAATAGCTGTGAAAAAAAAGGAAGCGAAAAGCAAAGGAGAAGAGGAAAGATATACCCATTTAAATGCAGAATTCCAAAGAATAGCAAGGAGAGATAAGAAAGCCTTCCTCAGCAATCAATGCAAAGAAATAGAGGAAAACAACAGAATGGGAAAGACTAAAGATCTCTTCAAGAAAATTAGAGATACCAAGGGAACATTTCATGGAAAGATGGGCTCAATAAAGAAAATAAAATTAGGGCATTCATTTTTTTCCTCTTTTCAATTGTCTGCAAATTACATTCTTTTAAATAGTAAATTTAAAGTCTAACTCCATTTTAATTTTATTCATTTAATTAAACATTTTTAAAAATTTGTTTTGCCATGCTGTTCAGTGTACAGGATCTTAGTTCAGACCAGGAATCAAACCTGTAAAGGAGCATGGAGTCTTAACCACTACACTACCAGGGAAGTCCCTTGACTTGATTTTTAAAAATCAGCTGAAAAGAAAAAAAATAAGAAAAGTCCCAAAGTGGCCTTTTCTGGGGAGGAGAAATGGCAGCCTAGAAGCTAAAGATAGGAGGGAGACATTCTCCCTGAAATCCCTTTGTTAGCGTCTATTGAAAGATAAAGACAAATAAATTTTAATACAAACAAAACGGAAGGACTTGGGCCACCTGATTCTAAGATTTACTAAAATGACCTCATTTTAACTTGATTACATTTGTGAAGACCCTGTTGTCAAAGAAAGTCACGTTCACAAGGATCAGGCATTTGGACTTTGATATCACATATTAAGGGATGTAATTCAACCCACAATGATTGTTCATAGCAGCTTTGCTGGAAACAGCTGTTTATGGAGACAACCCAGATGCCCACCAACTGATGGGTGGGTAACAAATTGTGGTATGTCCATATAACACACTACTCACTAAGGAGTAAAACAGATTGAATTACACATGTATATAACACAGACGAATTTCAAAAATGTTTTGCTGAGTAGAAGAAGCAGATAGGCAAGAATACATCCTGTATGATTTCATATACATTAAATTCTTGAAATGGCCTATCTAATCTATTTCAACAACAATACAAATCAGTGTTCACCTCAGGCAAAGGATGTGGGATTGTTGGATTGACTGGCAGTACCCACTAGAGAACTTTCTAGAGAGATGAAAGATTTCCATATTTTGGCTTTGGGGGCATCGCAAAGGTGTACGCAAGTGTCAAAACTCACTGAATTACCAAACTGAACACATTTTATTTTATATAAATTACATCTCAGTGAAGGTTAATTATAAGTTCAACTGCAAGTAACTATTCGGTAATCTGTGGCATAAAGCAAGATCTGTTTTTGTGAATATGTTCACGTTCTTGTATTTATTTAATATTAAGTATGACTGCAGCAGCTGTGGAAGCTGTTAGGATTTATCCATCAGCCACTGGGCAGCAAGAGGATATCTATATTTTTGTTTGTCCAGCATCCCTTTACCCTCCTCCCGGAAATAGCATTCACTCCTTTCCCTTCTCATAGTGATCTGCTCCTTCCTCATTTGAGTCATGTAATTTTAGGGGGACCTCCACTCATAATGGACTTCTTGCCTATTATCGCCACCTTGTCTGTTCCCTCTTTACTCCTTCCATCTCCTCTCTCCCACTCTGCCGACGGTAGCACTTCTGTGTTCCATGCAGTAGAAGGTAATAATGCTGAGCTGGAGTAATGCTGTACGGAAAGGAGGAAGAAAGAGAGGACATCTTGCAAGCATGCCCTCTCTGGCTTTGGAAATCTGCCAACTATCCCCTACTCCATTATTTCTAATTTCTTGAGTCAAGATAACAATAAAATTTCCCTTTTTGCTAAGTAAGTTAAAATTCAGCTGCTTTCAACGCCAATCAAAAACATCTTAGCATATTAAAATTTTGAAAAATCCTATTAGCTCTAATCAGGTTGCTTCAAAATATAAAGGACTGTTTCTGCAAATACATTCACTAGTCTATACAGCATTTTCAAACTGTCCATGTCCTGCTAACTAGTATCACTTTGGACTCCTCCACCTCCCAGTACTCCAGAGATCGTGTTGTCCAGCATACCAGGAATCTAACTTATTTTTTCAACTTTAATTGGTGCTGGTGGTGGTGGTTTCTTTACTGTCTGAGCCACCAAGGAAGCCCGAGGTGGCGCTAGTGATAAACAACCTGCCTGCCAATGCAGGGGGCATAAGAAACTCGGGTTCAGTCCCTGGGTCGGGAAGATCCCCTGGAGGAGGGCATGGCAACCCACTCCAGTACTCTTGCCTGGAGAATCCCATGGACAGAAGAACCTGGAGGGTTATGGTCCATAGGGTCGCAAAGAGTCAGATGCAATTGAAGCAATTTAGCACGGTGATGATTTAGTCACTAAGTTGTGTATGACTTGGGACTCCATGGACTGTAGCCTTCCAGGCTCCTCTGTCCATGGGATTTCCCAGGCAAGAGTCCTGGATTGGGTTGTCATTTCTTCCTCCAGGGGATCTTCCTGACCCACAAATTGAACCCAGGTCTCCTGTATTACAGGCAGATTCTTTACCACTGAACCACCAGGGAATCCCTTCAGCTTTTATTAAATAGCATAAAATAGGGTGAGACATTCTGGTGGTTGCTTTACTTGTTGCAGTACTTTGAGCAGGAAAGCAACGTGTTAAAACTAAGGCTAGGTTTAAAATGTAAATTAACAACAATTAAAAAATGTAAATTGCTATCAAGTTGGGTCTTCTTCATCTAATACTTCTGCAAGTGGTCATTTCAACCCCCAATTGAGAATTTACATTTACTGCTCTTCAGTTTAACTCTGATTTGTTTTCTCTTTCTACTATTTTAGAATCCCAGTGAATCCTTATTCTGTCATCTCAATATTCTTCTCAGTTTTGTTTCCTGCATTAAAGCAATAGAATGGGGGGAGGGATGACTTTTTGAAGAATGTCTATGTTAGTTCTGGTGTTTTCCTAAGCTCTCACCCAGGTCTGTTCGATAATCAGTTTGGGAATTTCCCTGGAAGTCAACAGGAAGCTGATGGATCGGCAGCTTTCTATGTCGCTCTGAGCAACCAGTTCTCCCTTTTATGACCATCAGGAAACAGTTTTCTATCTTTAGCCTTTTGGCATTTCCTCTGTTCTCCAGGGGATTGTGATGACCATTAATGTAGCTCTCTGATCTCTTCTTCTGTTGATCTTGGTAGAAATTTGGGAGACCAAAGACTTGTATTCATTTCAGGCAACTTGGTATTTTCTAAATATCTCCTCATTTCTCTGGGTTTGTTGGTCTCTACTAGTTTTAATCTCACTTTCCTTCATGGAGACAAATGAAACAAGATGAAAATGTAGTTATTTTAACTCCCTACATTACTGACATCACCGAACCTTGCTGAGCATCCCTTTCTCGTGGTATTCTTGTGGGGATAAGAAGGGTGGTGCAAAGCAAAGAGCCAGGTGTGAGATAACTGGTAGCGAAGGGTTGGGCCTCAGAACTGCTGCTCAGAGCAGGCAATCCCTGGGGTTGGACACCACTGATAGAGGAGGTTCTGTCAGGGAGGAAGGGCACATAACAGTCGCTCTTCGGGGAAATGATCTCTGCACACGTTCTTATTGCCAAGTATTCTGTTCCTTCTGGGGAACAGCCAAAGGCAAGTCTTCCGTTCCTGAGAAAAACAGAGACAAATTAGCCTCTGTGGACTACATGGAAAGAATCCAGATGTGGGCACCTAGGTACCACAGGGCAAGGGGGCTGAGATTCAGGGAGCCCAGTGGTCAGCAGAGCAGCTTGGCATCCTCAGTCAGACAGATGCAGGAGGGGATTGGTTGGCATTCGAATGGCTGAGGATGAGAACTGCAAACTGACAGCATGAACCGCTCCGTCCAACCTCCACACTGAGAGACTTGGCTGAACTCTAACATGGCTCGCATTAGCTTAAAACCCTGTCCCTAGGATGATGACCCAGCCCCCTTGAAACGCCCACCTCAAAAGCTCAATGCCAGAGACTTCCCTGGTGGTCAGCTGTTAGAACTCAGTTTTCCCAATGCAGGGGACCTGGGCTCCATCCCTGATTAGGGAAGAGCCCGTAGGCCGAAATTAAGAGCACGGACGCTGCAACAAAGACCTGGCAGAGCCAAACAAACAAACAAATATCAAAGCAGAAAGCTCAGCGCTAAAAGAATTTACTCTTTGTTCTAGTCCAAACCTAACTACAGAGCCCTGTATCTTTGTATCAAAGAGATCCAACTAGTCCATCCTAAAGGAAATCAGTCCTGAATATTCATTGGAAGGACTGATGCTGAAGCTGAAACTCCAATACTTTGGCCACCTGATGTGAAGAGCTGACTAATTTGAAAAGACCTTGACGCTGGGAAAGACTGAAGGCAGGAGGAGAAGGGGACGACAGAGGATGAGATGGTTGGATGGCATCACCGACTCAATGGACATAAGTTTGAGCATGCTTCAGGAGTTGATGACGAACAGGGAGGCCTGGCATGTTGCAGTCCATGGCGTCACAAAGAGTCAGACATGGCTGTGTGACTGAACTGAACTGAACTGACTTCTCTTTTCTTCGAGTATTAACTTTAATAAATTTACAGCTGTAAGTCTTTTCTCTGTCTGTCTGTGCTCCATTTCCTATAACCCAGAAATGTTTTTCTCAAGGACCTGGAAGCCATCCCTTTGAAATGCATTCATCAAGAAGGGTACCCCTTGTCTCCCAGTCTCTGTGGGAAGAGAGACGTTAACCTCTCATGCACACCAGTTGGCAGACATAGTTGCTTGATCGCAGTGACCGATCACCCCCCTTGACATTCTTCAAGACTTTTCTTTGAGCCCACACCAGCATTTAAAAAGCTTCTCACCTTTTATTTTAGCAGAGTGGAGCTCGGCTTACACTGGGGTCTCCCCTTCTGCANCCCTTATGGCAGAAAATGAGGAAGAACTAAAGAGCCTCTTGATGAGAGTGAAAAAGTTGGCTTAAAGCTCAACGTTCAGAAAACTAAGATCATCGCATCTGGTCCCATCACTTCATGGCAAATAGATGGAGAAACAGTAGACACAGTGGCTGACTTTATTTTGGTGGGCTCCAAAACCACTGCAGATGGTGACTGCAGCCATAAAATTAAAAGATGCTTACTCCTTGGAAGAAAAGTTATGACCAAACTAGATAGCATATTCAAAAGCAGAGACATTACTTTGCTGACTAAGGTCCGTCTAGTCAAGGCTATGGTTTTTCCAGTAGTCATGTGTGGATGTGAGAGTTGGACTGTGAAGAAGGCTGAGCACTGAAGAATTGATGCTTTTGAACTGTGGTGTTGGAGAAGACTCTTGAGAGTCCCTTGGACTGCAAGGAGATCCAACCAGTCCAGCCTAAAGGAGATCAGTCCTGAATGTTCACTGAAGGACTGTCATTGAAGCTGAAACTTCAATACTTTGGCCACCTCATGTGAAGAGATGACTAATTTGAAAAAACCCATAATGCTGGGAAAGATTGAAGGCAGGAGGAGAAGGGGAGAACAGAGGATGAGATAGTTGGATGGCATCACTGACTCAATTGACACGAGTTTGAGGAAACTTCGGGAGTTGGTGATGGACAAGGAGGTCTGGTGTGCTGCAGCCCATGGGACTGCAAATAGTCAGAAACAACTGAACTACTGAACTTAACTAAACTGAAGAGGAACTAAAGAGCCTCTTAATGAGGATGAAGGAGGAGAGTGAAAGAGCTAGCTTAAAACTAAATATTGAAAACCCTAAGATCATGGCATCTGGCCCCATTACTTCATGGCACACTGAGGGAGAAAAGTTGGAAGTAGTGGCAGATTTCCTCTTCTTGGACTCTAAAATAACTGTGGATGGTGACTGCAGCCATGGAATCAGAAGACATTTACTGCTTGGCAGGAAAGCTATGACAAATCTCAACAGTATGTTGAAAATCAGAGACATTACTCTGCCATTACTCAAGGCTATTGTCTTCCCAGTGGGTATGGTTGTGAGAGCTGGACCATAAAGAAAGCAGAGCACCAAAGAATTGATGCCTTTGAACTATCATTCTGGAGAAGACTCCTGAGAATCTGTTAGACAGCAAGGAGATCAAACCCATCAATCTTAAGGGAAATCAACTCAGAATACTCATTGGAAGGACTGATGCTGAAGATGAAACTCCAGTATTTTCGTCATCTGAAGCAAACAACTGACTCACTGGAAAAGTTCCTGATGCTGGGAAAGATTGAGGAAAGAAGGAGAAAAGGGCATCTGAGGATGAGATGGCTGGATGGCATCGCTGATGCAATGGACATGAACTTGGGCAAACTTGGGGAGATGGTGAGGGACAGGGAGGCCTGGTGTGCTGTAATCCATGGAGTTGTTAAGAACTGAACACGACCGGGCAACTGAACAACAACAAGGGTCTAACTAACTAAATTCATTTAAAATTTCCCTATTTGGTACAAAGGTCCTGAGAGCTTCTCTAGAATTATATGGACTCTATGGCATTCCTCATGAAAGTGACTTGAAAGGCACAATTCAGTCAGCCTTAAGGTATGGCCTTCCTTTCTTAAGCTTAAGCCTTCTAATTGCTAAGCATTTCATTGAGGGATTAGTCACTGGGTTTGAGTTGCCTAATTGAATCAATCATTTTCCATGCCACTAAACACAAGTCAGGACATTTCAATGGCTGATGTGAGCTGAGCTGGGTGTGTATTTGGTGCGTTTCTGCATGCCTCTGTCTTCAAAACCATAGGATAAAGAACACTGACAAGACAAACAAGCAAAAGGCAATTTCTGCTTTCTCGGTTACCTTGAAGTTTGCCTCTGTTTATCCTAAGCTTTAGTATTTTTATCTATTAGTCTTAGAAGTGCTGCTTCTTGAGATCCATTTCCCAGGAATATTTGGATCTCTGGGAAATCATGACCATTAGTGTCAACAACAGCATCATGATTATTTTTTTAAAACATGCTTCATTGTTCTGTCTTCTTTCATGCAAGTGGAAAAGTACAAAAAATAAATTGGAACTGGAATTACTCTGAAGACTGTAGGGACTTGCTACTACAGACTGAACAGAAAAATTTATACTGTTCTTATAGCTTTTCACCCAGCCAGCCCTAGAACATTTGAGTGAAACAGTGGAAAACCCAGCCAAGTCTTCCAGATGCGTGATTCCAGGTAACACCAGAGATTAGCGTAGATAAACATCCATGGATCAACTGAATTTTTTAACCTTTGAACTGTTTTGGTGATTTTTCTTTTTCATTGCAGAAGCTTGTTTTCTGCAGCACTTCAGAACTCCAACAAGTGCCTACTTGCGTCTCATTTTAAGAGAATTTCATGATTGAGTTATAAGTCAAGAGCAAGATAGACGAGTGGCTTTCTAGTCCCTTTCTCAGCAACTTGAGAAATCGGCTGATTTGGTTCCATTCACACTGCCTGTTTGCCTTCACTCCGCTCCATGGGTCACAACGTAGGGGTGGAGAGTGGGGTAATGACCTCCCTCCCAGCAAATGCTTCTGCAGCCGCTGTCCTCACCGTAGCTGGACTTGCTGGGTGAGGATAACACTAGGCAACCCTAATTAAAGTCCTAGCCAAGCTCAAACTTCACAACCAAACAAACCAGTTTTACAACACCTAGGAATTTAATTTGGCCTCACACTTGCAGCAGGGGGAAAAAGCAACACAGGAGAAGGAAAAAAGCTAGCACCTCGGCCAACCGGCAGCCAGCCACCTTCTGGACACCTTGCCAAATTGATCCAAATAAGAAACATCAGCAATCCCAAGACAGATCTGAAAACAAAGGTTCAGATGAGACACAAGGTTCTTGACAGCAGTTGGGGAAAACCACAACTTTTTCCAGCCCGGGTGAGTCTCTTTGATATTTAAATAATGAAGCAAAGTATAAGGATAACCTCAATTTGACAGCTTTTCTGTGCATCTCAGGAACAAGAAGCAAAGTCTAAAACACAGCTAAACATTAATCTCAGAACGAAATTTGGTTTTAGCTTAAAAAAAAAAAATAAAGAAACCTACAGGGCTTTCCTGGCTACGATGAAACCGTCTTGGCTTATTTGTACATATTCTGGGAAATTAACAAAATTGTGACTTAGATACATGTTCCCTTCCAAGTCCCTCTTACCACCAGCCTCATCAAAGGCACCTTCTAAAGAAAGCAGATCAAATCCCTGTAGTGAAAGACACTGGGGATGTGCTTGCATTTACTCCATGCCAAATATTTTCTTTTTAAACCTAATCTGAAAAAAAGTCCTACTAAGGCAAAGCAAAGGCCAGTTCCAGCCCTGAGCAGGGCAGTCCACTTACCTGTTATCAGCACCGCCTTTTGATCCACAGGCAACAACTCTTGGCCAGAAAAGTAAGTATACATGATGAAATACGACAGGGAGAAGAGGACCAAGCCCCAGAAGAGGGACAGGCTGATCAGGCAAGCGCCTCCCCAGAGGCCCGCCAGGCAGACCACCTTTCTCCCCACCTGCCCTGGGCTCGTCTTGAGTTTGCAAAGAATTGTTCCTCCCAGCACTGCGGTGACAGTCAGGCAGAGCCACCCTGGCTCAGAGAAGAAAGTGCCCATTCTTGGCGACTCTGCACCTTTCCGTGCTCACGGCCAGTGAGTCAAGTGGGCAAAGGCAGTCTGGAGGCAGCCTGGGTTATATGAACGGGGAGGCAAGAAGGGAGGGGGAGAAAACAGCCCCAGCTCACTTTGAATGAGTATGAATTAAGCATACTCATACAGCCACATATTTCCTGGTGGGTAATTTAAATCAATCTGCAGTTTAATATAAATACTAGAGCACTGACTATTTGATTACTCCCCCCCACGCCCACTGCACACCTGACACAGATGTGTACTCACCCACAACAAACACACACATCATTATTTTTTTAATCACCTCTGGAGAGATAACTAGTTGGGTAATAATTGACAGAATTCAAACTGTCTGAACAGTGAATAACGAAACCTCTAGCTCGCAGGAGATCTCTTCTTTCAGTGCCTGTGATGTATGGGTCAAGCCTCTTTTCTGTGTGTGTGTGTGTGTGTGTGTGTGTGTGTGTAAATCCAGGCAACCACTCTGGAAGATCAACTCTGGAAGGGAAACAGTTCACTGATTTCATCTACATCTGCAGCATTCCTGCCATCTCCCGCTGGAGCCAGGCTGAAGGGTTGGATGGAAAGAGAATGCAGAAGTAGAGGAAGAGAGCCTCGGCAGATGAGACGTGCTTTGGTCTCGCTGGAGGAAAGGCAAGCCAGGGAGAGAAAACGCTGTAATAAAGATATGAGTAGTGGCCGATAGATACCTATTTGTGCCAGGAGCCGTATTCAGCTGAGACCCTATTATCTGCAAAACTCTGCTGCAGGCAGTAGCGCTCAACAGTCAATATGCACAGTCTGTCTGAACACAGTATCTCTATGAAGGAACTTCTATCACTGTCGTGACTTTACGGGTGAGGACATTGAGGCACACAGAGCTTAAGTGACTTGCCCAAGATCACACAGAAGTGGAAACAAGCGGTCTTATCTCAGAGTTTTATGCTTTAACCACTCTCCTGTCCTAAGAGACAAAAATTAAAGACAATTAGTATATTATGTACTGGCTCTTCTCTATTTTAGCCTCATGTGAAGCATGAAATAGTTCAAGGTGGATGTTACTATGCACATTTTAGAGTGTAGAAAATTGAGGCTGGAAAAGGATAAGCTACTTAAGAACAGTGGGTCAAGACCCACAGCCATGACTCAATTTTCTCAAAAGGCGTTTCTTGGGAGCATTGACAATGCTGATAGCCCCAAGATGTCACTGCCCCACTTGGGTTTATAGCCTCGCGTGCGCTGGGCACCTATCTGGGAGGGACCCAGAATTCCGATAAAGCTGACTGTTGGCATCTCTGGAGAAACAAGAAAAGTCCTCAGTCTGAGGTCGGATTGGCTCTATTCAAATCCAATCTCAGCTCTGCAGCTTAATAGCTACGTTGTCTTGGGTGGGTGATTCTTTTTCCCTAAACCCTCATCTGCTCAGCTGTAAAATCATAAAAACACTAAGGTAAAGTCCTAAGCACATCCTGCCTGGCACACCAGAAGGAGCCTCGTCAGTGCTGGCAATTTGCATTTCTTCAACAAGAGAGAAAGAGCCAGAGGAGAAAAACAGAGTGCCTAGTGGTGTGTAGATTTCTCACAAACCCTGGCTGAAGTTAGCACGTGCTGAGGGTGGGGAGAAGGTGGGGGATTGTGTTGTTGTTGTTTAGTTGCTAAGTCGTGTCTGACTCTTTTGTGATCCCATGGACTGTAGCCAGCCAGGCTCCTCTGTGCATGGGATTCTCCAGGCAAGAAAGAGTACTGGAAAGGGTTGCCATTTCCTCCTCCAGGGGATTTCCCAACCCAGGGACTGAAGCCACATCTCCTGTGTTGGCAGGTGGATTCTCTACCACTGAGCCACCAGGGAAGCCCGAGGTCAGGGGAGAGGACTCCAGTGATGAATGATGGGGCGGAGGCAAGACTTTGGAGGAAGTCTACCCAGCAGCCCATCAGGTAGGTAGAGCTTTGGATAGGAGTTGGGGAAGTTGTCTTCTGGCCTCAGATGAGCCTGAGATGAACCTCTGGGCTCAGCCAGCTCAGCTGTAAAGGGAGATGAGGCCGAGCCATCTGGGCTCGGTGCTTTCTCAAGACCCAAGGAGGGATAGCTCTTGGACTTCCCTGGTGGTCCAGTGGTTAATCACCTTCCGGACCGTCACCTTCCAATGCAGCGGATGCAGGTTCAATCCTTGGTCAGGGAGGTAATATCCCATGTGCCTCTCAGCTAAAAAAACAAAATATAAAACAGAAGCACTATTGTAACAAATTCAATATAGACTTTTTAAAAAATGGTCTACATCAAAAAATCTTAAAACAAAAAAAAAATGAGGGAAGACTGGGTGTGAAACTTATTGTGCTGTGGAACCATGAGGGGTGACAAGAAAGCCACTATGGGGGTCTCACTTGGGGCAATGGCCCTTCTTGTCTGCCCTCCCAGCCACAAGGACATCAGAAGTTGTCGGCTTCGGGTCAGGGAGCTGAGGGATAAAGATCTGAAATCCTGCTTGGTGAGCCCCGAGAATGCCCTCACTCCACACACCCTATTTCTTCCTGTCAGCTATCCCCAAGGCCATTCCTGGAGCTGGTACCTCATTGTCCTTGTGGCCTCCTCAGCCAGGAGGATTCAGTCAAGCTAGCTCTGATGTCAGATGGATTCTAGGTGAGGATGCAGCTCTGGGCCAGGGCCCTCTGTGCTTTTTATGGCCCCTCGAGCTGGGACCTGACCCCCCTGTGGGTCTTCTGACGGCACACATCCACCAGAGACAGAGCGAATCTTCTCCAGTGCAGCCCATGCAGCTTCCCAGATGCTCGACGCTGGGGCCCCCAAGGAGAAAGCAAAAGACACTGTGATGTGGGGGAAGGGCATATGCTATACTAAGAATACGAGCTTTATTTTTTTATTTTTGTGGAATGTTGTCAATGTACAATGTTGTGTTACTTTCTGTTGCACAGCAAAGTGATCCAGTTATACATATAGACACATACTTTTTTATCTTATTGTTAATTGTTTATTATTATTATTATTTACTTTATTTTACTTTACAATACTCTACTGGCTTTGCCACACATTGACATGAATCCACCACAGGTGTACATGAGCTCCCAATCCTGAATCCCCCTCCCACCTCCCATCCCACAACGTCTCTCTGGATCATCCCCGTGCACCAGCCCCAAGCATCCTGCATCCTGCATTGAACATAGACTGGTGCCTCATTTCTTACATGATAGTATACATGCTTCAATGCCATTCTCCCAAATCATCCCACCCTCTCCCTCTCCCTCAGAGGCCAAAAGTCCGTTCTATACGTCTGTGTCTCTTTTGTTGTCTCACATACAGGGTCATCATTACTATCTTTCTAAATTCCATATATATGTGTCAGTATACTATATTGGTGTTTTTCTTTCTGGCTTACTTCACTCTGTATAATAGGCTCCAGTTTCATCCATCTCATTAGAACTGATTCAAATGTATTCGTTTTAATGGCTGAGTTACACACTCTATTCTTAAACCTTTTCCTTTTTCTCCTGTTTAGTTCCGTTTTCTATTTACATAGAAGTTAATCCTGTTTGATTATTAAAATAAACTATTTATATGCATATGAACATGTCTGTTTGAGCTAATTAATGATTCATGCCCATAGTTGATCATTTATAGGACACTTTTCCCCTACATATCTCAAAAGGAAGCCAACACTAATTATTTGGTAGCAGGTCAAGACTTAGCTAGAGCAGGAACTACACAGCCTCTGCATGATATTTATACATCCCTGACCCTCTCCTGAAGGACTTGAAATCACTCTCTTAGGAACATGTTCTGGAACCTCAAACTGTGTCAGGTTATTAAGTTGTATGTGACTCTATTCATTCTCCTCAATCCTTAACTTTTTCTTATTTACAATAGGAGATGCAGGTTCTGCCAAGAAAAATGCAACAAGCTTGATCTCAGCTACCACCTAGAGTTCTTTCAAAAGGAGAATACAGTTGGCCTCCTTATGCATAGGTTCCACATTTGTGGATGCAACCAACCACCTCCAGAAAGTTCCAAAAAGCAAAGACTGAATTTGCCATGTGTTGGTGGGCTTCTTAGATGGCACTAATGGTAAAGAGCCTGCTTACCAATGCAGGAGACATGAGACACAAGTTCAGTCCCTCAGTTGGGAAGATCCCCTGGAGGAGAGTATGGCAACCCACTCCAGTATTCTTTCCTGGAAAATCCCCATGAATAGAGAAGCTTGGCAGGCTACAGCCCATAGGGTTGCTAAGAGATGGACAGGACTAAAGCAATTTAGCATGCAAGCACAGCAACTCTTTACATAGTTTTTACATTGTACTTACAACTATTTACGTAGTGTTTACATTGTATTAGTTAATATAAGTAATCTAGAGATGATTTAAAGTATATGGGAGGATGTACATAGATTACATGCAAAAACTACACAGTTGTATATAAGGGACTTGAGCATCCTCAAATCTCTGTATCCCAGGGTAGAACCAGTACCCCTGTGCTCTAAAAATGGATTTGAAAGTAACAATCACATTAAAAAAAAAAAAAAATCATAACCTTGGGAAAAACCAACTGCTTTCACATAATAATAAATCATTCACAGAGTCTAGAGAGTACTTCTTTTTCACACATTCTTTCATGTTAAGGTACTCCTTCCTGTAAGTTAGGAAAGTCTGGGTATCCCTCACCTTTGACTAAACCATGGAGACATCCAGTTCAAAGGCTTGGAAGTGACCTATTCAGAGATACATATGGAGATGGCAGCAGAACAAGAACAGAAGTTTTAAGAGACAAGAACAGGAAAATAGGTGCATTTGCTAATGCATAGGCTTGGAATTCATATATTTGAAGCAGTTCATCTCAATACAATATTTTTTTAGTGTTAGATTGCCAGATAAAAGTACAGAATGCCGAGCTAAATTGGTATTAGACAGCAATTAATTTTTAATATATGTATGTCCCATATTTGCAACATACTAAAAAATTATTTGTTGTTTATCTGAAATTCAGTTTAACTGGACATGCTATGATTTGCTAAGTATATGACTATTTAATGTGGCTTTTAAAATTATCTGTAAATGCCTTTGGCTCTAGATTTTTAAGCTTCCGGTTAGGCTTACGCACAAAACTCCAGACTCAATACAACCAACTGCTCACTTGACATCTCTACTCAGTGCTTAATAGACATTTAAAGCTCAACATACCCAACACCAATCTCCATCTCTCTGCTTGCATGCCTCAGTCCTCCTCAGACTGCTCCTGCAGTTACCCTCACTCCTCTTAATGGTCTCTTTTATTGCTTAGGTCAAAACTGGGTGTCATCCTTTGCTCCTCTCATTCTCTCACACCTCAAATACTTCATTTTTGCATTCCTGTAGTAAAACGGAGGAACTCTCAATGGGTTCAGGCAGCAGAGACAATGAAGAAATATGCCCCCAAGTACTCCTGCACGGTCTCTTTTTCAGAACCACGGAGCCTCTTGTTACAGTTGTGTCAGTCAACCAATAGATGACTGTCCTTAAAGAAAGGCAAAGGTGACATCTTTTGCATGATAAACTGTCAGTCCAAGGCTTTCACTTTCAGCTCAGCTTAAAATGTATAGTAGGAACTGCTAACTGCTGTTAAGTGGGAAAACAAGACAAAACTCATCACCTGAAACCCCCACTCCCACTCAAGTTATTAAATGAAAGTTCTCTTTTCACTTTTAGAGTAATAGCACCTGGCCTTCTAGAGGCCTAATACTCCTTTCCAACTAGAAGACAAAGGACTTTCATAAAATAAGTAGAGGATATACGATGTGTAAATCTGTATAATACTCAAGTCCAGCTTCAAATTTGAGAACCCCAAGACACTTTCTGACAATTTGTTGTTTAGTACACATAATAAATGTTGTGAGATCATGTCAGGTTTTCCTTATCAAACACCAAGGAACACAGAAACAGATAATTAGAGCAACTCAGAGCAATCTAATTTTTTTATCCAGACCAATAAACATTTTCTCTAAGTTTCTACCAGATCAGCAGTTACCCTCTGAGATTCTCAGCAAGGAGCAATGATTTCTACTCTGCTGTCAAGCCTTAACACGCCTAAGGTGCTAGAGATGCTGGAGGAGAACAGCCAAAGCAAAAAGGGTTTATTGGTTCATCAATATTTTCAGATATTTCAGGTCCTAGGCCTAGTGCTCAGCAGAGTCAAATTGGAAAGTGATGTTTTCTGTCATGCAGTTTTGCTATGTCACTGTGTCAATAGCAACTTCTCATATAATATGTCAATCATGGCATATATGTTTTCAAAAGATGGTAAATGTGATTAACAATACAATGTGTAAGTGACTAGGTCAAAACCAATGAAGGTAACTACATGAGAAAAACAATTTAAAAGATGAAATAAATTACCTTGAATCCCTCTATCAAATAATCAAAGATTTTTATAAAAGAATCAAAAATGCAATGCACAATTTACATTTTTTTCTGTGGGACACAGAGAGAAGTAAAGCTTCTTAAAGAGATTTGAAAATGATTTCATTCCACATAGAAAAGTTCACTGTAAAAGTTCGATTTTGATAAGTACTTTTCTACTATATTGCCACATTATCTCCATATCAGGCATTTCCCCTAGCCTTTGCCCAATAGCTCAGTCGGTAAAGAATCTGCCTGCAGTTCAGGAGACCCAAGTTCAATTCCTGGGTCAGGAAGATCCCCTGGAGAAGGGATAGGCTACCCACTCCAGTATTCTTGGGCTTCCTTGGTGGCTCAGCTGGTAAAGAATCTGCCTGTAATACAGGAGACCTGGGTTCCATCCCTGGGTTGGGAAGATTCCCTGGAGTAAGGGAACAGCTACCCACTCCAGTATTCTAGCCCAGAGAATTCCATGGACTCTACAGTCCATGGGGTCACAATGAGTTGGAAACGACTAAGCAACTTTCACTTCTTTTTTTCAAATTTTCAGGAAACAAGCAAATTTGAAGAGACTATTTTCTTTGTTTTTTGCACATTTTAATTTCAAAAGTTTCCATGCCTTTTTGAGAACATAGCAGGGCATATTTTCCTATGTTGCTATGCCTAGTGTTTCTAAACACTGAAATTTTCTAAAGATTCTGTCACATAATAAACCTTTCAAGCCAGATTAAAAAATAATTGAGTCTACTGTTTAAATGTCTGCAACAAAACTATTAGTACCCTGAAATAAAAAAGGGTGTACAGATAGCCTTCAGAGGCAACTTCAGAGGTACCCAGTCAGAAATGTAATCTCCAGCAGACTGTGTTTGTGTGTGTAAAAGTGTGTAAATTCAATTAAAACATCAAGAGCACTTTGAATACTCCAAGTTAGTGGAGTTTCTGCCCATTTCTTATAAAGACTTTTCACAGCCACTTTTCTTCCCATTGATGAATTTACATTTGAACACAAATGTTTCCCTTTATCACATCATCTTCTGGCTCAGTCTCTGGGTAACCACTCTCCTAAGAGGCTGGCCTTTTCAAAGATAACTGAAATGTTTTAATCCTTATATTGCATCAACTTATCACTTCCAACAATTAAATTCTCATTTGAATACAATGTTTGGTAAGCCTCTCACACCGTCTGAAACACCGACTCTGCATGTGACAGCAATCATACTATTCAAAACATTCTCCCCAATATGTCGCTAAGACGAAAACTACCTGGAGTATAGCCATTAATGTCAAACAGATTGTCACAAAAATGCATAAAAATCATCTTTGGACAAAGTACAGCCCAATGGAAAAACACCAGTTTTTATGTGCAAATATTTTAAATGTCTTTTTGGAATGTTTAAAGAATGAGTTAGCAAGGAATCTGCTCCTGGTGTCTCTCCATAACCCAGAATAACGTTATAATGAAAAGAGTTTTAGAGTTAAAAGGTTTTTCATCATAGCACACTATAATTTTACTAAAAGATGCATTTGCCCCAGTTTCTAGTCAACATTATAAAGAAATGTTTAATTTCTAGCTTGGGCCGAGGGTTCTATTTAGCCTATCAAAGCACAGACCTGTTATAAACGCTGGGACTCTTGCCAGAACATTTTTTTCCCCTTCAACTCTTAGTAAAGATCATACCTCGAAAGCACTGTGCCTTGCTAACCACGCAAATTTAAGCTCCCACTTCCACCTACGGAGCTTGGCACCAGCGGCTTTTGAGGTAACCCTCATCTCTTAAAACTCAGACTGAATTGCCACCACCACTCCCTACCCTCCCACCACCGTCTCCTCATCCTTGCTCAGCTCTCCGGAGCCCAGCACGGAGCGTCCCTAAAGCTCCAGCAGAGTGAACTCAGGGTGTCACCCAACTCCCAGCCCTGCGCACACCCACAAACACTCTCCTACTCCCTCCGCTGCAAACTGCCCCCCAATCTGTCACTTAGCTCCCCTCAGCTCCCCTCTAACACCATACCCCCACGTCCCTGTAGCTTTTTCCCTCCTCCTCGTGGCTTCATCCTCGACACACCTGTCTACCCCGCTATCAGACGTCAGGGGCCCACGCTGCGCCCTATCCCACGCCCCTCTCAGTCCAACTGGCGCTACCCACCCCTCCCCGAGGAAGGTCATTTCGCTCGGAGCACCTTCTTCCCCCATCGCTCGCCCACCCGCAAACACCCCCCGACTTCCACCCTCGCGGGCTCGGAGAATAGGGAGCCTGTGGTACCTGCCGAGAGCGCGGCGGCGGCGGCGAGCAGCAGAAGAGCCTGGCGGAGCGCGGCGCAGAGCGCTCGGGTCATGGCCACAAGGCGCCGCGCCCGCGCTGCGAGGCCCTGGAGAGGAGCGGCCGGGGCCGCGCGGGCCGCTTTGAAGTTCCCGGGGCACGGAGAGGAAGCGCAGCCCGGCACCCTTTTGAAGTGTGCGGTTGGCTCTATTCGGCGCTGGCGTCCCCCTCCCCTGCCTCCCTCATGAGGACATCAGTTCAGTTCAGTCGCTCAGTCGTGTCTGACTCTTTGCAACCCCATGAACAGCAGCACGCCAGGCCTCTCTGTCCATCACCAACCCCTGGAGTCTACCCAAACTCATGTCCATTGAGTCGGTGATGCCATCCAGCCATCTTATTCTCTGTCGTCTCCTTCTCATCCTGCCCTCAATCTTCCCAGCATCAGGGCCTTTTCAAATGAGTCAGCTCTTCGCATCAGGAGGCCAAAATATTGGAGTTTCAGCTTCAACATCAGTCCTTCCAATGAACATCCAGGACTGATCTCCTTTAGGATGGACTGGTTGGATCTCCTTGCAGTCCAAGGGATTCTCAAGAGTCTTTTCCAACACCACAGTTCAAAAGCATCAATTCTGTGCTCAGCTTTCTTTATAGTCCAACTCTCACAGCCATACATGACCACTGGAAAAACCATAGCCTTGACTAGATGGACATTTATTGGTCAAGTAATGTCTCTGCTTTTTAGTATGCTCTAGGTTGGTCATAATTTTCCTTCTAAGTAGTAAGCGTTTTTTAATTTTATGGCTGCAGTCACCATCTGCAGTGATTTTGCTGCTAAGTCGCTTCAGTCATGTCCGACCCTGTGCGACCCCATAGATGCAGCTCACCAGGCTCCCCCGTCCCTGGGATTCTCCAGGCAGGAACACTGGAGTGGGATGCCATTTCCTTCTCCGCAGTGATTTTGGAGCCCCCCAAAATAAAGTCAGCCACTGTTTCCCCATCTATTTCCCATGAAGTGATGGGACCGGATGCCATGATCTTCGTTTTCTAAATGTTGAGCTTTAAGGCAACTTTTTCACTCTCCTCTTTCACTTTCATCAAAAGGCTTTTTAGTTCCTCTTCACTTTCTGCCATCAGGGTGGTGTCATCTGCATATCTGAGGTTATTGATATTTCCCCTGGCAATCTTGATTCCAGCTTGTGCTTCATCCAGCCCAGCGTTTCTCATGTTGTACTCTGCATATAGGTTAAATAAGCAGGGTGACAATACACAGCCTTGACGTACTCCTTTTCCTATCTAGAACTAGTCTGTTGTTCCATGTCCAGTTCTAACTGTTGCTTCCTGACCTGCAAATCTAATGTGTATTCCTGGAGTGAGCCAAAATGTAATAGTTCCCCATTGCTTAGGGGATAGTTATTCTTTCAAGCTAACTTAATATTGTTAGCTTTCTAAATTCTCTATGTCTCCCTCTACTCCAGTCAAATACATGTTAAGCCTTAAATCGAAGCATCATTTTCTTAGGTCAGTCTCCCAGGACAATAGAAGTAAAAGCAAAAATGAACAACTGGGACCTAATCGAACTTATAAGCTTTTGCACAGCAAAAATATCCTGAAGAAAACAAAAAGCCTACAGACTAGGAGGAAACATTTGCAACATGTGACTGACCAGGGATTCATTTCCAAAATTGTATACAAACAACTCACAACTCAATAACAAAAAACCCAAACAGCTCCATCTAAAAATGGACAGAAGACCCAAGTAGACATTTCTCCAAAGAAGATATATAGATGAGCAATAGGCACATGAAAAGACACTCAGCTTTGCTAATTATTAGAGAAATACAATCAAGACAACATTAAGGTACACGCTTCACACCAGTCAAAATGGCCATCATCAAAAAGTCAATAAATAAATACTGACGAGGGTATGGAAGAAAGAGAACCCTCCTACATTGTTGGTGGGAATGTAAATTGGTGCGACCACTATAGAAGATACTATGGAGGGAGGTTCCTCAAAAAACTAAAAATAGAATTGCCACTAACTCCAGGAGATAGTGAAGGACAGGAAAGCCTGGTGTGCTACAGTCCACGGGGTCACAAGGAGTTGGACATGACTGAGCAACTGAACAACAACAATGATCCAGCAATCTCACTCCTGGGTATATATCCAGAGAAAACTATAATTTGAAAAGATAAATGCATCCCAATGTTCATAGCAGCACTATTTAGGATAGCCAAGACATAGAAGCAACCTTAATGTCCATTGACAGATGAATGGATAAGAAGATGTGGTACACATATACAATGCATTACCACTCGCCCATAAAAAGAAAGAAAGAATGCCATTTGCAGTAACATGGATGGGCCTAGAGATTATCATACTCACTGAAGGAAGTCAGAAAGAGAAAGACAACTATCATACATATGTAGAAACTAAAATAAGATAAAATGAACTTATTTACAAAACAGAAACAGACTCACAGACATAGAAAAGATGGTTACGAAAGGAGAAGGAGAAGAGGAGGGATAAATTAGGAGTTTGGGATTAACAGGTGAAAACTACTGTATGTAAAATAGATAAACAACAAAGTTTTACTGTATAGCACAGGGAAATATATTCAGTATCCTGTAATAAACCGTAACGGAAAAGAACATGAAAAAGAATGTGTGTGTGTATCTGAATCACTTTGCTATCTACCAAAAACTAACACAACATTGTAAAGCAAGTGTACTTCAATAAAAAAATAAATGTGTTAAACTTTATCTATAGCATGACTATAGTTAATAATACTGTCCTATATATTTGTATTGCTAAGAGAGTAATCTTGAAAGTTCTATGACAAAAAATTTTTTTGTAACTATATGTGGTGACAGATGTTAACTAGATTTATTAGGGCGATCATTCTGCAGCATATACAAATATCAAATCATTAGGTTGTGCACCTGAAACAATGTAACATGTCAATTTTACCTCAATAAAAATTAATTTTAAAAAATGTTAAGCACTTGTTGAAGGTTGGATAGTGTCAGAGAACCATAGAAAGAACAGAATCATGGAGTCTGATCTTGTTCTATTTTTATCTAACTTTGTGATTGCTTATTATATGTCAGACACTATTCTAAGCAATTTACATAAACAATCTTATTTAATTCTTGCAATCATTTTATTGTCCTGAGACAGAGAANAATGGGATTAATAAGGGTAGTGAATAATCAAACCTTAAGGCATTACACTAATGTCAGATATTTACCTTGCACATATTTAATCTCTTAAATACAGTAAGCAGTGTACCTGCAAGTTGGAAAACTCATCTTCTAAGAAAGCAAGGTTAGTATCCTAAGAAGTCTGGTATTGAAAGTCAATATTCTAAACAAACTTCTAAACATTTTCCTCTTAGCCGAATGGTGCATTGCCCACTGTGGTATCTGCCAGCCACATGTGAACAGTGACCACTTGAACAAGTGCTGTAAGTATGAAATGCATGCTAGATTTCAAAGACTTGCTATGAAATAAGAATATAAAATGTATCAGTAATATTTTTTATATTATTTACATTTTGAAGTGATAATATTTTTGCTACATTGGGTTAAATAAAGTATATTACTAAAATCAATTTCTCCTATTGCTTATTACTTTTTAATATAGCTATTAGAAATTTTTTAATTACATATGTGACTCATATTCTGTCTCTATTGGACAGTGCTGGTCTAATGAATCCACTTCAAATGACAAAAGATCATTATGTTTGTTTTGACTTAAGCACAGTACACAAAAAGCCAAGACTTGTTAGGTAACTTGCCAGTCAACATGTGACCAGCCAATGAAGGAAGCAGGAACTCTTGAATTCTTGGTGCAACATTCTGTGATACAAAAAATAATAATAATAATATTTCAAAATCAAAATACCTTAGTTTACAGGATTATTTTACACTACACCTTCAAATCCCATTTTCCTATGTCCTAAGTGCATATTCTTCTTCCAACATCAGTACTATGGCAGGTTTGAAGTAAAGTGTTAACTACTATTCAAATATTAAATTCCAATGGCTGGCAAAGTAAATATTTAGGCAACTGTAAAAATATTAGACAACTGTAAATATTTTTGACATGTGTTAAGAAAAGAGTTTCATCCTTATAATGTGTCCCAATTTTTATTTAAAAGAATGTACTTTATTTGTATATGCACATAAACACACCTATGGAAATTAATCCAGTTTGAATGCAGTAGCTTTTAAAATGAGCTATTATTCAAAAAGAGTACTATTAAGAAAACACTCTTTTGAGTAACTCTTGCTATTTAATATAAGCAGCATAAATACATTGTTCAAAATGTGATATAATACAGTACACCTTTCACATTTTTGTACGTAACAGAAAAAAATTTACATGTGAGTTTTTTAATTTCACTGGAAAAAAATTTACATGCAAATATATTTCTCAAGATTTAACCTTCTCCCCACCCTTAATCATCTATTTGTACATATTCATTACCATAGCAACATTATATCATGACTCCTGGATTCTCATCATCAAAGGAAAACAAAAAAAACAAATAATTGAGAAGCTCATAACCCATCAGCAAAACAGACTTTGGGTGAGTAAATCTTATATAACCAATCGAAGCAGGTATAAATTGTAAAGATTTGATACATTTGCAGAATAACATTCTGAATTAATAAGGCAGTTCAGTTCAGTTCAGTTCAGTTGCTCAGTCATGTGTGACTCTTTGTGACCCCATGAATCGCAGCATGCCAGGCTTCCCTGTCTATCACCAACTCGCGGAGTTCACTCAGACTCACAGCCATCGAGTTGGTGATACCATCCCGCCATCTCATCCTCTCTCCTCCCCTTCTCCTCCTGCCCCCAATCCCTCCCAGCATCAGTGTCTTTTCCAATTAGTCAACTCTTCGCATAAGGTGGCCAAAGTACTGGAGTTTCAGCATTAGCATCATTCCTTCCAAAAAACACCCAGGACTGATCTCTTTAGGATGGACTGGTTGGATCTCCTTGCAGTCCAAGGACTTTCAAGAGTCTTCTCCAACACCACAGTTCAAAAGCATCAATTCTTCAGGGCTCAGCTTTCTTCACAGTCCAACTCTCACATCCGTACAGATAAATGTGTAATAACAGAACTTTGAAAAATGACTACTGGTTGAGTGTGGTTGTTTAGGTTTTTTTTTTTTTCTCATACAGGTTTCTTTTGTTATTATCCTTTCCAGAATCTTGAATGCCATGCATCTTAATTTCTCATTTCATCTTGGAACATGAACTTGTCATTGAACAAGCATATGGTNATCTCCTTGCAGTCCAAGGACTTTCAAGAGTCTTCTCCAACACCACAGTTCAAAAGCATCAATTCTTCAGCGCTCAGCTTTCTTCACAGTCCAACTCTCACATCCGTACAGATAAATGTGTAATAACAGAACTTTGAAAAATGACTACTGGTTGAGTGTGGTTGTTTAGGTTTTTTTTTTTTTCTCATACAGGTTTCTTTTGTTATTATCCTTTCCAGAATCTTGAATGCCATGCATCTTAATTTCTCATTTCATCTTGGAACATGAACTTGTCATTGAACAAGCATATGGTGAGGAGGCTTGCTATGATAATTTGTTATATACTGTCAATGTCTAATCTTTTCTCATTTTTACTGCATTTTTCCTTCCCTAAACTCACATTCTCTCTAAAGAAGTGCATGAGACACTTGTCTCCACTCATCTTATCTCTTAATCCCAAAAATCTTTGCCTTGGGGAGTCCTGATTTCATTTCACTTCTTCTCCTTCTCCTTCATCTGTTGTTGATTCTATTCCATGAAAATAGTCATGTGTTTTAGGACCTTTGTTGACTTTCTACAATATGTACCTTCCAAGTGTATACCTCATGGGACAGCCCAGGTCTCATAAAAAAGAAAATTAATGACCCCCCTCCCCCCACCGCTGTGGACATGGATAATAGGGGAATATCAAACAGTTTCTTAGCTCAACTACCACTAATAAAAGCTTAAAGTCTTTTTTACGATTCACACTATGTATTTTCATCACCTTCCAAAATGGCTGTACCCCTTCATTGATTTTCATATGCTTTTAATACTATTAATAAATAAGATCTTTCCACAAACTCAAACTTTGTTTTCTCTTCTGCTGACTAATGTCAATGTGCTGTGCTGATTAGCTGCATTCAATACAGGCTCTATCTGTAAATGGCAGGTCAGAGATCCAGTTCCAAGTAAGCAAGCCACTACTATTTGGATCATTTCCTTAGAGTGGGCCTATAATTATATTCTACCAGAGTGAGGTCACAGGAAATAGGAGGGTTAGATTATTCAGTACAAATCTATCCTTTCCTAAGTAAATGACTCAAAGAGGACAGGTATTTTTAACCCCAGACAAATAACCTGTTTTTTCCCCCTTATCACTTTCCTTTATCATCTTTTATATTCAATCAGCAGTTTCTATGGATTCTAACTTTTGTAAAAAATCTGTCATTTTTTTTCACTTCTTTCCATCTCACTGTAAACATCCGACCTCAGGTCATCATCTCCTTTAGCTTGAAATGTCAAAAATGCCTCCTCATTGGTCTGCCTTCCTTGAGGTTCACTCCTCTGCAATCTATTCTCATGGACCCATCGTCAGAGGGATCTTTTTATAGCACAAATGTGAGCGTGTAACTGGACTTCCCTAGTAGCTCAGCTGGTAAAGAACCTGCGATCATGTAACTGAGTGCTACCTAAGACATTGCTAGTTCTAATACTGGTAGTTCTGACATTGGCAGCAGAAGTTAACTTGGCACATAATGCTGCTGCTAAGTCTCTTCAGTTGTGTCCGACTCTGTGCGACCCCATAATGAGCACTGAATAAATACTTATTGAAAGAATGAGTAAATGACATTTAAGACTCTTCAACCGTACTGCCCCAAACCTGCTTTTCCAAGTGTATGTCCATTTTTCTCCCTGCTCCCTACACACTAGCACTGTGTTTGTTGAATGAATGACTTACCTCAATGACAGCAGTGTTTTCATAGCTAAAGATCTGCCCCTTTGTATTCACATTGCAAAACCAGAGACTGTAGTTTGGCTAAGTACCAATAATAAGAGTGAATACTAAAACTGAGCAAGAAGAGGAGCCTTTTAGGCTACAGTCCATGGGGTCGCAAAGAGTCAGACATGTTTGAGTCAGACACTTCATACCTTAAAAGGGACCAAAGAATGTTCACTGAGGAACTCTCTGGCGTGGAAGCAAAGTCATCCCAGTAAAAGAAATTTGAGCTCTGTATCAGGCAAGGTTTTAGTTGCAAATAAAAGAAACCTAATTTAATAAGTTTAAGCAGGAATTACATTTACTAGAAAATACTAAACAGCTCATAACTTCTCTAGAAAAGCCCATGAACTAAGCTTGGAAGTTACACAGACAGGGGCAGTATGGCCATCCCGCTACCCTGCTGGCCTTCGAGGTGCTCCGCCTTGTGTCCCAGTGGACACAGACAGTGCATCTGGCACCATCAACACCCCGAGGCTGGACAGAGGATGATTCTGCTAGGAGTGCTCCTGATGCTACATCTGAACACTAACTGTAGCTTTCTTCACTCTAACTAAACGTCAAGGATGGCTTGGGAACCAAGGTTTTTATTGTGAGGGATAAGGATGCCTAAGGTAGAGAATTCCCTCCAAATAAGATGAATGTTCAAAGGTGGTCCAAAAAAAAATGGCAAGCTGGTAATCAGAAGCCTGGGATTCTAATCACACTTCCAGAATTCAGACAAGTTATTTAATCTTTACAAAGTTAGAACCAGAAATTCATGTTTCAGACCTTATGTAAACCCTGCTGCTGCTGCTGCTGCTAAGTCGCTTCAGTCATGTCCGACTCTGTGCGACCTCATAGACAGCAGCCCACCAGGCTCCCCCGTCCCTGGGATTCTCCAGGCAAGAACACTGGAGTAGGTTGCCATTTCCTTCTCCAATGCATGAAAGTGAAAAGTGAAAGTGAAGTCACTCAGTTGTGTCTGACTCTTTGCAACCCCATGGACTGCAGCCCACCAGGCTCCTCCATCCATGGGATTTTCCAGGCAAGAGTACTGGAGTGGGGTGCCATTGCCTTCTCCGATGTAAATCCTATTTGGCCACAACTTTACCACATTTTATATTCTTCATCTATAAAATGGGGAAATATATCTCCAAGGTTTATTTTGTGAATGGAATACGCTATTATGCAAATGTGTTAATAGCTCTATTGTCACAAACTGGGAATAATAATATTTTCCCAAGCAAAAAATCTTTGATAATAAGATAAAAATTATGTGGAAGTCTTTTTGAATTTTTAAAAAAGTCAGACAAGCACAAGGAATAGAATTTTACTCAGTTATGTGAGAAGGAAATAAATACTTAAATATAATTAAAATTACAAGGATTTAGTATTGTTGGTGGTGAAATTCTTTAGAAAATACTGGATGTTTGCTTTCCTTTTTGTTATGATAATAAAGTTTATGTACAAATATTGGTTGCCATGCTTCCAAATGAAAGGGCCCACATGATTGTGTTTGTTCCTTTCTATTTGCCTGATTATCTGTCTGGCAGGGCCTTGCTTCTCCACGTGTTTCAAAACAAAATGTAAAACATGAAATACACAAGATAAAAGAGGATTGCAAATGACAAAATTCCCAAAACCAGTTATCAACCAGTTATCGCTTTCTCTCCCCTAAAAAGTAGGATTCTTGTTCCTAAACTCAAAAGTCAGGGATTCTTCTAAAATAAAGGACAAGAAACCAAAAAGAACAATGATGGAAAGCATTACTGCCCAAAGCTCCAAGAGGAACAAATTTGAGAGTGATGTGAAGGATGCTGAGAGATACCCCCCCAAATTCAAACTCAGTTACTTCCTGTTGGATTATCTGTGATGCAAAGCTTTTACTATCCGGCTGCCAAATAGGGTACTTGTCTTGTGATTGGGGCCCCACATGTCTTCTGCTCTTAGAAGTTCATAATGTCATTATCAAGCCACTCATTTCCTTCGAGGCGACTCCTACATTAGGATTATCAACTATATAGTAAATCATGACATGTTGGAATATGGGTACATTATTTTCTTGGCATGCTCCTTCTCCTTATCTATTGTACAGAGGTGTAACATACGGTGATACTTCTACTTATGGATTCTCTGGGGATCAAATACTTAAGAAACTGTTGTGGTTGAAGAAAAATCAGCTAGTACTTGATCCATCACTGAAAACCAAGTTGGCTTATAGTTTATCACTTCCCACTCTTGCAAAAGTACTCATATCCAGTTGAAAGTAAAGTAGCCTCACTTCATGAGGCCAAGGAAGCCCAGATTGTCTTTGATATTTCTAGTCTCTCTTATTCCCTACCCTTTTGGCCCCCGTCCTCTACGAAGGGCTCCTAATCTCCCACGCATTCGTCCCATTCAAACAAGAAAGTTTCAGAAATTGTACCGTTCAGTTCCATACAGTCGCTCTGTCATGTCCGACTCTTTGCAACTCCATGAATCGCAGCACGCCAGGTCTCCCTGTCCATCACCAACTCCCGGAGTTCACTCAGACTCACATCCATCGATTCAGTGATGCCATCCAGCCATCTTATCCTCTGTCATCCCCTTTTCCTCCTGCTCCCAATCCCTCCCAGCATCAGAGTCTTTTCCAATGAGTCAACTCTTTGCATGAGGTGGCCAAAGTACTGGAGTTTCAGCTTTACCATCATTACTGTTATTGGTCAATAAATATTTCAGAATGAACAAAATTCTATCATTCTAGTATAATAGCTGAATATTTGTATATAGTGCCTCTATGGATTTTTTTTTAAAGAAATAAACTTTTTTTTCTTATATGACTTTCAGAAAACAGCAATGATTATGGGGAAAATCTGAGGGCTTATGGAGACACTTACNGCTCCTCCATCCATGGGATTTTCCAGGCAAGAGTACTGGAGTGGGGTGCCATTGCCTTCTCCGATGTAAATCCTATTTGGCCACAACTTTACCACATTTTATATTCTTCATCTATAAAATGGGGAAATATATCTCCAAGGTTTATTTTGTGAATGGAATACGCTATTATGCAAATGTGTTAATAGCTCTATTGTCACAAACTGGGAATAATAATATTTTCCCAAGCAAAAAATCTTTGATAATAAGATAAAAATTATGTGGAAGTCTTTTTGAATTTTTAAAAAAGTCAGACAAGCACAAGGAATAGAATTTTACTCAGTTATGTGAGAAGGAAATAAATACTTAAATATAATTAAAATTACAAGGATTTAGTATTGTTGGTGGTGAAATTCTTTAGAAAATACTGGATGTTTGCTTTCCTTTTTTGTTATGATAATAAAGTTTATGTACAAATATTGGTTGCCATGCTTCCAAATGAAAGGGCCCACATGATTGTGTTTGTTCCTTTCTATTTGCCTGATTATCTGTCTGGCAGGGCCTTGCTTCTCCACGTGTTTCAAAACAAAATGTAAAACATGAAATACACAAGATAAAAGAGGATTGCAAATGACAAAATTCCCAAAACCAGTTATCAACCAGTTATCGCTTTCTCTCCCCTAAAAAGTAGGATTCTTGTTCCTAAACTCAAAAGTCAGGGATTCTTCTAAAATAAAGGACAAGAAACCAAAAAGAACAATGATGGAAAGCATTACTGCCCAAAGCTCCAAGAGGAACAAATTTGAGAGTGATGTGAAGGATGCTGAGAGATACCCCCCCAAATTCAAACTCAGTTACTTCCTGTTGGATTATCTGTGATGCAAAGCTTTTACTATCCGGCTGCCAAATAGGGTACTTGTCTTGTGATTGGGGCCCCACATGTCTTCTGCTCTTAGAAGTTCATAATGTCATTATCAAGCCACTCATTTCCTTCGAGGCGACTCCTACATTAGGATTATCAACTATATAGTAAATCATGACATGTTGGAATATGGGTACATTATTTTCTTGGCATGCTCCTTCTCCTTATCTATTGTACAGAGGTGTAACATACGGTGATACTTCTACTTATGGATTCTCTGGGGATCAAATACTTAAGAAACTGTTGTGGTTGAAGAAAAATCAGCTAGTACTTGATCCATCACTGAAAACCAAGTTGGCTTATAGTTTATCACTTCCCACTCTTGCAAAAGTACTCATATCCAGTTGAAAGTAAAGTAGCCTCACTTCATGAGGCCAAGGAAGCCCAGATTGTCTTTGATATTTCTAGTCTCTCTTATTCCCTACCCTTTTGGCCCCCGTCCTCTACGAAGGGCTCCTAATCTCCCACGCATTCGTCCCATTCAAACAAGAAAGTTTCAGAAATTGTACCGTTCAGTTCCATACAGTCGCTCTGTCATGTCCGACTCTTTGCAACTCCATGAATCGCAGCACGCCAGGTCTCCCTGTCCATCACCAACTCCCGGAGTTCACTCAGACTCACATCCATCGATTCAGTGATGCCATCCAGCCATCTTATCCTCTGTCATCCCCTTTTCCTCCTGCTCCCAATCCCTCCCAGCATCAGAGTCTTTTCCAATGAGTCAACTCTTTGCATGAGGTGGCCAAAGTACTGGAGTTTCAGCTTTACCATCATTACTGTTATTGGTCAATAAATATTTCAGAATGAACAAAATTCTATCATTCTAGTATAATAGCTGAATATTTGTATATAGTGCCTTCATGGATTTTTTTTTAAAGAAATAAACTTTTTTTTCTTATATGACTTTCAGAAAACAGCAATGATTATGGGGAAAATCTGAGGGCTTATGGAGACACTTACTAGAAAAAGACTCTAAAGATATCCTTCAATTAAAAAATAAATAAATTAAAATAAATAAACAAAATTTTAAAATAAATAAATAAAGAGTCCAGAATCTTGCTCAATAACTCAAGTCTAATACCTTCCAAGGTTTCAATAGAGAGAATATTGTCCTTTGGCGAAGAGGTAGATGGATAAACAACTTAATAAACCACTCTGCTACCACCACATGGGCCCAGAGAGTGGGGACATGGGGACCTAAATAGAAGAAAATGTTCACCTGTAATAAACCAGCTTAATGTGGAACACGACTGTTCTCTAAATTCCTAGTACTAAAGTTGATTCAGGGATGCAAGAGAGAATCAAACTCCACTTTAAGCTCTGATATAATAAAAAGGGAAACCAAACCAGAAAGGAGGATGCAACCAGGCAACTCAGTTAATAAAACATTGGTTGTCCATGTTTTATCTCGTGGTCTCCTAGAAAGGCATTTCCAACCCCAGCTCCAGATTGATTTCCCTGTGGCCTGTCCCACAGAGTCCATTTTAGGGGGAGGCTGACTCCAGAGAGCAACAGATATTTCCGCTTGCCTTTCTAAAGCCCATCTTCTAAATGTTCCTTCTTCTCTGAGAATGCTCCTCTTCACCACATCATCAACTCCAGGACTATCCAACTTTTTAAAGTGAGACCCTCTTTCTTTCCCCGAAGCTACACAGATGTGGCCTTACCACTTCACAGAAGAACCATATCAGAATCCAAAGCACCAAAAGAGACACACACTTAGGTGTACACACAGAGTAGTAAGGGACCCAATTCAATACAGCACCAGACGTATCCGTGGATGACTGATAGGTCTGAAATAAAAACCATCAAGTATGAGTTTTGCCGAAGAGGGTGGCCTGTCCCATTGCCCTGAAGCAGTGATCTCTTAAGAGACCAAGCCCAGAAGGAGGCCGTGAAGTGGACAACCAGTTGTCATCTGTTTCCTCCAGGTCTGGGAAGACATATTAGCAAGTTTTTATGTCCTTAAAGTGAAAGCAAAAGTAGCTCTTGCCCAACTCTTTGTGACCCCATGGACTATACAGTCATGGAATTCTCCAGGCCAGAATACTGGGGTAGGTAGCGTTTGCCTTTTCCAGGGGATCTTCTAACCCAGATCAAACCCTGGTTTTCCACATTGCAGGCAGATTCCTTACCAGCTGAGCCACAAAGGGAAGATAAATGAAATAGAGAACAGGATTTTTCATACTCTTTCATAAATCTCAAAGGTCAAAGTATCTGATAGCACATGGCATAGAAACAGATGAAAAACTTGCTATGTTTTATCATGATTTAATTGAGATGGCTCCCATAAAGCCCTAAAGTTTCACTTTAGTTTTAAGTTTTATGAAAAATTAATACATCTTCAGTGTGCATATCAAATTACTACTTCTAAGAGCCTTTCTTCATTCATTCCATAAATGGAGTGGCCATAATGTGATGTAAATGGTTTTTTGACACTTGAGTCAAATAGACCTAGATCCCAGCATCTTTTTTTTAACAAAAATCTAAATAAGTTGGCATAATTTTTCATAAATATTTATTGAATGCATAAAACATAAAAGATATTATCCATACTCAGAAGATAAATTTGGTCCTATTGTTTCCAAAATGTGAACTTACTTTGTTGAGACCTTTGAATTATTGCCATCTCTGTCATTTGATAACTCTATAACTATGGTCCTCTTATCCTCGGGGTCTCCATTTCTGTCTCATGAATTCTCACTGGCAATTGTGAGAATTACTCTAGAATTAGTATCACTTGATGATCTAAAGCCCTTCTACACTGTAAGCATTCAGTACATGGAAATGCCCATCCTCTTCTAAAAATTTTGTTTAAAATTGACTTATCCACAAAGGAAATAGAAATAGCAATATTAAAGTACAATAATTTCTGAAAGGTAAAAATCATATATTTAGAATGGCATTTTGCCCTAACTTACACAGGTGGTTCATCAATTCTTTCTTAATTCACCCAATACCTATTTTATGCAAAGCACTATTTCAGACACTGGTATATAGCATGAAAAAAAAAAAGAAATGTCAACTACTTTTTTGAAATTTATGTCAAACAAAAGGAAAATATCTTAAAAACTAGTTACCTAAGTATTAGAAAGGGTAAATATAGGATACTATAAAAATTACAACGGGGTAATTCTGTCAGAAGTAGCAAGGTAGTTTCTGTTAGGAAGTGTGTTGAGCAGAACTTGAAAGGTGAATAGAAATTAGTCAGAGGTTGAGTGCTTACTCATATGCATGTGCATGTATGTGTGTACATGTGTATGAAAGACTCAAGGCAAGTAGGCACTTGCTTTTATAAAAATATGAGTGCTGGAGATGAGTGTGAAGAAGTATTCAGATCACATGGGTACCTTTTAGCCACATTAAGGATTTGTATCCTGATTTTTAAAGTAATAGGAAGTCACTGAAATTTTTCGATAAAGGGAATGACATGATCAGACTGAAATGTTAAAGTATCACTCCAGCTTCTAACGTGGAGAATGGGCTGTGCCTAGGTAAGAGTGAAATCTACGTCACTAGCTAGAGGATTTCTCAGTCATTTCTATGAAAAAAGACTTTTGGCAAAGGAAATAGAAAAAAGAGCAGTTTGTTGAAAGAGGAGGGGGAGACAGGAAAGGGAAGAATGATTCAAAGTGTCTCTTGGGACTCTGATGCCTGTCCTGGGTGGGCCATTCCACTCAGAGAGGAAACACCAAAGAGAGTCAGGTTGGGGTTAGCATATACACACACTACTATATATAAAATAGATAGCCAACAAGGATCTGTATAGCACAGGGACTATACTCAATATTTTTTAGTAATCTATAAGACAAAAGAATCTGAAAAACCATATATATATATATAATTGAATCATTTTGTCTTCCACCTGAAATTAACACAATATTGTAGATCAACTATACTTCAGAAAAAAACAGTCAGGTTGGAAATATATGAATTCCATTTCAGATACTGAGTTCAAAATGGTGAGACATTCATTAGAGCTGTAGAGCTGGTAGTGATATATGTAAATACAGGGTTTGTAAGACTGATCTTGGCAAGAAGCACAAATTTGAGAGTTCTCTTGATATACAGGAGGTAATTAAAACCAAAGCTATGGATAAGATTTTCTATATACATTTTTTTTCAGACATCCACTGAAGCTGTCGTATGGTTTTTCTTGACTTTTTACAGTCTCCCAGTAGAGTTCCTAATTGGTCCAATCTGACTTAAAATGTTTTCAAGAATCATGCTCTATGGTACCAACATTTAGACTCTTAACCAATTACTTATTGTAACTCGTTAAGAAAATCCAAAGTTCTTTCCTGAGAAAATGTTGACTCTATGCATAAATACCCAGCATACTAGCTAACTCCTATGCTGATATGTTGATCTTTTGATTGGCTAGACTTCACCTTCAGATACTCAAGTATACCCAGCCGGAAGAGAACTTCGCCCCTTCAAATCTGGGTTTACACCATATGGTTTTTGTTAGATTCACAACACAAAATAGCTGCAGTACAGCTGCTTCTCAGAAAATCCAATCATGAAGGAAAGAAATCCATGGTGCCTGAGAAAATACTTGTGGGGCAGGAGGGAAGCAAGACATGGTCCTCTAAGTTAATCAGTAAGAAAAACATTTGTCCTTGAAGGCTTTTATATTATTTTAATCAACTATACTGGCCTAACTGGGGATCATTTCCTTGAAATGATCTTTGAGGGTTTAGGAATTAAGAACAAATATTTTCAAGGTCTTAAAGCTCTGCCTTTCTTTAAACTTTCTGGCTTCTTTGGGGCTTCCCTGGTGGCTCAGAGGGTAAAGCATCTGCCTGCAATGTGGGAGACCCAGGTTTGATCCCTGGGTCAGGAAGATCCCCTGAAGAAAGAAATGGTAATCCACTCTAGTACTCTTGCCTGGAAAATTTCATGGATGGAGGAACCTGGTAGGCTACAGTTCACAGGATCGCAAAGAGTCGGACACGACTGAGTGACTTCACTTTCTTCTTACTTTTCTTTAAGCATAAAGTAACAGCAAAGAAAGGAAGAAAAGTTAAATTTTAAATTTATAGTCCTCTGAGTTCTGTAAAGAATTCAGATGCTTTAGAAGAATTTATGGAATTCAGACACTGCTTTCTGAAAGATGCCTTGTGTTCACCTTACTTGCTACAAATAATAAATCCTTCCTTCTCCCCACCCCCCAAAAATTCATGGAATGAGGCATATAAATATTTGTTTATACATATACACACACACACACACATAAAACAAGAGAAGATACACAAAGCAGATGAGTATAACTAGGATGAGATAAAATGCAAGTATGTAGGTTAAAGATACCTCCAGAGGTACTAAAGTTGGATTGTAGGTATGAGCCTGACATTTTGGCTTTTGGGTAAAGGGATGCATCTATTTTCTTTGTGATACATAAAGAAAGTAAATTCTCTTTTCTAAAAGTAATTTATTCCTTGGGGTTTTGTTTAGAAGACACAGAAAGATATAGTTAAAAATATTCTAAAGTAAATCCATTAATAGTAGTAGATTTTATATAGCTATTTCTGGCAGTATTGTTCAAGACTAGGACATTATTCCAAAAACAACTCAATGACAGCAATTCTATGCAGTGACAGAAGTAGAGGGAAGATGGTCCATGTGGCTATGTGATGGCCTAACTTAATCCACAGCTAACATCTGACAGATATAGATGACTGACTCCTTACTGTCTTAGATGAGGTATCCTACGGGAATCTGCTTAAAGCTATGGGTCTCCAGAAAAACACATATTGCATGCACAAACACACACAATGTAGCATATAAATTCAGAAGGTTCACTAGTCCTTTAGTCTTTTAGAATCCAGGTTATAATATCTGGGATCTTAAGTGCCTATAAAAAAAATTCTATAAAAATTTAGAGGTACTATAAAGGAGTACTTAAGATTATATGCACTGCCATCAGACATATTTCAATTTGATTCCAGGTTCTGCCACTGGCTAGCTGTAGAGCTTCGAGCAAGCTATTTAAGATACGTAAGCCTCAGTTTTCTGATCTATAAAATGGGGTCCATAATCTTAAATTCATAGAGTTAGTTCAGTTCAGTCACTCAGTCATGTCCGACTCTCTGTGACTCCGTGAATCACAGCACACCAGGCCTCCCTGTCCATCACCAAAGTTCACTCAAACTCACGTTCATCAAGTCCGTGATGCCATCAGCCATCTCATCCTCTGTCGTCCCCTTCTCCTCCTGCCCCCAATCCCTTCCAGCATCAGGGTCTTTTCCAATTAGTCAACTGTTCGCATAAGGTGGCCAAAGCACTAGAGTTTCAACTTTAGCATCATTCTTCCAAAGAACACTCAGGACTGATCTCCTTTAGAACGGACTAGTTGGATCTCCTTGCAGTCCAAGGGACTCTCAAGAGTCTTCTCCAACACCACAGTTCAAAAGCATCAATTCTTCGGCACTCAGCTTTCTTCACAGTCCAACTCTCGCATCCATACATGACTACTGGAAAAACCATAGCCTTGACTAGATGGAACTTTGTGGGCAAAGTAAAGTCTCTGCTTTTCAATATGCTGTCTAGGTTGGTCATAACGTTCCTTCCAAGGAGTAAGCATCATGGGTCACTAAATCATACTAAGCTCTTTTAGTGATCTATTTCTGGACACACCATCATTGACCTTAACTTGCCTGACCCACTTCTTAGATCTTTGGATGATTCAAAGACACATTAACATAAGAAATGATAGAAAACCTCCCAAATAAGTTACTGAGTTATGAAAAATACCTCAAAATCTCTTTCAAAAGGCAAGCAGTAGTCATTGCTTCCCTGTTTTAGGCTGCTCACTCCTTTTCTATTTCCTTGGTTATTTTACCCAATGCCTCTACTGTCCTTTTTTTTTTGGCCTACCTCAAACCCCACCGATTTTTATCCTTTTCAAAGCTAACATTTCAGAGAAGGCAATGGCAACCCACTCCAGTACTCTTGCCTGGAAAATCCCATGGGCAGAGGAGCCTGGTAGGCTGCAGTCCATGGGGTTGCTAAGAATTGGATACGACTGGGCAACTTCACTTTTATTTTCACTTCTGCATTGGAGAAGGAAATGGCAACCCACTCCAGTGTTCTTCCCTGGAGAATCCCAGGGAAGGGGGAGCCTGGTGGACTGCCCTCTATGGGGTCGCACAGAGTAGGACACGCCTGAAGCAACTTAGCAGCAGCAGCAAAGCTAACATTTTCAGTAAGAATGTTGTTTTTTTGTTGACCAATCAGGGTACAGCTTTAAATCTTAACTCTTCTTCAGTGTTTATTGCATTATGCTCAGAGATTTGTTTTTCTTGTTGCTAGACAGAAGACATGATTTACTTTATCCTTTTTCCAATTATGAACCCTTCTGAACAATTGGTCTCCTTTCATACAAGCAAGAATTCACTATATTGACATGAAAATTTTAAAGCTTTAGAAATTGGAAACCTTCCAAAAGCCTTGCAAAATTATGGTTAAAGATGAGACCTGTGGATCTGGAGGTCTGTGAGCTTTGTTTTCTGAAGCTCTGCCTTGGTCATGCATTTGTGCATCATGTAACTCAAATAAAAGATACCTCCAGCTCTTACGTGTGTTATTTTGTTTTAGTGTAAGAATTTGCTATTACCAATTTAATTTAAAAATTAAATTGTTGTGAATTTCTTATCTCAAGAAATTAATATTAGGACAATATCCTCACTGTAAACATACTGGGCCCCTTATAAGTACGTACAATAAATAAAAGATGCATATAGTGCTTACTCTATGCAAGATGCATGCTCTTGTGCTGGCACACATTATCCTATTTTCATCACACTCTTGTGAGGACTGCTACCCTCCCCATTTTATAGGTGAAATGGACTAAGGCNGTCCCCTTCTCCTCCTGCCCCCAATCCCTTCCAGCATCAGGGTCTTTTCCAATTAGTCAACTGTTCGCATAAGGTGGCCAAAGCACTAGAGTTTCAACTTTAGCATCATTCTTCCAAAGAACACTCAGGACTGATCTCCTTTAGAACGGACTAGTTGGATCTCCTTGCAGTCCAAGGGACTCTCAAGAGTCTTCTCCAACACCACAGTTCAAAAGCATCAATTCTTCGGCACTCAGCTTTCTTCACAGTCCAACTCTCGCATCCATACATGACTACTGGAAAAACCATAGCCTTGACTAGATGGAACTTTGTGGGCAAAGTAAAGTCTCTGCTTTTCAATATGCTGTCTAGGTTGGTCATAACGTTCCTTCCAAGGAGTAAGCATCATGGGTCACTAAATCATACTAAGCTCTTTTAGTGATCTATTTCTGGACACACCATCATTGACCTTAACTTGCCTGACCCACTTCTTAGATCTTTGGATGATTCAAAGACACATTAACATAAGAAATGATAGAAAACCTCCCAAATAAGTTACTGAGTTATGAAAAATACCTCAAAATCTCTTTCAAAAGGCAAGCAGTAGTCATTGCTTCCCTGTTTTAGGCTGCTCACTCCTTTTCTATTTCCTTGGTTATTTTACCCAATGCCTCTACTGTCCTTTTTTTTTTGGCCTACCCCAAACCCCACCGATTTTTATCCTTTTCAAAGCTAACATTTCAGAGAAGGCAATGGCAACCCACTCCAGTACTCTTGCCTGGAAAATCCCATGGGCAGAGGAGCCTGGTAGGCTGCAGTCCATGGGGTTGCTAAGAATTGGATACGACTGGGCAACTTCACTTTTATTTTCACTTCTGCATTGGAGAAGGAAATGGCAACCCACTCCAGTGTTCTTCCCTGGAGAATCCCAGGGAAGGGGGAGCCTGGTGGACTGCCCTCTATGGGGTCGCACAGAGTAGGACACGCCTGAAGCAACTTAGCAGCAGCAGCAAAGCTAACATTTTCAGTAAGAATGTTGTTTTTTTGTTGACCAATCAGGGTACAGCTTTAAATCTTAACTCTTCTTCAGTGTTTATTGCATTATGCTCAGAGATTTGTTTTTCTTGTTGCTAGACAGAAGACATGATTTACTTTATCCTTTTTCCAATTATGAACCCTTCTGAACAATTGGTCTCCTTTCATACAAGCAAGAATTCACTATATTGACATGAAAATTTTAAAGCTTTAGAAATTGGAAACCTTCCAAAAGCCTTGCAAAATTATGGTTAAAGATGAGACCTGTGGATCTGGAGGTCTGTGAGCTTTGTTTTCTGAAGCTCTGCCTTGGTCATGCATTTGTGCATCATGTAACTCAAATAAAAGATACCTCCAGCTCTTACGTGTGTTATTTTGTTTTAGTGTAAGAATTTGCTATTACCAATTTAATTTAAAAATTAAATTGTTGTGAATTTCTTATCTCAAGAAATTAATATTAGGACAATATCCTCACTGTAAACATACTGGGCCCCTTATAAGTACGTACAATAAATAAAAGATGCATATAGTGCTTACTCTATGCAAGATGCATGCTCTTGTGCTGGCACACATTATCCTATTTTCATCACACTCTTGTGAGGACTGCTACCCTCCCCATTTTATAGGTGAAATGGACTAAGGCTCACAGAGTTTAAATGACCTAACCTCACTTATTGAATGTAAAGTTTGGATTTTTCACTTGTTTGTCCCTTGTTTCTCTGACTTATCAAGAGGGATCCAATTAAATTCATCAGAAACCACAAAGAAACTTTATGAAATTATATACTTTTGAGCCCCTGAAGCTTCTAATTCAGTAGGTCTAGGTAGAACCTGGAAAACTGGTAAGGACTCGATCAATTGTATCTGTTGTTAGTTATTAGTTATGAAGTTATGCCACTTCAATTTCTCTAATAAGACCAAGAACATTAGCAAAGAGGGTATTAATATTCAAAGCATTGTGTGAATATGCAAATGTGCATCTCTCTGGGAAACCTTCCATAACCTTGTTCAGATTCTCAATGAGGCCCTTGAATCAAGAAAGTTAAGAACCACTGGATAGAGGCAAACACAAGCGGATTTGTCCCACTTTTTTTTTTTTAAATGAAGGTTTCTATTCACACCTGAGTACACTTGATTCACGCTTTAAGAATACCAATGTGCTCAGGGCAGGTGTCTTTATTTTATATAGTGTTACTCTATAGGTCACAAAGTATCTCAAAGCTTTTTTTATTGTTCAAATTACAAATACCTTGGACCATCCCACTTTTCTTACTAATGCCTCTTCATCCATCCCACAGCCTCTGAATTTCTAAAGTACATGTGATTCAGATTCACAGCCAGGTTTGGGAACAACTAGTGTTTACTGAACCTCCTGCTGTAACACTAATTCTATTTATTAACTGAAATCCCTTTATTTACTAGTACCAGCTTTGCTGGCATGAAATAATAGAAGTTTCCCTCAATACATATCACATTTACATAGATACCAGAGCAGTTTTTAAACAGTATATATCTTATTACCACAGCTACATTCATAATAGTTACTTTTGCACACCTTTATCCTCCGAGCTGTTATCATGAATGCCCGATCCTTAGGAATGCCATCTTGGTATGAGATAGCATCCTCCTAGCACTGGAATCTATTCTTCAAATTGATTCCTAAAGGCGATACAGCACACAGCTTTGGTTACTGCTCCATCGCTTACTATGCTCTTCCATCTGATCTGTTGGATGCAATGTGTCCAACCCTGTGGAATCAATTACCACTGGTCTAAGTCACTCCCCTTTGTCTAGCGGGGCTTCCCTGGTGGCTCAGATGGTAAATCTGCCTGCAATGCAGGAGACCCAGGTTCCAGCCCTGGGTGGGAAGATCCCCTGGAGAAGGAAACGGCAATCTACCCCAGTATTCTTGCCTAGAGAACCCCATTGACAGAGAAGCTTGGCAGCTGGCTACATTCCACGGAGTCACAAAGAATTGGACGCAACTGAGCAACTAGCACACACACACGCGCATATGACACAATTCTTACTCATTAACAAAAAAACTAGAGGTGGGTAGTCTTAGCACTGGCTTGATAGATCACATTGTCATAAAGAACCAAGTATTCCATGCCAGCCTTAACTCTGCATAGACTATATATACCCTTTTTTCAAAAGGATTTAGGTTCCTACCATATACTAATCTAAATCTATATTTAAGCATTATTATTTTCAACAGAAACAGAATAATTTCTGTCAATTTCATAGTTGGAATTATTTGAACATATTTGATGATAACTATTAAAAGATTAATTTTAATAACATCTATTAAAATGTCTATTAAAAACAGATTAATTTTATATATGATCAAACTAATCAATTTCCAGTCAGCATGGCTAACATTAAGTAATGTCTTGAAGCTTGTTAGAGGATAATGTGGGCAAGGCATGAAAGGGATGCAGGATGTTTTATTGAACAGAACATTATATACGAAGCTGAGTTGATCGGCAATTGGTTGCCCCACTTCAATGGTAAGATATTCTTTGGTTTCTTCAGATTAGTGAGAATCCTGAAGAATTGATTTAAAAACAAGAACTTCAACATTATGCAATGCTACAATGTTTAAAAGAATAATTGATTCACATTATTCACAATGATATGGCTCAAATAATTGTTATGATTTCAGCACGGATTTACAAATGCTCGCCATTTTACGAGCATGTTATCATTGAGAGGATAAATGATATGTCTCCCTTCAATTCACCTTGGTTGACTTTTTTAAACCACTGGAAGCAAACTTGACTTGAAAGGTACTCAGTGGCTTATACAAATGCTTTACATAAAATATTCCATGTGAGGGAAAGAATTTGTCTGTTCATCTCATCCAAGTTTTTATCATTGTTCTCATTTTGTTTTGGTTTTGCTTAAGAATCTTTTCTCTTTACCTTGCACTTACTTTTAAAGGCTCCAACAAAAAGCTCTCATTGCTCAACCCTCTTACTAAGTATTAGGTGTTTAGAGGGCAAGGCCAGTGCCAAAACTAGGAAACTAGTCTGCCATAGAAAAGGATCAATTAAATCTGTTAAGGTAGCTGGAATAAAAGTCAGAATATGGGCTCTCTTTCTGGTTCTTCCACTAACTACTATGTATTTTAGCAGTAAACCAATAGTTAATTAGTCTTCACAACATGTTAGGAATTCTATCAAGCATGAAAAAGGGGTTTTCTCATTGAAACAACATATTATCCCTCTGAGGGACTTAATATTATTTCCTCATCCTCTCATCAGAAAACTGAAGCTTAGAATTTACAGCTTGGTTCACATAGCTGAGAGTGAAAGTGAAGTCACTCAGTTGTGTCCGACTCTTTGCGACCCCATGGACTGTAGCCTACCAGACTCCTCTGTCCATGGGATTTTCCAGGCAACAGTACTGGAGTGGATTGCCATTTCCTTCTCCAGGGGATCTTCCCGACCCAGGGATCAAACCCAGGTCTCCGGCACTGTAGACAGATGCTTTACCATCTGAGCCACCAGGGAAGTCCAGTTCACATGGCTAGGAAGTGGTAAAGCCAGGAGTTGAACCCTGACAGTATGATTCCAGAAACTGAGTTCAAACGCACATATAGTCATCCTGCCTCTCCTAACCTCATTTTCCTTTTGGATATAATTACAAGAGAAATAAATCAATAAAATAATTTCTAAGGCCCTTCCATGCTTCAACATTTTTTAAACATCTATGATTCCAGGTATCTTGCCCTTAAACAAGGTATAATTCAGCAAGAAAGAAAAGTCTCCACTACATATATATACATAATACAAGGTTATCCACTGTAAAAATGACAAAGTTCAATTTAATAAACATCAACTCAGTACTGCAAATGTAGTTATGTAATTAATAGTACATTATATATTTATACATATATTAATAAAATATTCAAAATGGGAAAGCTTCAAGTTGGGGCTTGAAGCTTTGGGGAGGAAATGGCAATTCATATTTTAATAATATGAATCAAATTCTATGATGGAGATATTTTTAGGAAGCACTTAATTCATCCTGAAGTGAAAGGGGAGGGATAAAAAGTGAGAAAAATCTTCCTCTGAAAGAAGATGTCCATGCTGAGCCACAGCCAGGGAGTGGAGCTGGCTATAAAGGGAGGGAGTGAGAAATGGAAAGTGCAGGAGCAAAGTCACAGAGCAGTGCAATAGAATGACACATTTGGGAAGCAACACATACTTTCTTGATACTGAGCTCCACATACGAGGCAGGATATAGTGGATGATGAGACTAGAGAAGAAGGTGTGGCCACATCATGGAGTTATTTACATGCTATTTAAAAAAGTGTAGATCCTAACCAACTGGTCATGGTTAGCAACGAAACAGCACATGTACCTCCTTTCTCCCTGTCTATTCCCAAGGTAGACATCATTGACAGTCATTGATCTTCCCACTATACCTGGACATAGATGGTCCTCCTCAAATTAATGAGCCAGGAAACTACCATTAATGGATTGCAATTTGCATTCAAGATGGATTTCATCTTCCATTTCAATTTGTAGTTGATAAGGAGCTATCCAGAAGCTCTTGTTGGGCTGGCCGTATACAGTCAATAGAGGAACTTGTTAAAAATATAGTTACAAATTTAGTACACTGAGTGGGGCCTCATAATCTGAATTTTTAATAGTTCTCACAGATCATCCTTTTGCAGTGCTATGTTTGGGGACCTATGTTGCAGAGCATTTGGGACAAGAGTGACATAAACCAAAGTTGCAAAGTGATCCACAAGCTAAATTTGGCTTCTGTATGTTTTACAGGGCTGGCTAAGTGATTTTTATATATTATATTTTGCATATATATTTTATATTTCCCAATATTTAAAGATCACATAAACTCAGAACTTTTTTTCTCCTGAAAAATTAGAAAATCTGCAACACTGGTCTTCCAGAATGATAACAACCAGCTGGAATTAAACAATGCTGCCTCTGGATGGAGCATGCACTAACTGTTTTGCCACAGTCTTCTTCATTCCCTGGTATCTCCCTGCTACTGTGGTGAACATCACTCTGTTTACCATTGTATTTTTACTCTCGCTTTGCTAATGCAAATAGTGTTTACAAACAAGAGGAAAGTGAAATATTTTTTGGTCCTTTGTGTCAAAAAGCAGGAAAACAGATGACAGCCCTAAAAGGCTGTTCTTAGAAGCAAAAAATTCATGAATATTAGGGCATCGAGCCCTTTGTCATGAAGTTTCAAGAAAGATTAACGATGTTCTTGTGCAATAGCTTTGCCAAACAACTGTAATTCAGTTTCACAATGTTAATGATACCAGGGAAGTTTCATTCTGCCCTTGTTTCTCTTATATGTTAAAAAGCAAAAGTTCAATAGGATTGCAGCAGAGAAAGAAGCCGGTCCCAGAATGTGACACTACTTGCTGCAGTGAAGACTTTAGTATGATGTGGTTGGATGCAGTTTGTCAGCAAAATCATCTCCTTATAACCTGGCACCAGTTCTAATGAAGACCTCGGCATTATCTTAAAACATGTACTGCGGTGAAGCCAGTCTAAATTCAGTGGTTTATTAACAATCCTGTTACACACCCTGATTATTTGTGACCTCATGAATGGTTTTCCAACTGTATTCTGAAAATGTAAATTATCTTAGGTGAGATTTTAGAAGTAACTATTCATTAAGAGCTTCCCAGGCAGCACTAGTGGTGAAGAACCTGTCTGTCAGTGCAGGAGACATAAGAGATACAGGTTCAATCCCTGGGTTGGGAAGATTCCCCTGGAGGAGGCCATGGCAACCCACTCCAGTATTCTTGTCTAGAGAATTTTATGGACAGAAAAGCCTGACAGGTCACAGTCCATTGAGTTGCAACGAGTATGACACAACTGAAGTGATTTAGCATGCACACACACTCCATTAAACTTTGCAGCAAGCAGTACTGTGTAAGGACAACCATGATATTTTTGTGTTTTAGATACACAAGTATTTGATACACAGTCATCAACCTTTAAACAACAAAGAGATACAGAGGATACAAAGTGAAAATCCCCCATATTCTCTCTCCTACCCCCTACCTTCCTTCCCTCAAAGCATCCCACTTTCCTTATCAGAAGCACTCTAAACTATTGGGTTGGCCAAAACACTCATTCGGCTTTCTTCTGTAACAATTTCACTGTAAGAGGCTACAGAGAAAATGGAACGAACATTTTGGCCAACCCACGGTACGACTTTTACAGACATTCTTCAATGTAGTTATATACATGATATATACTTCTGTCCAGAAGATTTCTTATCACTCTGTAATCACACTATACATTTTGTTCTGCAACTTGCAGTTTCATATAATGGCATGTTTGTGAAACATTTCCTTGTCGGAACTTACCACATGATTTTTTAACCACTATACAGCATTTCATATCAAGCATTCTTCTATTGATGGATATTTAGTTTCTTTGTATATTTTCTTCATGATGTGGCAATTAATTCTCTTAGTCATATATCTTAGTGCAAACATGTGTAGAAAAGATGTCTCGAAGTGGCATTTTCCAGTTCAGAGTGAATGTATAATTTTTTAAGTACTTCCAAACTGTGTTCCTGGATATCATAAATATTTTAAATGTCTATCTAAGGACAAAAATATATCTCAGTTTGAATTTGCATTTGAGTATTTTCCACATGTTTATTAACTATATGTAATTTCTCAAAGCAGAGAAATTGCTTTGCCAACTCAAGTCCACACTCAGTCTTGTGTCCATCAAGTCAGTGATGGATGGCATCACTGACTCGATGGACACGAGTCTGAGTGAACTCTGGGAGTTGGTGATGGACAGGGAGGCCTGGCGTGCTGTGATTCATGGGGTTGCAAAGAGTCCGACACGACTGAGCAACTGAACTGAACTGAACTGAACTGAATTTCTCAAATTTCTATTAGGTTGTTTTTTCTTATTAATTGACAACAAATCTTTAGATATTTAGGCTGATATCATTTTATGTACATACATTGCAAAAAATTTTTGTAAGGTTGACAATTGTCTTTTGACTTTTCTTTTGACATCTATTTCATAGAAATTCTGAACTTTTAAATATTAAAACCATTTGATGCTTTCCTTTATAATTACTGAGTTTATTCAGTAATTATAAATTATTAAATTTCCTGAATTTATTCAGGAAAGTTTTCTCTCTTTCAGAATTATAAATATACCCTTCTTCTCTATTTTCTATACTAGTTACTCACCAGACCTACTGGCCTGGACTTGAAGCTCATAATTAGATGAACATGGATCTGCATGCATGCATGCCAAGTTGCTTCAGTCATGTCTGACACTTTGAGACCCTATGGGCTATAGCCCACCAGGCTTCTCTGTCCATGGGATTCTCCAGGCAAGAATACTGGAGTGGGTTGTCATGCCCTCCTCCTCGGGATCTTTCCTACCCAGAGATTGAACCTGCATCTCTTATGTTTCCTGCATGGGCAAGTGAGTTCTTTACGAGAAGTGCCATCTGGGAAGCCCTATTTTCTATACCAGTTACTCACCAGGCCTACTGGCCTGGACTTGAAGCTCTCTGGGTCTCCCAGACATGCATATTTTCTTTTTAGTGTTAATTTTTTATTTTTAGGCAATTTTAAAGTGACATGCATTTTTTTTCTTTACTAAATATATGCAATATACTCAAACCTTAGGAAATGTATGTAAAATAAATGAGAAATACTTACTTGCTTACCAAATGTTAAAGTTTATATTCTGAAATTAGACCTGAAATTAGTCAACATTTAGACCTCAGTGCAAAGAAAAAGCACTTGCTTAGGTTAAAAACAACAACTGGGATTTCATATTAAGTTAAGAAAACAGCCTCAATTCTAACTCTGAATTTTTTACTATGTATTTATTCTTTGAAGCTCTGTGTCAGGCCAATTTACAGATGGTCTGGTGAGCCATAGGAAAATAACTCCACTTAGCTCATGAATCATAAAGAGTTATTGCAAATAGTTATTAATGCAGCCTCTCAAGGCATCTGCTTTACCCCAAGGGAATATTTTACCCATAAGTTTGAATCATGCTCAAAAGCAGAATAGGTAGATTGCTGCCCTGCTTATAAGTGAAGCTGCTTTATAATGAAGTCCTTTGGGTACTTCATAATCTAAATTCCTCAACACAAAGAAGGATTAAAATTAATTTGATTTCATACAGAAATTCTGCTCTGTAATTAGCAGAGTTTATAAGAAGAAACATGTTCTGTGGTTTCACAATTAAATACAATTGAGTACCCCAAAATACTAGAATTCCTTCACTTTCAGATTTTTTGGAACGCCAGCTGTTAACAGACAGAAAGTGTTTCCACATGTTCTTTAATGTACTTGAATCTTCAGTTGTATTTAACAGATATTAATGAACAATGAGTTTTGCATTTTGAAAAGAACTCACTTATCTTGTATATGCCTATAGAACTAGTCCTGAATGGTTATGGAGTCCTCCAAGGACTGAAGAAGCCAAATCAAGTCCTATTCACACTTATTCAAGTACTATTCAAGCTTATTATAGGGATGTGATTATTTAATTTCATTGTTTTAGGTATGAGAAATGTATTATATACTATAAGTTCTTACAATATAATTCAATATGGCTTATTTTTCAATGATATTACAGAGAATAAGAACACTGGACTTACAACCCTTCATAATATACACATTAGTGACAAAATAACTTCCCTGAAATGCTGAAGATGGTTAACAGAGCTTCACAGATAGCAATGAATGTAAAAGTATTCCCAGAATCCTATTTTAACAATAGGCTGTTTCCATTCCTACCAAACATTTTATTTATGGAAGAGAAAAGTGTTTTAATTTCTCCATTTTTCCCCCTGTGAAATGGATATTCTGGTAAAGATTGTACTATCTAGAAGATAAGAGCAAATTGTAGTATTGAAAAGATCACTATACTGGAAATCAGGAAACGTGAGTTCTAATCAAAGCTCTGCCAAGAATTGGCCAAAGGAAAGTTAATATACAGTGGTCCTTAGCTTCTCATTTTGCAAAATAAAGGGCTAAAATTAAAATTTCCCTAAAGTCTCACTAGGCCTAAAGCAATACAGAGTAGTGTTTAAAAGACTATCCTCAATGATATATACTAATTGTATAAATTTGGGCCAATAACTAACTTTTTATGCCTTAGTTTCCTCTTCGGAAAAATCAAGACAATAATATCTACTTCAATGGATTATTGGGAGTTATCAAAGAGTTAATATGTGTCAAGAGCTTAATATATTCTCAATAATAATGATGACAATGATGAAGATGATGATGACGGTGGTGGTGGTGGTGGCAATGACTATGATTTTATGAACTGAGCATTATGAAAGAAAATGGTAAGGTAAAAATATTTGGATCACCTATAAAATTCTAGAAAATACAAAATGTGATTATATACAGTGGCCAAAGAGAATTACAGTTGAGAAAATTTGCAATTTAAGTCTCATCTATGTTTATCATTTTTAAGGTTACTTGTGCCTTAGACCGGAGAAGGCATTGGCACCCCAATCTAGTACTCTTGCCTGGAAGATCCCATGGATGGAGGAGCCTGGTAGGCTGCAGTTCATGGGTTGCTAAGAGTCAGACATGACTGAGAGACTTCACTTTTACTTTTCACTTTNGTTTTCATAGTTCTAAGATTCCATTGGTGAGGTTTTTATCTTTGAGGTTCTTTTTTTTTTTTTTTTAAGATTTATTTATTTATTTATTTTTGGCTGTTCTGGGACTTTGGTTGTATGGGGCCTTTTCTTTAGTTGTTCCAATCCGGTCTACTCTCTAGTTGCAGTGTGTAGGCTTCTCATTGTGGTGGCTTCTCTTGTTGTGGAGCACCAGATCTAGGGTGCACAGACTTCAGCAGTTGCAGTGAATGGGTTCAGTAGTTGTAGCTCCTCGGCTTTAGAGCACAGTCTCAACAATTGTGGCCCACAGGCTTAGTTGCTCCAAGGCATATGGAATCTTCCAGAAGTAAAGATCAAACCCATGTCCCCTACACTGGCAGGTGGATTCTCAACCACTGGATCACCAGGGAAGCCCCTTCCTTGAGGTTCTGAAGTATGGCGTGTTCACGTAATGATATTTCTGAAACCCATAAACGTTCAACCACCATCTAAACTTTCTGCACATCTTAGAGGCAATGTCTTCTCAAGAGTGAGTTCTTTGAGGGGTCTCCTCAGTCTCCAGAGGCACCGAGATCAGTGCTCTCCAACCTTGATGTACACATGAATCACCTGGAAATCTTGTTAACATACAGTTTCTGATTCAGTAGGTCTGGGGTTGGGTCCAAGATTTCTATATTCATAATAAGTTTAATGATGCAATTGTCTCTGATTCACAGACCACACTTGGAGTAGCAAGCTTCTAGATTCTTTCTAAGGTCTCCCAGACTGGGGCACAGGATCGGGGTCAGCAAGCTTTTATTGTTAAAATTCAAATTATAAATATTTTAAGTTTTGTGGGCTACAAGATTTTCACAGGAACCGTTCAAGTCTGCCAGACAGCAAGAAAATACCCATAGACAGAATGGAACTGAATGGTTCTATACGACTCCATCGACTGTAGCCCACCAGGATTCTCTGTCCATGGGATTCTCCAGGCAAGAACACTGGAGTGGGTTGCCATGCCCTCCTCCAAGGGATCTTCCCGACCCAGAGACTGAACCCAGGTCTCCTGTATTGCAGGCAGACTCTTTACCATCTAAGNTCTGTCCATGGGATTCTCCAGGCAAGAACACTGGAGTGGGTTGCCATGCCCTCCTCCAAGGGATCTTCCCGACCCAGAGACTGAACCCAGGTCTCCTGTATTGCAGGCAGACTCTTTACCATCTAAGCCACAAGGAATGGTAATAGGCATAACTGTTCCAATAAAGCTTTATTTACAAAAAACAGGCAGAAAACCAGATTTGACCCATTGGCCATGGCCAGACCCCTGCTCTACTCATACCTAATCAAGGAAAAGAAAAATGTGTTCAGGATGCAACCAAGAGAGCACCCAGGGAGCAAAAGTCTGGGTTTGAATATCCTCACAGGAAGAACCTGAAAGAGGAAATGGCAACCTATTCCAGCATTCTTGCCTGGATAATCGGACAGAAGAGCCTGGGGGGCTATAGTCCATGAGGCTGAAAAGAGTTGGACACAACTGAGCACACACACATGCACAATAGAAAATTTGGAATTCCTCTCAGAAACCTAGCCTGGTGCCCTGAATGGATAGGTCCTGAGAAGTGGATGTGAAAGAAAAGCTATCCACCTACAATTTCACAGTTGTACCTAAAACTTGCCTTGTGCTCACTGTGTTTTCCCTAGTGTAGTATGGGACCTAGGTGTGGGAAAGGAACAAGGCAAGTTTACATCTTGTGAGCTCAGGCTTCAACCACCAGTCTTTTCTTGATACAGATGAAATGACACTTAAAATTTTTTTGGAAGCCAGAAAGAGAAAAGACATTCCTGATGGGCACTGAGGTCCATTGGACCTCACCTCACAATGACACAAATGGTCCTGCCCTTGGTTTTGCTGAATATTAAACTGCCATTCCATACTTAAGAGCCCAGATGTGCTGATACTCTTGTAGGCATTCTTATATACCCAAATTCACTCATTTACTCATCAAATATTTACTGAGCATCTATTTTGTAACTGGGATAGCTGTAACTCCTGGGGAAAACATGAGCAAAACAGACAACATCCCCACCATAGAGTTTTCGGTATAGTGGTGGCTTCAGACAAGTATATACATAATTGAGTTCCAATGTGCTAAGAACCATGAGGCCAAGAATACTGATTCTCCAAGTGATGGCAAGACAGACATGTAACTGAACTAAGCTGCAACCTGAAGAATGAGCAGTGTTGAAAGAAGATGAAAAGTGGCCCAGAAGAAAAGAAATGTGGGCAATAGTCTGGAAGCAAAAGAAAAAACGTGTCAGGAGACTGGAAAGACATTTAGTAGACTGAGACAAAAAATTTAACTAGAAAATGATGAGAGGTAAGACTAGTGAGGTATGCAAAACCCAAACAATGAAAAATCTTATAAATAGGCTGAACTTAAAATCTGTTAGCCAACCAGAACACATCTGTGAGTAAAAGAAGGGCTTGTTAGTAATTATGCTGAAATAACAGGCTAAAACAGACTATTCCAGGAAGATGGAACTTAGGGTCAGCCTATTTATAAACCATATGAAGGAGACAGGTGAGTATACAGAAGTAATGAGAAGCTGTTAAATATTTAGGGTAAGTGGTGACCAGATTTGTGTCTTAAAACAGTCTCCTGGCTGCATTATAGCAAGGAGAGTGGGGGTCTGGTTTTCAAAGTTATTAAAGTAATTTTAATGCACCCATGCGTTAGGAGAATATTCTGTTTCCAGAGTCTCAGTCCTGACTGAGAGAGAGCTACCACTTTGTAAAGATCAGTCCTGACACTCAGACACAGCAGTCTCCAACAGACTTGTATTTCAGTCCCATTTTTGCTAATTACTAACAATGGTATAGGAGAAGGCAATGGCAACCCACTCCAGTACTCTTGCTTGGAAAATCCCATGGACTGAGGAGCCTGGTAGGCTGCAGTCCATGGGGTTGCTAGGGTCGGACACGACTGAGCGACTTCACTTTCACTTTCATGCATTGGAGAAGGAAATGGCAACCCACTCCAGTACTCTTGCCTGGAGAATCCCAGGGACAGGGGAGCCTGGTGGGCTGCTGCTGTCTCTGGGGTCGCACAGAGTCGGACATGACTGAAGCAACTTAGCAGCAGTAGCAGCAGCAACAATGGTATGCATTCATCAATTACATTCAGATGTGTGGGGTTTTTTCTTCAATCACCAAGCAATTCTCAGACACCAGCTAAGTGCCCTACAATTCAACTCAATTCTGTCATTGTCTACTGGAGACAGCATCAAATCCCACAAGTTAAGGGCTCAGTCCCACAAGACTGCCACTCCCATCCCCCATCTTGAAACACCAATTCTAAATCCAGGTTGTCATCTGTACTTCTGACCCACTGCCTGTGGATTGGTGGTTCTAATGACCCTTTCCTTGGGTTTGATTCTACAGTGGCTCACAGTAGTCAGATAAACACTTTCAGTTCAGTCGCTCAGTCATGTTCAACTCTTTGCGACCCCATGAATTGCAGCACGCCAGGCCTCCCTGTTCATCACCATCTCTCGGAGTTCACTCAGACTCATGTCGATCGAGTCCATGATGCCATCCAGCCATCTCATCCTCGGTCGTCCCCTTCTCCTCCTGCCCCCAGTCCCTCCCAGCATCAGAGTCTTTTCCAATGAGTCAGCTCTTCGCATGAGGTGGCCAAAGTACTGGAGTTTCAGCTTTAGCA